>CM045908.1:12774895-12952068 GCA_025169955.1 Salix arbutifolia
TAATATATATATATATATATATATATATATATATATGACCTAGGTTTGTTTGAAAAAACAATTTCAATATCATTGTTCAGAAATACTTTTAATATAATAATATGACAAATAAATCTTATGAAATAAAAAAATAATGGAATTTTTTTTCTAACAATAATTATGGTCGCACCAAGTTTTTATTATTTCCACTGTTATTAAGGTTATTTGTTTTATAATGTTTACATTTTAATTTGTCTTGGTGATCATTTAAAAATTAATATTTATTATTTTTTCTTTGTTTTTTTAAATTATTTTTATTTATTCTTCAAGTCAAATAATTTTTTAAAATATAATAATATTTATTTTTGTTTTTTCATTTATTTTTTTAATTGTTTTTTTGTTAATATTGTTCGGTGTTGAAATTTCTAATTATTATAGATATGACATTTAAAATAATGATAATGATTATTGTAATATTTTTTTCTTATAAATTTGTGAGACAAATTATATATTTTGATATTTATTTAATATTAGAATTTTAATATATATATATAAAATGACCTATTTTTTTTTAAAAAAATAATAATAATATACTATCAGTTTTCTAAAATATTTTTAATACAATAATACGAGGAATAAATATTAAAAAATAAAAAAAATTCTTTTTTAAACAATATTTATTGTGTCATCGATAAAATGACCAATAATAATTAGAATATTAATTATGTATAATAATATATATAATGTTAGCTATAATAATTGTGATAAAAATTCATTGGTCAACGTTATTTTTGTGATAAATAACTTCTGTGTCTTGTTTTATATGATATTTCAGATCTCATATCATGAAAAAACAATATGCGAAACAACGCGTAGACAAGACAAGTAAAAAATTTGTGCTAAATTATTTATAATAATAAAATAAAAAATATTCCTGCATTTTGCCATAGCCGACACCAAAATTTTAACATGTAACAAAATTATTAATGGTCCTAAAAGTTTATATATATTATTTTTGGGATTTTTTCTTGAAAAAATAAGAGAGATAATTATATAATGTGAATTTTTTTATATGAACGTCTTAAAATATATATAAAAAATTGAACTGATTTTTCTTTAAAAATTTCACATTAATTTAATCTTAGTGTTCTAAATTTTATTAATATAATAATATGAAGAAAAGTTTGAAAAACAATTATCTATGATAAATTTTAGCAATTGCATTTTTACTCTCTGTCAAATAAATTATTCGTCAAATAGTTAAAACATACCCAATAAACAATTAGTATGTTGTAGGCAACAAATAATATATCTTTAGTCAATTTGATCAATTGCGGTTTTGCTATCTACCAATTAAATTATTACCAACGTTGTTATAACAAAATCACCAATAAAATTGTTTGATACATGAAACAAATCACTCATCTATGCTACAAATCAATGATTATAATTTTACTATTTGCTAATGAAAAAATTCATGAAACAAATAAACACATACACAACAATCAATCAGTATATTACACGGAGCACGTGGCTCATTTTAACAAAAAAATTTCAATTCTAATTGTACAATCTATCGATCAAATAATAATCAAATTAGTTTTAACAGTAGCAACATTCAATCACTTTTAGACAAAAAAAACCTCATTTCTAACATATTCTATCAATTACAATTTTACTGATTAAATATTAAAATAAACAATTCAACACGCACAAACCCAATTATTTTCTACATAGAAAAAAAATTCAGCGCAGCGCACAGGCAAGCTCGCTCGTGGTAAACTATAACAAGATTGCTTATTAGTTATTGTTTTATCCTTACATACGATGCATACATATTATGGATTGTTATCACAAATTTGATATGTATCAATCATTTTCTTTTGTTAAAGAATCATCTTAATCTATATGGTTAAAGTGTGAAATGAGGTTTTATGATATAATTTATATTGTTTCCTAATATGTTTATTCAAGTAAAAGATCTTTTAATTTGGAAATTGCACATCATTACTTTATGTGTTGATTTTATTAATTTTATTAATAAAAATAAAAATAATGATATTTAAACTCGTAATTATTTAATCATCAAGGATTTAATATCATATCAAAGAATCATCTCAACTTATAGACTTAGGTTATGAGATAAGGTCTCAAGATGTGATTTATATCACTCTATTTTTTGTTATCCTTCAGATATTATTCATTTTGATCCTCTATTTTTTTTTATTTCACTATTTTCATGATATATTTGGATGTTTTAAAACCTGAAAAATCCATTTGTTTTATGTACCACATCGTATTTTCTATGCTCAAAACAGTCTTATCCTTAACTTGGTGCTTGATTTTGCTAAATGGTATTGTAATTTATCAATTTAAGAAAAATAAAATAAAATAAAAGGAATCAAATTTAAAACAAGAAAAGATGTGATCTTTTTAATATTATTTATAAGGTGCAAAAAGTATATTATGGTCCCTAAAGTATTTGTTTTTATTTTTAATCCATGTGTTTTGAGGTTTTCACGTTTTTGTTTTTAACTTTATTTCTTTTACATTTCAATCCCCAAAATTAAAAAGGCGAGGAGAAAGTGGTCAGGCAATCATATTTTGGGCATAAAAAAATCAATTTTAATGTGAATGACGTGTTTTTTGAATTATTATTTAAATATATTTCTTTATAAAAATCATTAAAAAAACAAAATACTACGTTATATCTTATATCACCATATCCTCACCACAAGATTATGAATTAAATATAAAGTGTGAGTTTGGAGGCGTCGTAAAGTTGCGCTTCAAAGTATTTTTTTTAAAATATATTAAAATAGTATTTTTTTAATATATACATCAAAATAATTTAATAATACAATAAAACTAATTTAAAAAATAATAATTCAACGACAATATAAAATATACCCCTAGCACGACAAACCATCCAAAGGAGACGACCCCACGTTTCACCTAATAAGTGAAGTCTCAGCCACGATATTTGAATTACGGGGGAAGGTCACATGCACAGGAGGAGCATGTCCTTTTGATCCCAAAAAAGGTAAAAAATATTATAGAATATATTATTTCAAGTCCGAATTCAAGTAAAACATATATTATTTTTTGAATATTAATACGAAGGGCAAGTGATTCTATATATATATATATATATATATATATATATATATATATATATATATATATATCTATATATATATATATCAAAATAATTTAAAAATATTAAATAAATTAATTAAAAATAAAAAATATTTTTTTTCAGAAATAATTTTTAAATAATTTTCTAATCGATCTAAAATCAATAATTAGGTTTAGAATGCTTTGGAATATGATTCGGTGACTAATTAAAATAAAATATTGGTTTATTTTATTTAAATTTATTGTTGATTTGATGATTAAGATCTTGTTTGATATTACGTTAAATTTGACTTTGATTATATCAAGTTTTTTTTTCTTGTTTTTAGATCAAATATTTTTTTTTTCTTTTAAAAAATATAAAATAAACCTAAATATTAATATATTATTGTTTCCTTTTTTTAAAAAAATATTTAAAGCAAAGTGCCGGCCGATTTTAACCAGCTACATATGAGCTTTCATAATCAAAATGTTTTTTCTTTATATTTTTAAATAATTTTAATATAATAATATAAAAATATTATTTTAATATATTTATTTACAATATTATTCACACTCCAAACATGGACGAAAACAATCCGACAGTAGTCAACAGTGGAGGCGTGTCAAGATCGAAGAACACATCTTTCCCTTTTCTTTTCTTTTCTGTCTCTCAACTTGAACTTTGACTTTGATTTTTTATATAATATGCCAAAATTAGGCACTTAAAAATATATTATCCTTGTTTTTCTTTCTGGTTCACTGACAACATTGGCCCCTCTTCTGTTTTGGTTTTGTTAATACAGTTCAATTTTTGAAAGTATTTTTTATTTAAAAATATATTAAAATAATATTTTTTATTAATTAAAATTAATTTTGATATTAACACATAAAAATAATATAAAAATATTAATTTAAAATTAAAAAAATCAATTTTTAAAAATATTTTTGAAACACAGTATCAAACAGTACCTTAATATCACCCTTGCACTTCCATCCAAGTCAAATGTTAAGTTTGACCAAACTGTTCACATATCATAAAAAGATGTTAATTACAAGAATTCTTAATACTAAAATTATTTTTTAATAAATAAATAAATATGACAGTCTTTTTCATTTCCCACACTATCCATGAAGAAGAAAACCATTTTGTAGCATTTGTTCCTTTTCGTTTCTAATTTTTAAAACCAAAAATTATTCTTTGTCTATAGTTTATTATATTTTTTAAAACTATTTTTTTAACAAGTATATATAAAGGAAAATATTTTTTATGCTTAGTTTAATAAATAAAATAATATATTAATAATAAAATCAATAATATCATGTGAAGATGAAATTGTGGCATGATGGAACAATATGCATGGAGATACTCTTTTTTCTTAAAAACTAACCATACAAAGACTAATTAAATAATGTTTCACTATAACAATTGTAAGCTTAATAAAATACCGAGAATCAAATTTAACGGATAAAAAAATTCTAATTTAATAAATTATTTCAAATAAAATAAATAATAATTAAAATAATAGAGACCAAATATGATAGATGAAAAAAATTCAAAGATAATAAAATTTAAAAATATATAATTTAAATAAAATAAATATAAAAATATAGGAATTAAATCTAACAATTAAAAAATTTAAATTAAGAGAATAATAAGATAAAAACAAATAACAATATAAAGAATCAAAATCAAAATCAATATAGATATTTAATTAAATTTCAAGGGATGAAATTAAAAAGATTTTCAAAACAAACTAAATCGCAATGAAATTTCTTTGTTTCTTTTAAATAAAAATTTGGTCAACAGTCCATCACTATGTTGCTTATTGATTAAAAAATACAACAAAAATCGGTACCATGATTGTTTTCTTGACTATTTAAGAATTTGATTTGTTTATAGATCGCACCAAATTAACGTCACAGTAATTTTATAGTCATTGATAAAAAATCTCAATTAAAATAATAAAAAAATAACAATAAAAAAATAGCATTTTTATAAAATAAATACTAAAATAACATTTATATATATATATATAAATATATTTGTTTGATGGCGACTCTCCATTTAGCACTCGTTGCTCACAATTGTTTTTAACGTGCATGAGGGAGCAGCGGGAACTTTCTCCCTTTGAACGCTACCGCGTTTACACGTGGGGCACCATCGCCAACTCTTGTTTATAAGTTATATATCCAATGGGAAATCATTTAATTGTTTAACAAATGAGAAATAATTATGAATAGAGTTAATTAAAAAAAGAATAAAAATAAATGTGAGGTGAGACTATGAGCCTGTTTGGGAGGGCGGTTGAAGTAGCTTTTCAAAGTGTTTTTCGTGCCGAAATACATCAAAATGATTTTTTTTATTTTTTAAAAATCATTTTTAATATCAGTACATCAAAATAATATAAAAACACCAAAAAATATTCATTTAAAATAAATAAAAAAATTTTCTACAGCACGATAATTTGACCGCAGCGCCAAACAAATTCTATGAGTCGGCTTTCTCTCTTATGTAACGCGCATTCTCAGAGTCCACCACACAAATAATAATAATAACAATAATAATAATAAAAATAATAATAATAACAATAAAAAAAAGAAAGATGAGGTGGTGGTGGGTACTTGAAAGAACCCCGATACTCTATAAAAAGACCTCTACAAAACGACGAATTGACTACAAATATAATTATCTTTATTTTAACTTCAAAATATCAGCGGAAGAGACCGTAGCTCAACGGTGAGTTTTAATTTTTTTATTTAAAAATATATTAAAATAGTATATTTTTAAATTTTATTTTTGATATTAAAATAATTTAAAAAAACTATAAAAATAAAAAAGGACCGAAGTTGCAAATTTGAGGGGGCAAATAAATGTTGTTTTTTATTCACTCGATCTCTTATAGAAAGAATAGGCAAAGCAAAGCCCAAGAGAGCACAAGCAGCGAGCAGAATCCTTCTATGTTTCAACACCCCAAGTTTTCAACTCAGAGCACGTTTTTGCTTCTCGCGAGCCAAATCTTTCCATGGATACAGAAAATTCGACGTAAGTGCCCACTCGCAAACCAGTATTTCCAACAAGAAATTGACTAGAAAACGAAACTTGTATTTATATCTCACAGATAGCTAATTGTATTTTCTCGATGACCATCCAATATTGGCAGGTTTGAGACTACTGAGATGCTGGCCGATTTCTTAGCTTCCACACCATTGCTATCCGAGTCATGGAGTTTATGCAATCATGCCAATCAAAACTCACCGCTGGGTTTCGTCGCCAAACAGGTCGGAAGTATTGGGCATGTGGCCTTTTCTGGCACCCTATTTGTATCTGGGTCAGACCCCAGTTTCAAGAATTTGGTCTGTTTGCCAGTTCGTGATGCTGCCGGCAATGACCTTTTTGTTCCATTACATGGCAAAAATGAAGGGGAAGAGCCTGTCTTGGTGCAAGGTGCCTTGCTGAGGATTTTTGAGAATATGTATAGCAACCCAAGTTTTCAAAACCAGGTCAGTTTTCTTCCATGGTGATCTTCTTTGATATACGCGGTGTTGATTAATTAAATGCTGTTTGGTTGGAAAGAAAATGAGAGAAAATATGAATGTTCTTAATTTCTGTTTGTTTTAGAAGCCAAATAATGCAGGGTTCTTCGATCGAAAAAATATATAGAAATAAAGTATTGAAAAAAGTTGACCATTACTTTCCACATTAATGGTAACAATTATATCGAAGTGACAATGAAATAATAATGGAGTTTTTTTCTCTTCATTTTTTATATATTTTCAAATCGTTTTAATATACTAATATTAAAAATAATTTTTAAAAATAAAAATGTTGTTTTAATATATTTACTAATAAAAAATACAAAATTAAAAATGAAAAAGTGAGTTAATATTTCACGGCAAGATAAAAGCTATGATCACAATGTCACGTCAATGTTTTTAGCAGTAGCTTCTAAATGGCCTATCAATTCTTTCCCATTAGGGCAAAAAAAGAGCTGGAATTTCACCCCCCACATTGTAAAATGCAACTGCCTGCACGAATATAGCAATTGAAACGAAGGAAAATTAGTATTTTTTTTATAAAAAAATATAAGAAAAATTACATACATGAATAAAATAATATGGGTTTTAGTGATATTGAATCCTTTTATGGCAGAGAAGGAAATTTGAAAACCAATGCACTTCCTTTCGCCTTGATTTTCTTGACTTCCCATTTCGTTTTTTTTTTCCCCACCCATAAATCACTTTAGATTAGTGGGATACCAAAATATTGTCAAATCAATTGACCCAAGGTCTACGGTGTGTACAAAAATGAGAAATTATTGATGGCAGTAGCATGTTCTTCACCCCCTCTTCCTTCAATGTTTCTGTAAATAAAAGAAGTCTCCGATTCACACTACCCTCTAAGAATCACACCTTTGTTTCAATGTTAATATCACTTTATTTTTTAATAATTTAAATTTTTAGATTGAAATGATTTTTAAATATAATATTACAATTTCGTTTAAAATTTTAGATTAAGATTATATTTTCATCTATGAATTTGGAGACCATATAGCCGACCAAGTACTATCCAGGTCAACTTGTAATTCTTGAGAAAGCTCCCAAAAAGAGAATAAAAGGATTTCTATTGGTTGAGTTTATTTAGTTTTTACTAAGAATTTGTATAATATCGTGTTGTTTGTCTTCAAGAATGAACATGTGTATGCAGATATCTACGTTAGTGAAGACAAGCAAGTCAGTTATCTTCACAGGCCATTCCATCGGTGGAACAACTGCCTCACTTGCTGCTCTTTGGCTCCTTTCTTACCTTCAATCCAATTTTGTAAACCTCTCAGTATTATGCATCACCTTTGGCTCTCCTTTGCTAGGCAACGAGACCCTTTCTCGTGCCATTCTTCGCGAAAGATGGGGCGGGAAATTTTGCCATGTTGTATCGAAGTATGACTTGATGCCAAGGATACTCTTCGCTCCACTAGATCCCATAGGTCCCCGCATAAAACTCCTATTAAAATTTTGGCACTTGTATATGACTTCCCCACATTTTGGACCGCTTGATGTCCAACGAAATGAAGAATACATGGCTGAGATTTTCCAGTTTGTATTGATTCATATGAGAGGGTTAGTAGAAGCTGGGGAAGAGGCAGTGACAGGAATGTTTAGGCCATTTGGGAACTATCTCTTCTGTTCTGGAGACGGAGCAATCTGTGTGGACAACGCAGCAGCAGTTGTTAAAATGATGTATTTGTTGCTCGAAACGGGGTCGCCTAGCTGTAGCATTGAGGATCATCTCAAGTATGGTGATTATGTAGGGAGAATCTCCTCACAATTTTTGGAGAAGAGAAGTTTCATGCTAGGAGAGCTTCCTGAATCAAGCTATGAAGCAGGAATTGCATTGGCATTGCAGTCCTTAGGAATTTCTAGTCAGGTAGTGCTTTCTATTCTCTTGGCTTTGTTGTGTTATAATATATTTTAAGAGAAGTGGAAAGACCTTCTTAAGCCATTCCTTCTTGAATCGATGCACAGGAACCGGTCGCAGGGCCAGCCGAAGATTGCCTACAGGCAGCAAGGCGAATGGGGCGTACACCAAATCTAAACTGTGCCAATCTGGCTATTAAGTTGTCCAAAATCAATCCTTACAGGGCAGAAATTGAGTGGTACAAAGCATTGTGCGACCGGTCTGATGATCAGATGGGTTACTATGACTCCTTTAAACAAAGGGGAGCCTCGAAAAGGGACTCTAAAGTCAACCTGAACCGGCACAAGCTGGCTCGGTTTTGGGACAATGTAATCAACTTGTACGAAAGCAATCAACTCCCTCATGATTTTCACAGACATGGAAAATGGGTTTATTCTTCACAGTTCTATAAGCTCCTTGTCGAGCCTCTGGATATTGCGGAGTATTATCGAACAGGCATGCATCGCAGTAAGGGGCATTACATTAACCATGGAAGAGAGAGGAGGTACCAGATATTCGACAGGTGGTGGAAAGGGAGAAATGTTAGAGATGAAGACAATAGACGGAGCAAGTTTGCTAGTTTGACTCAGGACACATGTTTTTGGGCAAAAGTGGAGGAAGCTCGGGATTTGTTAGACGATGTTAGAAGTACTAGAGATCAAAGACATTCAGCTTTGCTTTGGGAGAAGATAGATTGTTTTGCAAGCTATGCAAAAACGTTGGTTGAAGCTAAGGATGTGTCTATAGATGTGGTGGCAAAGAATTCGAGCTATTCTTTGTGGCTGAAAGATTATAATGAAATGAAATTGCAAATGCTGCAATTCCGTCCCCAGTTTTCCAGTTTTATGAACGGGGAAATAGTTCCATAGTTTCTATTGATGCGAGTTGCCAAGCAGGCTTTGTAATGAATTTGTAAAATATATTTGTAATTTTGGTATATGAATCAATGTATATAATTTCTGGATTCTTGCTGTGTGCCTGTCTTTTTTGTTAAGGAACCATCTCACCTAAAATCTCAAGCTGTTAGATGAGACCTCAGAATATGATTTATATTATTTTCTAACATCTCTACTCAAGTGAAAATCCTTTGAGCTTGAAACTTGCACATAAATCCATACTACCGTGTGCTTGATTTTTATCAAATAAAATGAAAGTGGCGAGATTCGAACTCGTGACCGCTGGGTTAACAAAGCTCTGATACCATGTTAAAAAACCATCTCTCCTAAAAACTTAAACTGTTAGATGAAGTCTCAGAATATGATTTATATTATTCTCCAACACCTTTTACTTTTCAGAAAAAATGCCTTGAAAATCTGCCGCCAACAATTCTCCGGTGCATACTCCAAATTGAATCGAACAAACACAGGTGAAATTAAACCAAAAGAAAATGTAAACCCTTTTCTTTTACAGAAAAATTAACCTAACAAATGCATAAAAAGGAGCACTGAAACTATGGGATCCCAATATAAACATGCAAGGTTGAATTTGTAATGGGAGCTTAAACCTGCCCCTTCGGAATATCAATATTTCTAACAGGTCCCTTGAACCATTTTCTTGCATCCAGCACCCACCAGAGCATTATCAAACTCAAACCGGCACCTACAGCCACCGGCGCATAGTTGAAGGTACTCCAGGAAAGAGGGTAATAAGTTGGCAGAAGAAAGACTGAACAGGTATAACAAATCCACAGAAAGGCAACGATGCAAACTGGCCTCCTTGCTCTGCCGAGGTAGAACGGCCCAGCTTTGAAATTCTTCTCCTCCATAACAATTCTTGCAAAGATTGGAACTGCGTAGCCTCCAACCCATCCAATTGTACATATGGAAGTTATGGCAGTGAAGACTACATTGACTCTCAAGATCGGGAGTCCAAGAAGAATGCAGATGGCTGCACATAGCCACACTGCATTTGAGGGAACTTTGTGCTTCGGGTGGATTTTTCGCCAGATGGATGAAAATGGAATTCCTTCATCTCTTGATAAAGCGTACACCTGAAGGAAACAATGGACACCCATTTGGTGTTAGATTTCAGATCCAATCTTTTCAATTTGCATGTCAGTTTTCTAGCAGGAAGAGATGGATATCAATGTCAAATTCTGTGAAAGTCTTGAATCTTGATAAAGCTGCAAGAACTCAACTACTTACCACTCTAGCTGCACTGGTGGTGATTGAGAGCCCACCGAAGAAAAATGAGCCCCATATAATGAACAATAAAACGATTGCTCCAGCAGAATTATGATATCTTCCATAGAATGCATCATAGAGTATTTGAGCTGGCACAAATGCACCTGCAGTCTCATTGCTTGGATCGTACAGGTAACCAAAATCCTGAAGAAGAGTTGCGAGTAGAATTCAGATTTCAGACTCCAGTCAAATCACACCAACAAAATTCCTGAGGTGGGCAGGTCTAAACTAAGTAACTTCTGATGACGACAACAATATTACAAATTCAAAGTGGAAATACTGACGAACAAGGAAAGAAATTCCCGGAATCAGAAGGGCAGCTGTAAGACTACCCAAACATACCTGAATACTGAAAGTAAGGGCTAGGATATAAGCCCAGCCAAACACCGTAATGATCCCTATGCTAGAAAGAATCGCAATGGGACCATTTTTATCTGCTCCCTTAGTTTCTTCTGTAAGATGGGCAGCCGCATCGTATCCATACAGGGAATACTGACTGACAAGGAAAGATAGAACGACGACGTAAGGTTTGCTCGATATTCCTGTCGACTCAGGCGCGGTCTCAAAATGAGTGAATACATATGAAGCAGATTTTGTAGTGAGCGACACCAGAGGAAGCATTATAACAATAACCAGCCCTCCAATAACCTACCATAAGAGATCAAAATCAATAGTTTTTTTGCGCACTAGAAAGAAAAAAAAGAGAAGACTCTAGCAGGGCAAGATTTTTACCTGCCACCATATTGAAATTACATCAATGAAGGCTATCACTTCCAATGCAAAGGTGTTGAGCACTGCCCATATCAATGTGAGGCCAATGTACATGCATAAGAACAGCCATTTAGGTGCAAAATATCCTCCACCTTTATTTGTTCCAGTGCTTAATAAGATGATACTCTGCAAAGTTTGCGAGCCTGCATATGCCTTCCAAACCAAGTAAAAGAATCAGAATCTCAATCTCATTTTTGAAAGGTGAGGGAGTCCACCGAGTAGAGAACTACCTGTGTACCGATGCCTGCGACTAGTCCTATGGTCTCAAGCCAGGCACAGCACCATGATGCTAACGGTCCCCATCTGGGACCTGCTAAATGAGCAGCCCAGAAATAGAGAGATCCAGTTGTCTGTTAAATTTGCATCCAAGAGAATGTCAGGCATGAAACTTTCAGAAATGCCTTCGGTTTTACTTTGAGAAATTACTGACAAAAATTCCAATCATAAACATGTATGTGTTCTTAAAACTTGCAGGCTGTTTATAGAGAAAGCATTCAGTTTTCAGATTTAGAATCTGATCAGGAAAAAACTTGCGTAGACAACAGCTGAAACATAGAATCATTAAGAAAAGAGTTGGTGATTTAGAAGGAACAAACTGGAAAAGAGGAGCAGATCTCAGCCATTGCAATGCCCACAAACCAGGTGAAGAAAGATACAACAACCCATCCCCAGACAAGACTTGCAGGACCTGCATATAGAAGGCTTGAACCATACAGTGGAGTAATCCCTGTGAAAAGGGTCATTGTTGAAAATGATATCGCAAGAGTTTTGAACAAAGTCTGCAAAAAATAAAAGGAAAAACACAATAAGTTCATGCGCAAATGATAAAAGAAAATCTGATAAAACCCCATCAAAAGGATAAGATTTTCAGCAACCCGTCAACAAGAGAGAACAAAAACCTGCCAAAACTTACACAAAAGAAGAACACAATCTAAGCTTTATTATACAAAGAGGAATCAAGGTTCAAGAATACCATTTCTCTTCTGAGCTCTTGCTTGTATCCCAGTTCATTGAGTCGCTTCTCCCCGGGATCCATTTCTTGGACTTCTGCTGCCTCTGGTCGTTGATTTCCCATGCTACCAAGATAGTATCTCCAATATAGTTAAAGATGGAACCGTGCTAGCTAGTTATACGAAACTGGCTCCCTTCATTGAAGGTTTCCAGAAAGGGAAGAGAGAGGAAGGGGGGTTGACTTTTTCTTGCTTCTATCATGAGTCTTTATGGCTTTTAATTTAAACAAGTTAGTCCATGTTCTCTGTTGCCATGTTTGAATACTTTTACTGGTTCCCTCCAAGCAAAATATAATATCATCAGCTGCATATCCCTATTCCCACGCAATATCACATTTCACATCCAATGATTATTATATTATTTGGGCATCAAGATACGTATAAGCATGGAGCGGTTCTTTTCTTTGATGAAATAAGGCTGGCAACAGCGTGACAGATCTGATCCAGAGCGGACCATCTGCTATCAATACATGGAGTGACGAACATGGCTGGCCAGGGATACCATAGAACGTCACTGGTTTACATTTCTTTCGAAAGTTTGACTTTCATTTCATTCAGTTAATGAACTCAAAGCATTGATTGCTCAAACCTTGTAAATGGTAGGTATGGGGACCCGTCGAAGAATTCCTGCGAGCTGGGGTCTGAAATTCTAATCCCACTTGAAGAAACATCTGCTTGACAATATCAACAAATGAATATATAACCAAAACGCTTTCATGGGAGCTGGACTCGCTTTGGATTGTTTTTCTCCCATAGAATTTCAATACACACTTGCACTTTTAAGGATTTGACCTCTTCCTCAAACTTTCTTCTTCTTCTTCTTCTTCTTCTTCTTCTGTAGCATCGCTTCTTATGCTGTACAGGACAAGGACGAGCAAGCAAGCAAGCAAATTAAGCCACTTGTATATTTATATATTATCATACTTCATGCCGACTACTCCATCTAACCACCTTAACCATGAAAGGTCAACCTAAAAAGACAAATCATCTCGATATTTGAAACATTGACCATGAACTAGCTGTAGTTTCTACAGTACTTTGACGTAATCGTTGTTTTTTTAAATATATTAAAATGATAGTTTTATTATTTTTTAAAATTTAATTTTTATATAATACATTAACACTCGTTACGTCTCGCCAGCTGCAGATTTTCAGAAGCACCCCTGGTGGGAATGGGATTTAAGAGCAGGCCAAAACTTGGTCGTGGCTCAAAAATTATCTGGAAAAGGTTATCATCTTATCTGTTCTGTTTCGGAGAAATCTTCTTGCGAGTTGTTTTCGACGTTGACATGAGAAAGGCAATTTGCATGGGTTTTTTTTTTTTTTAACTTAGTCTATGATGTGTTAATGGGGGATTTAAAATTGATTATTTATTTTAATTTGTTTTATATAGTTATTGTGATATTAAAAAAATAGTTTAGTGTTAGGTTGGTATTAAAAATATCACAATATAACTATATAATCTATGTTTAAAAAGAATTAGTTAATTAAAAAATAATTTTGAAAAAAACTAATTTATTACATTTTATGGAGTCAATGACCTAGCTTGTGAGTTTACAGAGGGAACCTTGTTTCTCTAGTTCGCGTGTTTAGAAGGGTATTTTTTTTTCCTAATTAAATTCAAATATGTGATCTTTTTTATTATATAGTTAAAAAAATAGTTTTGGGAAAAAAACTATTATTAAATTTTATAAACTTCATGAGCTTGTTGATGAGTTTAGCTTCTTTTTTTTCTATATATTTTTTATTTTATTTTTCGATATTAGATTAATTGAAAATTGAGTTTCATAATTTGTTTTGTTTTGTTTTCTATGAAATTATCATAGTTTGTTTTTAAAAAGTCTCTGTATTGGCTTGACGCTCGATTTTGCGATCATGTTTTTTTTGCTATTATATAGTTAAATAAATGATAGTTTAAGGGGAGAAAACAAATTATTAATTACAATGGAATACATTACTTGATTTGCGGGTTTGACATGCTAACCCAAGTTATCCAATTCACGATTTTACCCATCAAACTTGATATTTGTTTATTTTTAGTTTTTGATCCATCATTTTTTCTATTTTTTTTTATTTCACTCCTTCAATATTGAATTGATTATGAAATAGAATTCATGATTTGTTTTTTTTCTACTTTCTATAAGGATATCATAATCTCAAATAATTTTTTAGGTTGATACTTGATTTTACAAGTATTTATTTTCATCATAAAATTAAATAAAAATAATTTATAAGACAATAAAGTTATTAAATCTATTGAAGCTCATGACTCATGTTGCAAGATAATAGAAGTCAATCAAATCTAGCATTATCTTAATATTAAAAAAAACATTATCTTAAAGTTTTTCAAAGTTATGTCATGTTTTTATCAAATTTTTTTTTTTATAAAAAATTATATTATATTTTTATCAGTCAATCAAATTATTTTTAAATTCATTAAGTGCCCGTTTGACATTGCGATCCCACCGGCTTTTGGCCGAAATTTGATTATTTTTTTTTTACATTTTAAAGACCGACAATTTGATATTTTTAGATCATTTTGATGTGCTGATTTCAAAAATGATTTTTAAAAAATAATAAAAATATTATTTTGATGTATTTCGGTACGATAAGCACTTTGAAAAGCTACTGCAATCGCACTCCCAAACGGGCCCTAAATTGAATGATTCACTTTGAATCAACTCTCATACTATTTAATTTGAAAATTGATCTAGACATCATCTTAATTATACACACACACATATATATAAATTAATAGTTATGTCATGTTTTTCTTTAACTCTAGATCAACTCTCATTCAGTTTAATTTAAAAGTTAGAGCTAGGCAAGAAGTCAAGGTCGATAGATTTTAAAATCAAACAATTGATTGAATTTAATGAGACTGCCAAAAAATTCTCAATATGTAGTATTTATTTTTTTAAAAATTAAAAAATAATCTGACCCAGAACGAATCACAGACAAACATACTTCTAGTATTATGCTAAGACGGCTTGAGCATGACATAACAGGAGAAAAGAGATGGAGTATTCCCACTTCTCAGAGGCACAGCCAGTATCAAGCTCAAGAAAAGAAACAATACAGACAAGTCTTTTGTTTTGATGTTGAGATTTCCAGGACCACGAGCATTGACATGAATACTTTCAATCTCAATCTAGAAAATTGCTCATAAACTGAACATGTGTTACAGATTACAAAGACTAACAGGCATAAGCCTGGGGAATCTCAAGAATAAATAAAATAATAAACAAATTGAACAGCTATAAAAATTCTATTCTAGTTGCTACTGCTCCAGGACAATTGACAACCTCCTTAACGTTGTAAAGAATGTCTGGATTGGATGTTATCAATGATCCTTAAAGAAGAGGGAGTCTTTTTGTTAGAGAGAGAGAGGGAGAGGGAGAGTTTATTTCTGTGAGGTGTTGCAATGTCGTTTAATCGGCAAGGTCTTCGATTTTTCATAGAAATCTTGCATGAGACAAGTGCAGAAGTTACCTTAAGCTTGAAGGTTTCTCAAGAAAGAAGTGTACTCTATCCAGCAACTGCCTCAGAAGGGTGGGCTACAGATTCATGCCATTGTTGCTGCATCAAATGAATGAAGCACTTCTTCCAAAATTGTTCTGGTATCAGAATCAAGAGGAGACTCTGGCTTGTCTGAATGAGCAATATTTAAGATGTAAAGCTTTTTAGAGGACACAAATGCAGCTGAGAAGATCCTCTTCATCCCTCCCCTCGTGCTGTCAACCTTGTACTCGAATTCATACACTTGCAGACCTCCATGGCCTGATCTCTCAGCCACTGCGATTACCTCGGCATCCTTTGTGCTTTCCTGTAGAACAAGAGAAATTATAGTCACCAAAGCTTTGAACTTCCTCGACTTCGTTTAATTGAAGAATTGTAGCAATAGATGAACATGCCTAATTGTTTCTCGATACATAACTGCAACATTATTGTTAAAAAGCCAATCTTTTCCCAGAAAATAGCAGCAGGACAAAAAAAAAAAAGACATGATAAGATAGGTATTTGAGCAGATAAAAATTTCAGGTTATTAGACTGTCGACTTTCAACAAAGAAAGTAGCGTTTGATTTCTAACCCTTTACATAAAAAGTAGCGTTCTTCTACTTCTCATCCTCATTTATCCAATTTGCAAATTCCAACTTTATTTTAACAATTTTTACCAAATTCAACACAGATTCCAACCAAAAGTATCAAAATTCAGCAAATCTACCAAAACCAGCATTGCATAGAGAAGGTTTCCATCAAACATTACATTTAAAAACAACAATTACTTTTTTCTTTTCAGCTTGTATAAGCTTGTCAGCCACAAACTGAGGATTCCCAAATTCACCAAGACTAGTGAGACGAACTGGGGTCACCACAACACCAATATTGTTACTCCCTTTACCCACTTCTTCAAACAGCACTGTTGCCCCAGCCTTGTCCACCTAATCCACACAAAAATAACCATATTCTTTCAAAACAATAACCTCAAAAAAGTATTTATATATAATATGTGAAGTAATTACAGAGAGAGAAGGAAGTACCTTAACATATGAAGAGGGTGTAAGGAGTGTGAAACCCTCCTCGGAATCAGTGTATCTTCCAAGCTCCAATTCTTGAGCCAAGATGAAGTTGTTAGACAAGTTTGGTAATGACCCATTTACGAGGAGAGCAAGAACTGAGAGGTTTAGCTTTCTTCTTTTGCTTGAACCAAGTGATACTATTAGTGTTTCTTTCTGAGGGTCATTGCTGCTTTCTGGGTTTTGTTTTTGGTTTGAAAAGGAAGCTTTTGGCAATGAAGTTGAAGAGAAGGTTTTGGGAGAAAAAAGTTTGGGGGTGTGGTTTCGTTGGCGAGGATTGTGGCCTGTGAAAGAGAAGCTGACTTGCAGTGCCATTGGGAACGAAAATGATAAGGGACGTGTCTCATCCACACCATTATACGATGTCTACTTCAACAATTACTGGTTAGTACGACGGCGATTTTTTTTTTAAAGCTGGTTTAATAAGTTAATTTTAAAATCTTAAGTTTTTTTATATTTCTAATTTAAATTATTAATTTAATCATATGAAAATTAATTTAAATTTTATATTGAATTATCTAAACTAAATTAATTCGTTTTATAGATTAAAATGTAATCTTGATAACTAATAAAAACATGACTTAATTTTAATAAAACTTTTAAAAAAAGAGAGATTGAAGTGGTATTTTTCTAAAAAATCCCATCATCCTTGACACCTGGATATTCACCATCCGCCCACCATGGGGGTGATCTGTGGCCGAAATGGTGGTGACGAGCGGTGAACAGAAGCACTGCATGGAGGGGAATTTTTTAAAGAAAATTAATTTAGTACCTATACTTTTAAATAATTCAGTTTAATCCTTTTCTAAGAAATTATTTAACGAAAATTATTGATTGGGATTAATCGACTAACACCTTACCGATCCTGGTGTATTGAATTTAAACCCAATTAAATTTGAGTTGGGCTTGAGGGTCGTATAAAGCCCAAAAAAAAAAAAAAAACCCGACCAATCCAGAAAATCAGAAAAAAATAACTGAGAAAACTGAACTGATAAAAAAATCTGATTAAACCAATTAAAAATTTCTGAAAAATGTCCGGTTCGGTATCGGTTTTGTACGGACAAAACCGATTAACCCAAACCGAACCGGTTCGGTCGGTTAAAAACAATAATATAAATAGAACCTTAACAAACCTTAAATCGTCCCCAGCCTCTCGCCTCCTTCTCTGCAACTAACAGTCTAATACTTTAGGCTAGATCGTCCCCAGCTTCTCGCCTCCCTCTGCAACTTAAATCTCCCTCCCTCTTGCCTCTCGCCTCTCGGCCTATCCCTCCCTCTGCAAGACTGCAACCAACCATTACCCTCTCTCCCTCTGCAATCTGATCACATTGTTGCCCCCAGTTCGACAGTTCCTCTTTATCATCGTCCCCATCCGACACGGTTTCAGTTTACAAAAGGTAAGTAAATTGAACCTCTGTTTGATTTCTTGTTATCTCTTGTAGATCATTTATGTTTCCTTTTCTAATTGAATTGAATCATATATGAAATCGAACCTTGAGTTTCTGGGTAAATTGACCATGGCGTGCTCTGATTTTCTAGCTAGAGCCTTTTGATTTCTTCTGGCAACTACTATATAGCTATCAGGAGGATTGATTTATGCTGTTGTTTCTGCTATTAGTATTTGGATTTGATCTGCATTGTAGTGTCATGTTTACTGCCTTCTCTATGGAGTTTTAATAAGCTTGTAGTTCTCTGTACCTTGACAACCATTTCTTATGTCAACTTTCATTTTTCTTGGATCAATGATAAAAAAAGGCTTTTGCTATTCTTGTTTCTTTTCTGGTCGTTGATAGCTGATTCTGGGGTTCATGTGGACTTCTTTTGACACAGTGCTGCTATGCTTTGTAACCTTAAGAGTTTTGGGTCATCTGTTTCTAAAGAACCATTTCTGGGTTCTTGTTTTACTGTAAAAAAAATCAAGTCAGACCGATTGATATCATTCAGTGAGACCCGTAAACTCTAAAAACAATTTCCTAAGTCAGAACCACTGACTCTTCTAGAAACCCTAAAATCATAAGGAGAAGAAAAGAAAGGTTAAATAAATCAAATCTGAAATAAATTTTAGCATAACTGGACCTTAATAAAATGTTCTTCTCTGAGAAAAAGGGTTCTGGGAGAAATAAAAGGGGGTTTGTGATGAATTAAGTATACCTGAGTTGATTGATGAGATAAAGTAGAGTGGAAATTATTGTAAGCTACTGTCCAAGCTTGAACTAAAGCATTGATCAAGAAGGAGGTGAAAATCTTTAGCTGCCATTGTATTATGTCTTCATGGATTCACAAAATGAACATCTTTTTGTTAATAAATCAAATTTATTACTCATTACTTTACTCCAAATTAACTATAAAAATGTTTATTACAAAAAAGGTCCAGTTTCATCTCAGCATGACTATCATCTTGTAGCTACTTTTTCAGTAATTGTACGAGGGGTGATGCCTTCATTTTGTTATTTGTTGTCCTGATTGTGGCTTGGAGGAGCGTTGTTAACTAGGGATAATGGTCAGTTGGTTTTTATTATTATTTTTCTTATACACTTGTACTTTTATTTTATTATTCATTAATCAACTTATTTTCAATCTAAAATTTCTATTATTATTTTTTTGTAGATGTATAACATTCCATCGACATGTTCTGATAAGTCCTTCCCCACTTTTCTTGGGGGAGAGGAAGAGGCCCAAAATCACCCATTGTTATCAATTGCTTGAAATCCTCTTTATGATACAGTTAGAGTTTACTTTAGAGGAGAATGCAAATTTTAGTTTGGCAGTGGGAAAAAATTTGTTGCTAGAGCATAATGGTTATTTGTTGAGTGTACAGATAGCTTATGGTCTTTTCTTTTAGAAGAGCAATTATCCTGCATATCTGACCTGGATAATTCCAAGTGGGTTTTCTAACTCTTCTTTGAATGTGTACAGGAAAGCTTAGCTCATGATACTTTTCTTAATTACATAGTACTAACTCAAGTCACATCTTCAAGGTTGTAATTATGCCTCACAAGATGCTGGTAGTTTGTTAACCAGTCTGGCACTCTGATTTTCAATGGGTTTGTTCCATTGTGAAAACTTTTGTCTCTTTTGGCATACTAGTTCAGTAAAAGGTATTTAAGAGAAGAAAAGGGTGTAGATTAAGCGTGATCTGCAAAAAAATTAAGTGAATCACTTAGGAATAGTTGATTGACTTATTTGTTTCCTATAAACAATAGTATCCGTGTATGCTTGTGTCAGTCGGCTGCTTTCAATCGTATCTGTTTCCTATAAATGCAGTTTATGAGCTGAGTTTGTGTGTGCTTGCGTCAATCTAATAAAGAAAGATATTTTGCTCGACTGATTTATTGTACTGGTTCAAGTCTCGTAACTTTCTAAATTGAAATGTTTTACCAGTCCAACTACGTTCTTTTCTTCTTCATTCAGCATGTATATGGTGTATTTCTGTGTTGTGTGTTGATTAACGCAAAAGACAAAGTTAGTCCTGTGCTTGATAGTTCAATAGAAATGAAAGATGACAAGCAATTTATTAGCATGATGGTATTGTATAACAAGTGCAGAAAGGTAATTGAAGTGCTATACTGATTGAGGATTGGAGCAATTCATTTGAACATGTCATGGGAAGAACATGGAGAAATTAGGGTAAATGACATACAGTTTCTCACTCTGTGGTTTATGGAAGTTGGCACCTGCATGTCTATACTATACTTAAAGTTGTTCTATGTGCTTCAAATGATGGTTTTAGGCCATCCAGCTAAATCATTGTAGCTAGATACCTCCATGTATAATGTCGATGTTGCCCTTTTAGTTTAGAACATATGGTATTTATCATTTGAACAGTTGATGTTCTCTGACTTGGGCAACATATTTGTATGACTATTAAGCCTTCTTATCCTCTTACACAAGTTTGGTTCTTGCATTTCATTCTACCACACTGGCTGGGATTTTATTTAAATACTGGGTACAAGAGTTGTCCCTTTCTTCTCATCAAACCATCAGGTTTATTTATGAATGATTTATGACCTTTTTGTTTCTGTGCCTATGATTTTATCGGCTTTTAATTTACAGATACAGATGGTTATCCCACCCCCAGTTAGGCCACCTAGAGTTACTCAGTTTCTGAAGCCCTATGTCCTGAAGATGCATTTCACAAACAAGTATGTTAATGCCCAAGTGACCCACTCACCAAGTGCCACAGTAGCATCCGCCGCAAGCTCACAGGAGAAGACCCTGAGATCAACAATGGAAAATACCCGAGATGTGGCAGCTGCTGCCAAGATTGGGAAGTTACTAGGAGAGCGCCTGCTGCTCAAGGATATACCTGCTGTTACTGTTTTCCTGAACAGAAATCAGAAATACCATGGAAAGGTGAAAGCTGTGATTGACTCCTTAAGAGAAGTTGGCATCAAAATTATTTGAATTGTGGGCAAGAGAGTGTTACTGGGTTTGCATATTTGAACAGTAGTTCCAAGGAAATATTGGATTTGTCGGGACTGACTACATAGGGAAAACAATGGAAAATGCATGGTGCTTTCTCTAATTGTTAAAGAACCAAGTCCCATTGCCCGTGCTTTCTTAAATAGTTATTTGCAGACAGAATAAAAGCTTGAAGATAATTTTATTGATTAGACCTAAAAGATGTCCATCTAATAGCAATACCATGGTGATGAATGGAAGTGCTGTTGCAATGTGCACGGATCTGGAAAAAAATAATAAAAACCTGATTATTATCTTAAAAAATAATATGAAATTATTGTTGTTGGATCACTCAAATCTTTTGTTCAATGTTGTATTAAATTCCAATTTCCATCTTATTTCTTCCATTAATGCTATCCATGCAAAAGCTTGAGTAACATCTCAATGCAAATCCCTTGTCCCATTCCCAAAGGGAATGGATGCTGTGCTTTTTGGATGATCACTATGGTCGACACCAATAAGATGCCCTATTTCTTGCATAACAACTGATTCCAATTCTACATCATAAAGGAGCCGTACTTGTCATCAGATGGAATGCCGAGCTAAAGTCTCTCAAGGATCAAGGAGGCACTGCTGTTTTTATGGGCCAATTAATGGAATCCAAATTCAGTATCTGATGTGGAACTAATAGCTAAGAACTTCTTGGAAAGCACCTGATAGAAATTAGCTTCTGCAGCCTAACAGTTTTCCTTATATTTGGTTTATGCAGCCTGATTTTACGTTCGTAGATTTATTAGATGTGACTTTCAGCTTGGTCATTTTATATTCCAAATCTAGTGGGTGATAATCCCACCTGCAAAACGGTAGAGGTCTGATTTCATAAATCACCCACATATCCATCACTGGCTCATAAAAGCCTTCAGCTTTTGTAGCCAACATAAGCAGGACCTCTCCTTTCCATTATGGTCTTCTCCTTATCTTCTCATATTCCAAAAATAACAGATCTTTCAAGGGTAATTATGTGATGAGTGAAGTAAGAGATGGCAAAAGATGAAAATCTGTATACATTAACATGTGTATATATAGTAAACATCAAGGACTAATGGATTGTGACAATTTCTTCAAGGAGTCCTCCTATTTTGGGGCTACCTTTTGATTACAGCCTCTAGCTGGAGACAAGTTCTAAAAGCTTTCCATGTCACCATCTTTCCTTGTCCTTCTTCAACCCAACAAACAGAAAACTTTCCGCATCCCTTTTCCTGCAGTGCCACCCCATTTTGGCTGCATTTTCAGGTTCTTTTGCAGCATCAGAAGCGAGTGAGTGTTATTGCAGTAACATGTAACGTTTTTTACCACCAGTTTCTTCAACAAAATATCCAATCTTGCCAATTTCGGGACCATTGATCTATTCTTATGAAAGCTCTCAAACATGTAACAGTTTGTTCATGATATGGAGAGCAATTTTGTATGTTTATCCCAAGGAGCCAGAAATGTGTTTGTAGGGCAGGATAGAATGGGATCTGTCTTGCATTATTGTTCGTTCCTTTTTCCTTTGAAATTGTAGTTTCACTCTCATTCGGGTTTCTACGGAACAATGTCTTTCCAATATCCATTGAGAAACTTCTCAATGGGAGCTTCCTTATCATCTGCACCAGAAAAAATACCAGTTGATTTCCTGACAAGTACAACGCCTCAGAATACCGTCACGTGCGTCTACCGGGCTTATGTTGCAGGTTATTGGCGTAATCTCACGGTTTTTTGGTGCAAGAACCATACGAATCACACCCTCAACCTCATTATCACTAACCTTGAAGGTGAAGTTTGTTACAATTGCAGGATTGACCTTAAGCCTTGGTTTTTCTGGAGCAAAAAAGGGAGCAAGGCCTTCGAGCTTGGAGGGTGCCAAGTAGATTTACATTGGGACTTCCGATCAGCTAAATTTGCTGGGAGTCCTGAGCCGGCTAGCGATTATTATGTTGCTGTAGTTTCAGACGAAGAGATTGTGTTATTGTTGGGAGATTACAAGAAAAAGGCTTGTAAGAGAGCGAATGCAAGACCACCGCCAGTTGAGGCTATCTTATATTTGAAAAAGGAACACGTATATCACAAGAAAACCTTCTCAACCAGAGCTAAATTCGACGAAAAGAAACATGAGCATGATATTATTGTAGAGAGTTCTACAAGAGGGCCAAGAGATCCTGAAATGTGGATTAGCATAGATGGAATCATCATGATTCACGTTCGGAATTTACAGTGGAAATTCAGAGGGAACCAAACTGTGATGTTGAGCAGGCAACCAGTTCAAGTGTCCTGGGATGTCCATGATTGGCTGTTTACTGCCCCTGGCACCGGCCATGGCTTGTTCATGTTCAAACCAGGGGTTTCGGAATCGGAAGATGACAAGGATAGTGGCAGTTATGGTGCCCAGAGTGATACCAGTGATGGGAGTATGTATTTTTCAACCGGGAGCGTCTCAGCAACTCCAGAATTCTGCCTTTTCCTCTATGCCTGGAAGATTGAGTAAGGTTTGTAATAATATATGGAAATGGCTACACGACCCAAGCATTCTTATGGCTGGAACTTTCCCTGCCAGTAGAAACTTAACCTGTAAAGTTAGCTATCAGTTATCTCCCTGATCTGAGCCCTTTTATGTTTTCCAGGTCCATTGTGGAAGCATAGTTGAGAATTTCAACATGTAGTTTTATCCAGTACAGTTATTTATAAAGATCATCCTTCACTTGAAAGAATTTCATGTGTAATAGACTTTAATTCCACGTCGAATTATAGCTTCAAAGCATTGACTCAAACAAAGATTTACAGAGAACCAATATTTCACGATCAGTGCAGCATTTTTACTCATAATCCCATTAGTCCAAGCAAAGCTTTCAGTAACAGAGAAAATTATTGCCAAGGAGCTTATAGGTCAACCGGCATCCATATACCCTTCCTTCCTAGAGGTCTTGGGTTTGATCTGCTCTTTCGTAATTGAAAAATATAAAATCTCATTCAATAAGCTGCATCTCTCAGGATATTTGCTTCCTTTTCAGGTCTATTGTGAAACATTACGGCGAATATGTTAGAGAATAATATAAATTTTATGCTGAGACTTATGTTGAGACTTTATTTAATAGTTTAAATTTTTAGATGAAATGGTTCCTTGATATGATATCATAGTTTTATTGATTCAATGGTCACGAGTTCAAATCTCACCATCCTCATTTTATTTGATAAAAATCAAGCACAAGATAGTGTGGGTCTGTATGCAAGTTTCAAGCCTAAAGAGTTTTCACTTGAAGGTGTGTGTTAGAGAATAATATAAATTATATTCTGGGGTCTCACCTAATAGCTTAAGGTTTTAAATGAGATGGTTTCTTAACTGAATAAGAAAACTTGCATGCTTGTTTCTAGACCACGCCAAAGGCCAAACCATCCTCAAACCCAGCTGGGTTTTGTTGCAGGGTTTGGTGCCTAACACAAATATCTGAATATCCCTGCAAAGTGGCTGTCATTCTTGCGTTAGAATATATCAGGAATCCGAGGGTAAATGGCTTGGAAATGTCAACTAAACAGATCATTTATTTAGAAAGTTTAAAGTTTTACACAGATTTTAACTTACTTTAGCAGGAATAATCATCAGCATCAATATATAATGAGGAGTTTAGGTCTCTTTGTTGAACATGAATATGCTGACTTTACAAGTTACCTGCCCTTATGTTATGGACATTCATGCAGATACATGCTGAGATTATTAATCAAAGCAATTCTGCAATATTGTCCTTGCGAAGAAAGATAAAGACTATCGATAGGATTGAAACTCTTCGATCTGTTTCATTTGGAAGGTGGATTTCTATAGGATCATCTCTAAAGTTTTGTTAAATCTCATTGCATTACTAATGTTGTCCTGGCATTCTTGCGGTAAGCATTGAATAACTTGACATGGAATGGCGAAACTCTCGAACTGGACAAGTCCTGGATATAAGCGAATTCACCAAGATCGTTAAAATCCGGGCTGGAATATTGATGTTTCATATAGTCATTGTAGTTACAAGATCCCTGTGATATAAGCGAATTCACCATCTTAATCTCTTTTCTACTTTCAACCTCGCTTGCACAGCACAAGCTACTCAACTTTTCTGTAATCCATCAGTAGAAGGAAATCATTTTTCACTATGTTCAGAATCATTTGACAAATAGATCATAGGAACCTACAAGATGATTTTATCTATTCAATCAATTGTTCAAGTTATTCTTGTAGTAACACTTGAGTTGATGATATTAATTCTCACAGTTACTCTTCTTTCAAAAGAAACAGAATACCAAAACCAAGAAAGCAATATAAATCATTTTAAATTGAGTAACTCCACCAACTCATAATGCCATAAACTAATACAAGAGGAAGGGTGGAATAGAAAGTTTAAGCCATTAAATCATCCTGCTAGTCAAATCCTCTAACCAAAAGGTTTGCACTAACATTACTATGCCAGTAATTGAGCTGCATTGCTAGGGGTTCCCAAGATACCATTTATACACAAGAAAAAGTAAATTCAACCAACCCCAACCAAATCCAAAAGAAGAAAACATGCCCACCTACGCCATCACAGTTTTCTAGAAACCAAGACCAAGACCAAATATCCTGGTATCCTCGAGACTACCATTCTTTAGCAAAATCAACAAAACTACTCATTTCCTATGATGCCCTAAGAATGACCAAGTGCCTTGTCAATTTCTTCCGCATGATCACGGAGCATGTTCCACTGCAAATGAAAAAAGTTAAGTCATAATGACTAGCATTGCTTCTGAATCCATAATGATTGCAAAAAAGCATCAAGTTTGAGACATATACCTGTTCCAATGATAAGGTAATACCTGAATAAAAATACAAGCATGCAATGTTAGAAGGCACAAAAAGAGAAAAGAGAACAAAGAAAAATAAATAAATCCAAACTCCAGTGTTTTGATGTCAAAGCCAAACTCAATTCTACTGTTTGGACTTCGCAGAAAAAGAAAAGTACTTTATGCATGCTAAGCAGATGATGTCTTAATTCCAAACTGGTAAGCTCTTCACGGGAGATATGAAAACAAGGGGCAACAATTACCTAATCATGCATGTCCCAGCATGAATAATATTCCTATGCTCATGATAAATGAACCAAGCATCACCATCACAAACCTAGCACTTAATCAAAACATGCTTTCTGCTTATCAGAGCAACATTTTTAATTTACAATTAAAAGTTCAAATTTTCAAGGCTCCTGAAGGAAAAAAGCTATGGCAAGAAATGTTTTACCCAGAAAATCAACATAAGAGATCAAAAACAGCATCAATAAAAACAAAAAAAAGTTCAATTCAGTTTCATAAACCATAAAACAATTTCAAGTCTCTAATTACACAGAAAATGGAAATAGAATAGAAACAGACACATAAGACTTTCACAGTATAATCGCCCTGCAGATATGGCAAGAAGTATTTTTTCCTGGTTCTTATGAAATATGTCAGCAGAGTTCACCACTGAAATGATAATGATATTGAAAAATTGAATGCTACTGACTTTGTAGCTTCATTCAAACTAATAGATAAATCCTTTCCCTATTTCATGCTAAAATTAACCAATTATCATAAAAACAATGATTGAGTTAACCTACTCTAATTTTAATGGACAGACTCAATTTGCCTAGGCAATACTCAAGACTATAAGTTGAGTGAGGCATGTGTCTGCATTCACCTACCCTGTTTTGTTTCTCCTACAATTATCGAGTAGCTCATCTTCCAAGAGAAGGGGAAAAAACCTTTCCACACATGCACGCATGCCCATATCCTATCATCAAACATTCTGCTTTTCCCCTCAATACGTGGAGAGGAGAAGGTCAATGCAATTTGCTGACTGGCTTTATATTTCAAAAAACAGTTAAGCTCATTGCCACTTACATCAAACAAATGACATGGAACATATGGGCAGTCTAGGCAGGAAATCATGGCCCAACATTATCTATGTTCCATACTGTAATAAAGAAGAAAGCATTTCAAGAAATATTTCCCTGTCTCGACAAGGAATAGGAGAGTTACTGTCAGGAACTGGAGAGGACTTTATCCTTAGTCTCGACCATGTCAGAGGTTTAGGGACCGAGACTTGAGACAAGTATTGTAACACCAGCATCATGCTAGAAGGCGCACTATCCATTTTTACCTACTTCAGGATCACAAAAAAGGGAAAAACATAAATTTCCTCCCAACCTTTTCAAATTACTTGCCATCTCTATGCTTACCTAAATATACAGGAATAGCTACTCTATTGCTTCCAATCATTTCCATCTCAACAACAATTGCACATTCACATCCAATTCTACAGAAATTGTTAGATTCAGTTCGAAAACTGATTCATACATTTGCAAAGACAAAAATAGACTAGTTAAGCACTACAGCAACACATCTCCTCTCACTCTCAACGGTCTTCTCTTTCATTAACTAAACAACAATGCTTTGAAAGCTAAACCAAACTACCCTAGTTTCTTTCCCTCCACTTCATTGACACCATCTTTCACTTCAAAACCTAGATATACCACACAATCAAAAACGTTTACTCCTTTTCTTTTCCAAGTTAAAGGAAACAAAAATTCCTAAAAAACAATACCCAAAATGAGTAAATAACATCTAATCTTAAAACCCTAAAATAAAAAAAAAACCGACATCATAAAAACACTATCAACAAACAAACAAGACATCTGAAAAATAGTACCTTTTTTTCCTGGGAGAAGGTTGCCATCTTTGGGATAAAACTCACGAATGTCGACATTAATCTTTCCTCTCCAGTTCCTGACAGTAACTCTCCTATTCCTCCCTATCTACACAAAACAAAAGGAACCCACAATCATTTTCAAAACCCCCGACACAAAACAAACACGTCAAACGCGTAGGAACCTACCTCACATACAACAATTTCATCAGAGTTATCAGAGGATGAGTTGTCAGCCTTGGTGGGTTTCTTGGCCGGTGGTTGTTGAGCATAGTTGTCATCAGCCGCACTCTCTTCCTCCTCCCTTGCTGCCACCGCTCTCTTTCCTCCTCTTCCGGACATTTCTTCTCTCTCTGTGAGTCTCTCTCTTCCAGAGCAGCAAAAAAAACACAGGACCACACTACTACGACAGTTCTGATGTCTCCTGGCTCTCTTTTGGTTTGGTTGGTCTTTTACAACTACAAAGATCGGGGTGGCGCGTGGAGTGAAATCGTGAGTTTTTGTTGGGCTTTTGGTTTTGTGTTGTTCAAATCTCTTAGTCCAAATTTTAGTCTTTTTAAGGGCTACCTAATTTTACATAAATTATTTTATAAGAAAATAATTTATATTTATAAAATATTTAAGGAAAATAAATTTACCCTAAAAAATATATTGACACCATAAAGTGAAAATTAACAAATATGATATTGTATACCATTTCTTACAATATCTTAATTAATATTTTATTCCTTGTATTCGTAAATTAGTTGTTTGATTAAATTGGCTTGACTGTTTTGATTTCATTTTTTTTCTATTTCTACTTTATTATTTCACTTCATTTATTAATTTTTATATTTTTAATTTATTATTTCATTTCATGTATTAATGTTTAATTCAATATATTATATTTTGAATGTGTCAATCAAATCAATCAAATTATAGATGTAGCCAAGCATTATATTGTTACAAACCATCAAACTTTACCAATGATTAACTATTATTATTATTATTTCCTACAGCTGCCAAAGCTCCCAGATCAGAAAAGCATATAGAGTTTTATGGACTGCTATTATTATTTAATAAAGTTACTTAAAAACATATTAGTTGCCTAATCTGCCATTAGTGTTAGTTTTCTGCTGTTTCTATCTATGCATAACTTAACCAAGTAGCAAGATAAATATATTCCCTACTTATTACTATGCAAAATGCCTAGTCTGGAAGAGGACAAACACAGATTATGAGAAAAGATCGCTGATAAGGTTCTTTGATGGACAGTCAAGCTGTGAACCTCCAACTGGTTCCATTGGTCAGTTCTGCTGTCCCAAGCTTTTAGAAGAGGTGGTCAGATGGTGTTTCAAACCATCTTGCTGGTCAACCTCTTGCTTGTGGGGCATGTGAGATTCCTTGTCAACTTTTGGAGAAGATTTTTTTAATTCACGATTGAACTCCCTCCTTTGCTGCTTCATTTGTTCTTTCAACATAGGAAATGTCATTTTCTCAAGCTTCTCTTGTTTAGGAGAATCATCATTGCAGCCTTTTAGGAATGGAGAAAGTGGTTTAGCAGGTCCAGCGAGGTACTGAGTGATGGCTGCTGGGGTGCCGAGTCCTTCTTGTGCACGTTTTGCTTGACCAACTGAATTTGCTTTCCCACCAACATTAATTTCCTTCCAACATTTGGACAACTCTTCCAACCTTGCTTTTTCTTGGACCTGGAACCAATCAAAGCAATCACCAAATATATATAATGTATTCTACATGAGAAAGAGAAAGGGAGGGAGGGAGAGAGAGAGAGAGAGAGAGAGTCATTGTTTAATTGACTGGTAAAGGTTCATGGCTTTCAAATACAAGGAGATAGCATAGAGTCTTGTATGCAGCCACTTCATCAGGATAAAAAAATAATAGAAGAAAGATAAAGTGAGGAATTCCTTCACATGCTCCTTCCAAAGAGCCTATTTTAGAAGGTCCACAATAGTGCAGTGAACTAATAAATGTACCTGGCATAAAGTGGCTATTCTCAAACTGAAGACTTCAATCATTGTACTATGAAATGACTTCCAGACATGTAAAACACATTGCAGTTATTTCACCGCATTTATCTATATAATTGTTAACTATGCTTGAGTAAAGAGTTCATTATCAAGCCAATTCAGCAGGGATTGCATCCAATGCCAGAGACAAGAATTGGGACCGAGGTTTACATTATATAATGGCTAACAAGACTGCAAATGGCCTGTGACTTCAGTGATGGTGATGGTGCTAATTAGCTATTATCTAAAAAGCCAAACATCTGAACACCGTGAGCATAACGATGATGAAAAAAATGTCTAGAAATTCAGGTGGATGTTTTAGCAAAACTCAAATAATTCCTTGGGAAACTTGACTTCAGAAATTAGGAAGCTTTTGCCACCATTTAATAATATAAGCTTACATCACCATTAGTGAAAGAAGAAATTTGGTATCTACCTATTCAAACCTATACATGCTAAGACTTTGGTCAGGGAGATTTGGTTCATAAGTAGTTCTACTGCAAGGAAACGCAGAAACCCTACAAGTTTCAAATGACAGTGATCTCATATTCAGAACATATTTCTGTATTTTCTCATCTGGTTTTTAAACTGTGAATTAATGCATTTCTCACCATATCTTCTTTCACTTTCTCCGAGGATAGAAAATATGGTCAGAAAACAGTGTTAAAAGAAAATTAAGACAAGAATTGTGAGCATATTTTTGGAAAGTTACTATTCAAAATATGAACAGCCTTCAACATTGTTTAAAAATTATCGTTATTGAGTGTTGTAAGAGAAAGAAGAAATTATCATAATAATAATAGAAAGAAGAAGCGTGTTCTTGCCTTCTCATTATTGTAGAATGTTCTTCTACGCTCCTTTGCTCTATAAATAGCATTTTTTATCTCATGCTTGTCCATAGCTCCATTTGGCCACAGTTCTGCAAGCTGAAAGTAATAAAACAAGGATCATATGCACTAAATATATTTTGCTTCTTAATTTATAGTATTCCCTTTAGGTTGTCCCTGCTTCCAAAATTCTGCCAGTCATGGTTCTCAATCTCTACAAAAAGTTGTCTTTATAAAGATGAAATTTGTATTCCGTAATTGAAAAGGCACAGTACTATAAAATTATAAACTCTTAGGCATGGCTAACATAAACCAGATAAAAAGCAATAATAAAATAAACTTTTTAGGTGAGATTAAAATAAAAAAGAAGATCTACAGTGAGTACCTCAACATACAACTTTCTGATTTGTGGACCTTTGTCCACATCCATCCCCTAGAAGACATTAAGGGGTAACATCAAGAACACAATACAACTATCAAATTTTGCCACATGAAATAAAGTAAAATCGTGGCATAGTTATACCTGAACAAATAGGTCATAAAGATCACATATCTTATCTTCCATCTTATTGTCCATAACATACTTCTCATCCATAGCTCCTTTTTCTTCATAAATAATTGCTTTCTGAAAGTCACCACCTGCTTTCTCTCCTCTAGATGCCTGCTTTGTCATAAATTGCAACAGTAAAGCATGCAATAATGTGTCCTTTGGAACATCACTAGCAAAAAGTTTAAACTACTAAACTGTTGCTTTCAACACAAGTCATCCATGCAAAAAGAAGCACCTTACTGGAATGCAAAATAATCCAATATAGAAAAAAATTAAGATAATTTCCTCTCCACTATACTAAACAAGATTATGTTACACTGCCAATTAGTGTACAAGATGACACTGTTTTCAGTTTACTTTCCCAGATTATGTTGAGAGGAATACAGCAAATTTATTAGAAGCCTGTCAACTGTTACAGAGACAAAGTAGCAAATACTAGTCTTCTTGGTGCATTGCTATCATGCACACATGGATTGAAATCTCAATCACATATTGTTTTAATGAAAATGAGCTTTATTTAAATTAGAAATGAGCAGTTGAGCATATTGGAAACCTGCAGTTCTATCATCTCCATGACCTCCCTTTTAATAAGCTGGAATCTGTCAGCTTTCTCTTGCTTTGCTGTTAGTCCCATTTCAACCATCTCTCTCAGTTTTTTCTGTACAAAAATAGTTTGGAGGAAGGGTGAAGAGGAAGGGGAAATCAGTTTATGTACATGGAATCAGATAAAGAAAAGCATTAAAAAATCTGTCAATGACAACGAATAATTTTCCAGGAATAAATATCACTATTCCATCTTAGGATGATCCAAGATAATCAACACTGGTATTGACAGTGAATTATATTGATCACGAAAACCTCTTTTATGTTTTTGATTATCTATTAATCCAATTGTGACTAAACTGAATACCTTTAGTGTCCTGAGCTGAATTAAATGCCCAAGAATACTCATAAGGCGATTGATTAATTCCTCTGATATTTTTCCTTGGCTTGACTGCTGCATTTACCAGAGAAATAATTAAGTTCAAGATCTTACACATGTTCTCTGTGTGTGTGTGTGTGTGTGTGTGTGTGTGTGTGTGTGAGAGAGAGAGAGAGAGAGAGAGAGAGAGAGAGAGAGAGAAATTTCACATAAGAAAAAAAGGAAAATGTTTTCTGTACCGCTAGCTTTGCAACTTTAGCAAGCTTCTGCTTCACTTCAGAAGGCAATCTTCTTTTGATAGCTGTGGATGAAGCATCAGCATCCTGAACTTCAATATTCCGCGGTCTAGCTGTAAATAATGATTTTAATATTTTTGTACTTGAAAATAATGATCATTTATTGAAGACTTCTTCAAATTTTCTCATTGTATAAGAATCCAAATTTACTTTCAAAATTGGGTTACTCACATTCTGCAACCACTTTCTCCAAATCCCTGATGGCTCTTTCAAGCATGCTACCCTTAAGCTGCAAGCTAGAAACATCCTTTGGGTGTATGATGGCACTTCTCTGCTAAAATTTAAATGAGTTTAATTTCAATGAAATTCATATCATATTATTGCAACTACACAACAAATTATATGCCACAAGAGCTGAAAACCATCTTAAGAACTTGCAACAGAACAAGATGTCTGTGTGTGTGTGTGTGTGTGTGAGAGAGAGTGAGAGAGAGAGAGAGAGAGAGAGAGAGAGAGAAGCATGTGCACACAAGGGATGAGGAAGAAAAGAATCCATAATTTTTACGCAATTGAAAACTCATGCATACTCAGTTTCATGCCCTCTTATCGAGTACTGTGCAAACTAAAACAAAGCCATCTTATAGTGCATGAGCCAATTAAAGATACACACCCAAAATGGGTAGTGAAAAGGATAACTACATATCCTGAGAACAAAGACCAATGATTTTACTATTTCACCAGCTATAATTGTATAAGTAATCTCTAATGCAGCAAACAGAGGATAGTTGACGGGCATCAATCATATAAATCAATGTTTTCTGAAAATAAAATTGAGAAAATTGAGACTTCTATGCAAATTATAGTTGATAAAACAGCAACAAATTAACTAATAGTGTTCTTATATGATTAAAAGCCAAGAACTATCCTGCGGGTGATCAGTATTGAGCAGACAAATCACACAATAACGTTTTCAAAATAAAACACCCAGTAGCTGTGAGGGAAAGCAAAACAAGTTTGATAATTACTTTTGTGCTGGGATTTCTAGTGAATATCATTACTTGTTACCTTTTCAGCTTGCACTGGATAATGAGGAAGATTCAGGTCAGGCAGTTCATGTCTTCCTTTCTTGTTCCTGTGAGAAAATTTGGGAGAGGATGTATTGCTGGTTTTTCTAGCTAATCTTTTCAATTGAGGCCCAAGGTGGCCGGGAGCATTATTTTCTTGATACTTTTCATATGCAACTATAGATAATTCGCCTATATCTTTCACACTTCTACCCAAATGCATAGGCTGGAGGATTCCATTTTTCTGTTTTTCAGTGTCATTCAGTCTTGTGCAGGAGATGGATTCATCCCTGTTTGTTATTCCTGAATATGAAGAATTTTCAGATCTTATATCAGGAGCAGCAGACTTTTTGTCAGAAGATCCTACAGGATAAGTCAATGAATGCAGTTTCCCATCATGATGATATTCACCATCAGCAGCTAAACTCTGAGAGTTGGTTGGAAATGGCTCAACCATAGGTTTATTCCTTGTCGCAACATCCACACTTGCACGACCTAATTTTGCATGTTTATTTCTTACACAATCATCATCCTTCTCTTCTTTAGCTTTTTGTATATTATTCCTTCTTTTCTTTGGTTGGTAGTGAGAGGATGAGATTGGTTTATTCCTGGCATTGCAAATAAAAGAAAATCAGATCAATGTTCAAATGAAGAAACTACTTGAAGTACCATGGCATGCTTGAACTAACCCCGACACTTGATCTTGTCCTAGTTGAACCTTATGAGTCATCTCAGATTTTACATCTTCTAAATATGTATGAGTTCTCTCAAATAGCTCTTCAAGCTACTTATAATACTACTATTGTACCTAAGTCTTACTCTTAGGCTTTTATTCACATATGTTGGAAGCAAACTATGCAAAAAGAATTTCAGGCTTTTCAAGACAATCACATTTGGGATACTGTTCCTTATTCTGATGATGTCAAACTTCCTGGTTGGGTTTATACCATAAAGCTCATGTCCGCTCTTGGGAATTGACAATAGTATGAGCTTGATTATGAGTAAATGTTTGCACATGTGGCTAAGACAACCACTGCTTGCACTATTATGGCTATTGATGCCTCAAAAGGGTGCTCAATCTAACAAATAAATGTGAAAAATGCATTTTTGTATGGAGGCCTCAAAGAAGAGACTTACATGACTCTACTTGGGAATTGACAATAGTATGAGCTTGATTATGAGTAAATGTTTGCACATGTGGCTAAGATGACCACTGCTTGCACTATTATGGCTATTGATGCCTCAAAAGGGTGCTCAATCTAACAAATAAATGTGAAAAATGCATTTTTGTATGGAGGCCTCAAAGAAGAGACTTACATGACTCTACTTGGCATTTTCACTCACTCCTTTCGTGAGATTTGTTGTTTAATGCAGTGGATTGAAGCAGGTACCATATGCTTGGTTTGAGAAATTTTGTTTTCCTCTTGATTTTAACTTTATTTAAAATTAGGTTAACTTCTCTCTTTCTTCGAAATACTCCTACTAGGATTGTTGTACTTCTTGTATATGTAGATAATATTGTTACATTTCCACTAGTTCTACACAACTGATGTGTTTACCAAGGCTGTATCTCGTAATCTACATTAATTCATGATTGACAATTGATGCTTCGTAATCCATCAACATCAATTTGAGAGGATGTTAGTCTTAATATCTAGATTTCAGAAGATTGATTGATATGCAATTACTTGATGTGGTGAGCTTGATTTAGGGGAGAATCCAAGAGTGATTGTAGGATGTAGTTATGTTAATATTTGACTATTTAAAGAGAAAAGATCCCCGTTGAGAGACAGTCAGATCATTTCGACAGCCCAAATCCATATTTTGGCATCTTGTATCAATGGATGATTTAATACGTAATTAATTGTAATGAAAAAATCCAAAAAATTATTTTGCTGCAAAAACCAATCATTTGAATAGACCATACTTGTTTAAATCTTTCATAGTAATTATCAAAACTTTAGCAATGCATCATCATGGGATCCCAAATTGCACTGAGACAGAAAGTAATGCAAAAGACAGAACTGCCTAAAGACAAGGTGAACAGGAAGAGTTTACAAGAACTCACATGTGTTCCAATTTTCCCTTGTTCACAAGGAATCCATCATGTTTGGTAGTTGACCCATCAATTTCAAAATACTCATCCTGTTAAATGTCATGGACAACATTATAACAAGTTAACAGAAAGGACTAAAATGTCACAGGAATAATTAACAACAAAATTTTTCCACAATCAAAATGTTATCAGGGGAAACGCAACTGAAATAATATGACACCAGTGAGAAAAAATCATGGACTAGTTGTGTAGGATAAGTTTACAATTGAACAACAATGGAATATAAAGAGAGGTTAGAAATCCAGTGGGAACAAACTATACCTGGCATCCAATAGGAAAATGCAATATCAAAAATATTGCAAATTTCAATATCAAGTCAACCACCAAAATAGCTGCCCCTAGAAACCATGGTGTATAAGGTGCTTTGTACAGGGATTAAAAAGCTTTATAAGAAAAATAGCCATAACAAAACCCTAATTCCAATAAATACTAATAACCTAAACAAGAAATTTCATAAATAAGAACAAAATTTTAAATTACTAATTATTACAAACTAACACACAGCAGGACCAAAGTAGTTTTCCCTCAGCTGCATCATTTAGCTTATCTGAATCGTTGTGGCATGAATTTTACTGTACAAAAGATTGGTCTTAGTCATGAGCTGAACAAATCAACAATTAATGAAAACGACCCAGCTGAAGTCAGTACATCTACGTGCAAATCAACACTGTAAGAGAGCAATAGTGACTATTTTTTTAATGAAGCTCTTTGCCAATCATTTCTATAACCAAGTTAACACAATGACACCAAAATATTGACTGTGATGGTATTTTATTCACTATCAATATTAGATCATAATGTAGTAGTTACCATCATCATTTTTATTATAGCCATGTTACCAACCAATTCAGTATCATCTATGAAAGAATCATCAGAGTCATACTGAACTTTATCAGGAACACCATCAAGTTCTTCCTCATTGCAGCACTGATTACCCAAAAAAAGTAAATTGTCAAAACATGGCATCACACCTCAAATCAGATTCTCAAGCATTGGCAGTACCAAGCACAAGTTATGCATAAGATGTGAAAATTCTTCTACGTTGGCTGTTAACCTACCACACCTCAAATCAGATTCTCAAGCATTGGCGGTACCAAGCACAAGTTATACATAAGATGTGAAAAAATTTCTACGTTGGCTGTTACCCTATCACAACCCCCCCTCCTATACCCATGCTTGGGACTGGCTATAGCAAGCTAAATTAGCAAAGCAGTATTCTATACTATTCTATTCTATTTTTCATTTTTTTTCTGTAACCAATAATAAGCTGGAGAGAAAAAAAAAAGAAAACTGCATTTATCCCAATGGTGAATATAAACAGTCCAGGTTGCACTTGTGATCCACCTGTCTAAAACAATAATGCTTGGGCCTTGAAAATAATAAGGAAAAAGATGGATTTGATACAGAAGGTCATATTATCTTGCTGTTTTATTAATTAGTCATATAATGGGTTAACATGCACTGCTACCAAAGCTTGAGTCCTGGTTTGAGTAGTTGAAGCTATACAGACTATACCAAGTGACCAGAAATGATCAGGACTAATTAGCCAAATAGTAATAAGACTATCTGCAGATAAACACAAAACTGTTTGGCTGGTCTAAATGGTAATTAATCTTAAGATCTAAAAGGAAAGAGAAACAACTCTAAAGATGTTTTGATTCTGCTAATTAATATGCGAACAATTTCAAAACTAAAAGAGAAAATTATATTCACTTGAACAGGTGATGAGGCAGATTGGAATGCTTGGAAAATCAAACTAAAAGGAAAAGATGATGAGATTAGGTATATCCAATCCTAAAGCCGTATAAATAAAAATCAGTTTCGAGGGATCTTTGTTGGCTTGCTAATAACTAGAATGCTATATGTGGAGTGTAATCTTTCTGGTGCACAGAAATTAAGAAACTCCAGAAATAAAAAGTTAAGAGCATCTAATAAATGTTTCTAACAAATAAAAGCAAAGAATATCAGAACCTCCGTGTTACATTATCACCAAAGAAAAGAGAAGAAGTGCAAAGCTTTACATACCACATAGAGCCCCTCTATTTTCTCAATAACAGAACCAAGCTGATTTGAAGAAGGTGCATTTTTTGATATAGATTCAGTGGTCTGTCCCTGAAATTTTGAAGCACAACAAAAGGTATCATGAATAGTGATTCAATAAGTTTCAGCAGAAGTTGATTAAAAAGAATGCGAGAAAGATGCAATTCGGGAGATGACATAAAGCCAACACATGCAACGTATACCAAGAAATATTTTTAAGATTGTGAGAACAGGTAAAAAAGTCAAGTTAAACTTACACCATCAAGCTTAACAACTGTTTCACAGTCTATAATTATGACCCTTTATAAACAAATATATAATTATGTTAGATAACTTACACAACATATGCAAAAAATATTTGTAGAATTAGACCTGTGTGCAGTTTTGTGAAACGAACTTACATCATCATCAGTTTCCGTGTCTATAAGTATTGACTCTTTACAAAAGAACAAATAATCATGTTAGCCATGTGCACATGCACAAGCATGCACACATTCTACCATTCTGCATAGCATAATATCCTAGAATGTTTAGATGTCGCCATATCTTCTTCTAATACTCCATACATACAGCATAAGTGAGATATTGCACTCTTTCCTATCATATAATTCTGCATGCCATATAATTCCACATTTAATGCAACATTAGCCATGAGAAATCTCCAACAATTTCTTATCTGAAACCAGACTTTCCTAAACAATATTCTTTTACCAAGGTACTTGATACATGATAGGTTCTTTTGAACATGGCAATATGCATCAGATTCAGACCATGCATCTACAACAGTGTCATATAGTTTCCTATCCATATTTTTTCATGATAGCTTATGGATGTTGTAAAAGGAGTAACAAAAATCATATCATCAGTGACAATTACTCCATTGAGCAAGCCAGTTTGGGAAGACTTGCTGCTAGCAGATTTCAAACCTTACTTCGCCAGCTGCGTCAATGAATTTAGGTAATCTAAGATAATTTAATAAGTATTTCAATCTTATGTAAGCTTTTACTTTTTGACAGAAATAAATCATCTATTTTTTAAGTTTCTTACTTCACAAATTTAGAAATGCAATCAATATGAAAAAAATTAGAACAAAGGGCATAACATCCCATATCCATTTAATAATTGAAAGTTAAAAAGAGAATAATCATTATTTGTACACTTAAAGAAAAAGAAAATATTTGCGAATCACAAAAATCCATTGCAAATTGGAAGAAAACCCCAATCATCAACAACAATAAGTCAAGCTACATACTTGTCAAAAAAAACTTCTAGGCTCTTATATCAACTTCCATTCACCTAAAGAAACTCAACTTCAACTTGCAACTAGGGTTTGTAAAGGTTAAGTAGAAATTGCTTATCGAACTAAAAGCTTAATGTGTCTAGCACTTACAAACACCGCATCATGTCCATTCAAGTGTGGAACTAACATGGAAAGGTCTACGCAAGATGAGAGCAGGTTAACATTCCGTACTCATGAAGGTCATTACGAATTTGTTGTTATGCCGTTCGGCCTTACAAATGCGCCATCAACTTTCTAGTGTCTCATGAACGACTTATTCCGACCACATCTTCGGAAATTTATCCTTTTTTATATATATATATCTTAATTTAAAGCCAAAGTTGGGAGGAGCATCTACGTCATTTACAAACTATCTTGGAGATTTTTCTCACTAACAAACTTTTTGCGAAGATGTCAAAATGTCGATTTGGGGTCTTGCAGGTAGATTATCTTGGCCATTTAATTCTCAAAAGGGAGTTGTTGTTGATCCATCCAAAATAAGAAGCATCATTGATTGGCCTCTACCCATATCGCTCAAATCTTTGCGTGAAATCCTTGGATTGGTAGGTTATTACCGCAAATTCATTCGCGGCTTCAGCACTTTGGTTTCCCCTTTAACTCATCTCCTGACAAAAGTTGGATTTCATGGGACCTCAAATGCAAATTTGGCTTTTCAAGATCTAAAGTATGCTCTCGCATCACCACCGGTATTACTGTTGCCTAATTTTTCTCAACCCTTCGTAATTGAGTGTGGCGCTTGTGGAGTTGGTATTGGTGCAATTTTGATGCAGGAGCAAAGACCTGTAGCTTATTTTAGTGAGGCGATGAAGAACTCAACCCTATCACTTTCTACATATGAAAATGAGATGCTGACAATCGTGAAAGCAATTAGAAAGTGGTGTCCCTATTTGTTAGGTAAGTCGTTCATTGTTCAAACTGATCAAAGGAGTCTTAAATACTTATTGGAGCAAAAGATCACTACTCCGGTACAAGCATGGTGGCTACCTAAAATTTTGGGTTACGATTATGTGATTCAATATAAAAAGGGAACTAAAAATTAAGGTGCTGATGTTCTCTCCAGAAGAGTGGAGTTTGAATTAGCAAATATTTCTATTCCCATTGCTAATTGGTGGGTTCTCCTCTAACAAGAGGTCACGCAATATCCTTTTTATTCCAGTATCACCAACATATCTTCCCAGTTGGGTCCTCAGAAATATTTTAAATGAGATGGGGTATGGTTTTATAAGGGGCAAATTCTCTTGAGTCCTACTTCCCTCCTCCCCATTATTGTGACCGAACACCACTCCACACCTATTGGTGGACACTTTGGTTACCACAAAACTCTCACACGGATTAAATCTTGCTTCTCCTGGCCAAATATGCAGAAAATGGTGAAGGAATATATACAGAATTGTGATGTCTGCCAACGTTGCAAAACCGAATGTCTGGTTCTCATAGGACTTCTCCAGCCACTCCCAATCCCAAGCAAGGTATGGTCTGATATTTCCATGGATTTCATCGAGGGATTTCCCAATTCTAGAGGCAAGTTGGTTATAATGGTGGTAGTCGATTGATTATCCAAGCATGCAACAACTAAACTTCTCTCCTTCATTTCTTCCCTCTCTCCACTATTCAATTCACTGTCCTCCCTTCGTACTTGACAGAAATCAAAATGATGGGGGGGAAACAGCAAATAAATTTAGTTATCCATAAAGTTATTAAGAAAGAAACCATAGTGGATCTCCTATGAATATAACTGCATAGAAACATTAAATCCAAAGCAGATACTAGTAAATCAGCAAAATTGACATAAACATTCTCAAATAATCAAGTTATTTACTTTCTTTCCATACATCAAGCATTTTGTGACATAAAATAATTCTTCTTCCCAACATAAGTTCAACGCTGAAAAAAGTTGAAATTATCACATGTATAACTGGCATTTGATTATCTAAAATACAGCATAGAATATTACAGAAAACACGTAATAAAACATGATATTCAATTAAAATTCAGATAAAAGCATAAACTTTAACGTAACCCAGATAGAATTACAACATAACAAAAATTTACATATATGGTTCTCAACAATATCTTACCAGAGAAAAATGGGCCTCTTGTTGTGCAGTATCCACAGAAGCAGGCTTCACAACAACATCAACAGCAATAGCAGTTCGATTCTGAGACTGAGACGAGCTTGCCTTTTTTGCTCCTGCATCTTTCAAAAGCTTCTTCCATGACACTATTGTTGTCTCTCCAGGCTTGAGTTCAATGCAGAACCTTTGCCTAGGAGGACTACCAGTATCACCCTCTTTGGTATTACCAACCTCCATGAAGGAATAGAGAATTCCAAAGTTTGAGACTTTCTATGTCATGGGAATTATGTAAACAGCAAAGTTGTGATCTTTGGAGGTGGGGTTGACTGATTAGAGGATTAGAGGAGAGAAAAAGAGAAACCCAGTAAAGGTGTGTGTTGGATAGTGAAAAATGTTGTGAAAGATTGGAAGGTGTAAATGCAAATTTTGGAAAACCATTGAACGCATTGTCTCTGGCTTTTGTTTTGCTTTTGGTTGTATTTGCTGTTTCTGCTGGGGAATTGTAAGAGAGGATTCACCTGGCTCTTAGATTCAGTTACCTTCCATTTATGTGATGATCGTGTGTTCAGAGACTTCTAATTTGTCCTTTTTTTATTTATTTGGTAAGCTGGTCCTGCAAAAATCGGGGTTTTTTTTTCCTTCGAAGAGGGCTGAATTGTGGATTTGTTTTATGAGAAAGAAGAATGATGGCTTAATAAAAATGGATGATAAAAAAATTGAAATAAAAAAAAGATAATGGTTATATAACTAGCCTGATATAATTTTAAGTTAATTTTAAATATAATATAATATAATATAATTAACTTTTTATAATTGAGAAATAAAATAATGATATTTATTTTTAATTAGATAAATTATGAAATACATGATAAATTATAAAAAATATTAATATTCATTAAATATTCAAATAAAAACTTTTTTTTTTAAAAAAAAGCTAAAGACATATGAATATTCAAATATTTAACCTTCATTTTTATTTTTAATCTGTATTTTTTATCCTAGAGATTTTTTTCTAGGATAAAATAAATATAAATTACACTCAATTTTTGAAATATTATAAGCAAGCAAAATAAAATAAAAAATAAAAAGAGCTAAGAGCATCTCCAACGGGAGTGCTATAAGAGAAGACAAAAATAAAATAATATATTTTTAGTATTTTGTACCAATTTTTTTCTATCCAACGAGGAAGCTATTTGGATAGCCAAAAATAATTTTTCCTACACAAGTTGCTATTTATAGCAATTTGGAACTAAAAAGCCATATTTTTTTTATCTTATTGAAACCTGGTGTGCCACATACTTCATAGCTACTGTTCAAAAGTTGGTGACAAATGAAATTTTGACGGAATTTTTCAACATTTAAAATTTTAAATTTAAATTGTTGTGGATTTTTAATTTTAAATTTATTTTTTAAATTTAAATATAATTAAAAAATTAATAATTATATTGTTAGAAGGTTTTTTAAAAGTAATTATTTAATTATATAACTTATTCCTATTAATTGTATAATTAATTGCATAATTAAAATATATACAAAATAATTGTATTATATTTAAAATAATATAAAAAATAGCTCTCTAAAATAATTTTTACCATTAAACTATACATCAATAAAAAAATCATATATATACTATTTAAAAAATCATTTTAAAAATTTATCTCTTCAAAATAATTTTTACCATCATCGGAGTTGTTCTAAGCAAAAAGGGTGTCTAACAAAATTAAAAACGAAAAACAAAGAGGTGATGTGCTATTGGGCTTGGCATGTGACCCTCACATGCCTGTTTAGATACCCTATAACCTAGGATTGCCGGTACTGAGTTTTTTATTTTATTTTTTAACAGAATAAAATACGCGTCGTCTACTTTAATATTTTTATACTAGACTACAAGTCGTTTGTTGGAAAACGTTCTATCATCCTGTACAATATTTTTCAGTAATCGACTGAAAAATCAGGGTTCATGAATATTTTTTTAAAAAATTTAATTGTTGATTATTAAATGTTAATCTTATTAAAAACACCTTAATTTCACAACAAAGTGTTATGAAATATAACACAACACATCACAACATTTATAACAAATTAAAATCAGCAAACATTCCATGAGGTTTTTGAAAATAGAGGGACAAACGTAAAGCGTTGCTGCAAAAATAGGGACTAATGTATGGATCAAATGAAAATTAAATAGCAAGAAAGATAAAAGGTTAAAATTTAAAATTTTGAAACAGAAAACTAAAACAGGACTTTTGGGAATCAAAAAACAAATTGCTGCTCTGCAGCAGTATCATGAAACCTTCAATTAATTAGATTATAAAGGGTTTTTCAAAACCTTTTCGTGCCGATTAAATATCTAGTCAAATTGATAAATGGGAAATTTATTTGTGAAGAAACCGAAGATAACAGATGTTGACCGAGCCATTCTCTCTCTCAAGACTCAAAGGCGCAAGCTTGCCCAGTATCAACAACAGGTTGATCCCTTTCTTTTTTTCTATTTTAATTCAATTTTATGACTTTTTGGGCTTCGATATTTGATGGGGTTTTCATGTTTTTTTTTTTTTTTTTTGCTTCATAATAATCAAAATTATGATTACCCTGGAATTTGAAAATAAAATGTCTTTTGGTGCCTGAACTGTTTATTTCTCAATAAAATTATGTAACAACCAAAGGGTAATAGAAAGTTTGGATTTTTGTTGTTCTTTAAAAACCCATTTTTTGTTGTTGGTTTGCTCTATTAAAAACTACAAAAAATTAAAACTTTTTTGCTAAGCGCTGCTGGGGCAATGTGTATTTTTAGGTTTATAGAAGAGGGTCAGTTTTAATTTTTTGAAATGGACAAGAGTGTTCTGGAGGATTGTGATGTTTTCTTGTTGATGAAATGAATATTGTGTCTTCTTCTGAATTTGAGGAAGTGATCGCTAATTTGAGGTTGTTACTTTATTTTGTGATTGAAATGTTCCAGCTTGAAACTGTGATTGAAGCGGAAAAGCTAGCTGCTAAAGATTTGATTCGTGAGAAGAGAAGGGACAGGGCATTGTTAGCATTGAAGAAGAAGAAAACACAAGAAGAATTGCTGAAGCAAGTGGATACGTGGCTCATTAATGTCGAACAACAAGTGCGTGAAAATCACTAGAATATTGTTAGATTTCATATGTTATATGATGTTCTACAATATGTGTTTTGGTTCAGTTGGCAGATATTGAGCTGGTCAGCAAGCAGAAAGCTGTATTTGAGAGTTTAAAGTCAGGTACTGATGCAATCAAGGCAATACAAAGTGAGGTCAATCTTGATGATGTTCAGAAGCTAATGGATGATACCGCTGAAGCTAAAGCTTACCAAGATGTGAGTTTTATATTGAACCTCGAGTATCTCTGGAGTAACTTTGATATTCTGTTTAGATATTTTATATTGTTGGATTATCAATCCCTGATATATGTATAAATATATCTTTTGTATATGTATGGTATATGCATGCACACCTAAAAACATGTAGGCGCTGTATATGGATCTGAAGCTGTCAGTGATTCAGAACCACTGGAATGGAATTCAATATTGAGTTGCATGTCTAAAAAAATTTCCTTCAGATAAACTTTTTGCGATGTCACATAATGTTTATGACATGTAGAAAATCGAAATTCTCTTTTATCTTTGCATAAGTTATTACATTCGTGCTGCATTTATAATGATCTTAATTGGATGCTTGTACGTGTTTCTACAGTGACTTTGTAGTGTTTTTTTGTACCATTCTAATGGGGAAGATTATGAACTTCTGCCACTTATCACTCCTGTTCAAGCTTTCCTTTTCCCTATGCCTTTTTCCTTTTCATTTGTATTAAATTTTTAATGGTTGTGAAGGAAATTAATGCTATCTTGGGGGAGAAACTATCAGCAGAAGATGAAGAGGAGATTTTAGCTGAATTTGAGGACTTGGAAACTCAGGTATGATTAATTTTTAAACCACTACTGTCTTACAAGATTTGTTGTATGTTTCTAATACTGCTCCTGCATTATATTTCTGTTAAATCACTCATTTAATTCACTCCACAAAACCCATTTAGTTCCAATTTAAGGCTTGATATGAGGTTTTGTTCAGTTTAGTGGTAAAGTTAATGGTTTACAATGTACTTATAAGGTACTGGTCAATTCTTGTTGTTTAGCAAGGTTATGATAAGGTGTACTATGATATCTTATGGTTGCTTCAGAAAAAAAATCAGGAATGCTAGAAATGAGATGTGATGGATTTAGTACATACCCTTTCATGGTTTTGTTAGGACTGAGTTGCTGGGTATATGGTGACTATTGGACAATCACATGCAAATTTTTTGTTCTGGAATATTTGAAATTTGCTTAAATATATAGGTTTTACTCTTATTAAGAAAAAGGTTATATTTTGGTCTTTTATTCCTTATTGGTTTACCTATCCAGCCATTCCATGATGTAAATGAGTTTTTCTGCAGTAGTTTTTGCTCCCTATTTGCACGACCACAGTGGTCATCCCCTCAAGACTCATAATGCACTGGGATCTATGGGATGTACATTTTACATGTTGATTCATATGTTTGTTGCCTTGAATTATATAGAAGATTGAGGGGGAAGATTTATAGTTGAAGAACAATTAGATGGAATTGGATTTTGCTGTACTATAATATTTCTTATTTTATGCTTGTATATGCACTTGTATATTTTATTACTACTTTCTGTTGGTAGACCATATGCTTTTACTGGGTCTTTGACTTTGTTGTTCTTGAGAAAGTCCCTCGACTTCCCTTTTTATTGTTCTTATTTGAAAAACAAACTTTCTTTTGTTTGTTTAGATGGCCGTTCAAGACTTGCCAGAAGTGCCCGCTATAGTCGTGTCTGAGGAACAGGAGCAGAAGTTGGACCTTCCTGATGTACCATCCAAACCACCTGTGCTTGTGGATGATGCTGAAATTTCTTCAGCTGAGGTGTCCACTAAGAAAAGAGGTCACTGTCTCTCTGTTTCCCTCCCTCCCTCTCTCTATATGTGCATGTGTGTGTGCAAGCAATTCAATAAACTGACAATTTTCAAAATGCAGTTTTGGAAGAACCATTGCCAGCATGATCAGGGAAAACAGTTACAGCAACGTTGCAGTCTCGTGGAGCTGCTGGCCATCCTAGATGATTCATGTCATGGTGGCCTTCATCTAAGCTTGTACTCAACGAAATCTTTTTAACTTGATAAATACTTGCAATTGCAATCATGTTGGTTTGTTTTTGCAATTGCAATCATCCCCATAAAACGTGTCCATAGCTGTAAATTTATCTTGTGGATATCATATTTGGTATTTGGATAATGAGATTTCGCTACCTGAGGTTCTCATCTACTGTAAATTGCTTTCATCCCCATAATATGCATATTTACACACTATACATGAATGTTATGGTCAAGCAAAATAGTTTGGTTAAAATTCGGTTAGATGCCAAGGAAATGGTCACCCAATTACAGAGTCGAAAAACTGCATTACAAAATAACAAACGATTGATGTCTCTGAGGTAAATTATTCTCCTCGATCAGATTACTGGGTCTTCCAGTTTGAATTCAAATTTGAGTAAAATTTCTTTCAAGGGGCAACTGATTTAGAGCACGACACAAACTCTTCATTGGAATGATCACAGGTGCGAACATGAATGACAATATGGACCTGTATCATGTGGCCTCAAGCGTTTAACTCATCAGGATTCAAGCTAAATATCGAGAAAAAAATCAGGCCTTCAGCTGCGCAGTCGGTGCCAGCGAAGAAATTTTAACGCATCAAGGCCGCATGCTTGAAATCCATTTTCAGCCTGCACCCCCGCATGTTTGGTCGGTTAGCGACCTGGCAGGCCAGGCTAATGCTGAACGTGGGAAAATTTTGGTTGCACAGATTAACCCAACATTTGAAAAAAATCGTCATGCCGTATGCAGAAATCCTAAACCCATTTCTTTATAGCGTGAGTTTGAGATGGGTTAAGGTCTCTAAGCAACACGCTTTTTACTTGAGATAAATGAAACTGGTAAATCTATGGGAATATAAAAATTAGTGAACGAGAATGCCGCCAATCTTCCTATCTGCAGGTGTCATCGTTTATCAAAAATCATATCAAAACGCAATTTTCCTGAAAAAAGGCAAAACAAACAAAATATCCACAAAAATAACACAACTCATCAATAACTTGTACACAGTATCATTGCTCTGTATATTTATACATTCAATAAGCTGCTTTTAAGGCTTCAAGGAAATTCTGTTGTATAATACAAGTTGTTCATATATTTCCTGGTCATTTCACAAAAAAGAAAAGAAAAAACCCTTATATTCTCAGTGTCATGCATACGAATCACATATCTGAATGCAACGCCTCTGCACTGGAACAGGAGGTTCTCTTTGTGTCTGATGGACATGAGGAATCCTTACCAAAAAATCTTGACAGGATGAGCCGCGCTATATTTTCAGCTGCAACAGCACTAGTCTCCATGGTGCTGGCTGCATTCTCAAAAGCATTCACATAGTACAAATGCTTACCATCCAAAATAAAGGGTGCGAATTTTTCAGGAGCCTTGTAATGAGGGTAAGCACCCCAGTTTATTCGAACGGTCTCCTTCCTCACACTACCAGTAGGGGCAATGAGCATCAATCAGTACAGAATAGATCAAGTTTTTTTGCATAAAAAATATATAATTTAATAACAAGGGGTGAGTTTGAATGGACTGTATATATTAATTCAGCAAATCTGCACACTTTTTGTTAGATTTTTCCAGTTCTTATGAAAACCAGTCTTAATCACACACCAAAATTATTTAAAACGTTCAAGTGAAACCAGATACAGCCATATTATGACTGGGGATAAGTTAGCCAGTGGCATAGCAAACAATTTTAGCACAATAAAATCCTTGCAGTAACTATAAAGGAAATTATTATGATCCTCGTTTTCCACTGAAGGGATTAAACAGTTAAGGGAAATTGAAAGGAGTACCTAAAGATGCTATCTAGTAATGCATCAGTCATTGCTTGACGAGAGAATACTTTGTATGTCACATCTGTCTCATTGTAACACTTGAGAATTGAAATGCTTGTGAAAGGAAGATGAGGGACCTCTATTGTGGCCACCAGTTCTGGAATTTCTGAGACAGCTTTTAGGCCAAAATATACCTGTCCATGACAAACATCAGATTTAATGAATAAAGTATAAACTATCATATAGAAGGAGAGAAGTGCCGGCAAGAGGACAACCCGCAGAGGAGGAATATACTTATGAACTGAAAGCCGTAAAGGAGCATGGAATTTGTAATTGCTATGATACTTACAGGATTTACAAGCCCCCTCACAAAAGTCGCATGTGTGTGCTGTAATTGCCTCATGGGAACTGAAACTAGAGGTGAAAATTGAATACTCAATTCATCTAGTGGTGTAGCAACCACCGTGACTTCACATGAATAAGCATTTCCTTTCTTGGATTTGAGCTCATAATATGCCCCAAGATAAGAGATAGAATCAATTTCTTCATGGAGATGCAGTTCAACGTCTGAAATATTAATTAGCCCAGCAGCCATCTGCCAGTTGCCTCCTTCAACAGCCCATAAACCTCCACCAGATCCTGCCAAGGAAACTGCTCCGGCAAGTCCACTGATGTTGACACTTTGACCATAATTAATTCGTGTAATGACCTGCATGCAAACTCAACAGAATTCTGAGTTGTCAATAAATTTTCAGAACTCGGTTAAGCTAACCAATTATGAGTCAATTTCACATTTTGGCCAATCAGAATCTAAGACATCACCACATCTTTCATAGTACGTTGACATAATGAGATTGTACTTTCCACACGCACATCTATGGTGCTTCTGACTAGCAAACTAGAGGTTCAGGAAACTGCCGTTCTAAATAATTTGTCCTGTTTCTCCTTTTTTTTTCTTTTTAAAGGAGAGAATGCTTGTTGAAGGCAGTGAAAAAAAAGGCAACGGAAACGTTTAGTTTTACAGTTTGGATTACTACAAAAATATCTTTCCACCAAGAAGATGGAAAACTGTTTTCACAAAATTGATAACAGGTACCTGGTTTCCATCTTGTTTTTTTTTGGGTGGAAAGGTATGTGAAATAGTGAAATGTGAGTATGTGAATAGTTTTTCTATAGCAAATCGCATATCTGGTTTGGTAAATAGTTTATGGTAATAAAAAGATGTGTGTTAGAGAATAATATAAATCATATTCTGAGACCTAAACTTTTATGTGAGATGTTTCCTTAACCTAGTATCAGAGCCTTGTTGAACCAGCGGTCACAGGTTCAAATCTCACCACCCCTAATCTATTTGATAAAAATTAAACACAAAGTAGTGTGGCCTGTGCAAATTTAAAACCCAAAAGTCTTTTATTTGAGAGCGTGTGTTAGAAAATAATATAAATCATATTTTGTGATGTGAGATGGTTCCTTAGCGGTGTGAACATTGAAATGTGAGTGTGAATACTGTTGTCACAGCAAAAGGAATATCTGGTTTGGTAAATTGGTAGTGTTAATAATAACAACAACAACAACAAATGAAAGCAGTCAATGTAAACACAAAAAGGGGAGGCAATTTAAAAGAACTCGATAACTGCATCATCAAAATACTAGCACTTGATATCATCGCTAATGTTCCAATAATTTCTAGTAGTCCAATTCGCTGTATTTTAATCTCCTTCTTTGTACATGAATTGACATTTGCGTTTGAGTTTTTGTCTTTGCATAAAAAGAAAGCAAAAGAATTCAAAGCCAATCGGCTAAAGTAAGGGAAAAAAGAAGTAGAAGGAGGAAATCCTTACAGTGACCAATTCTTTAATCAACAAAGGAGCCAATTTAACACCATCAACCAGCTCCTCCTTCAAACTCTTTCCTGTAAGATTAAACAAACCAGCCCACTTCAACATCTCCTCAACACTCTCAAACACAGGCCTTGTTTCCACTCCTTCATAATACTTCAAAAACTTATTCACTGTCTCGTCCACAAACCCTCCCATTTTTAAAAGTGAAAACCCATATCTCATAAACAAATAAATCCCATTAAAAAAAGACGCAATCTTGTTCACAATCCCCCACTTCGAATTCACATTTAGGGTTTTAACAACAAACCCATTTCCATCCCAAATCCCCAATGAAATTGAACTCTCTGAACTGGATGGTCTCTTCCCTGTCAAATTTAGTAAATTAGTATAGTTCGAGGCGTGGAAGTTTTTGGGGTGGAGAATTGAACCTCCTGCCTCAAAGGCGTCGCCCCCGATTGTCACGGTGGCCATCCGTCCGCCGACGATGGCGTGTCTTTCGAAGATTAGGATTTTTGGATGGTGGTTGGTGGAGTATTGGCGGAGGAAGTGGGCGACTGAGGAGCCACCAATTCCGCTTCCGATGATGCATACGGTAGCATCGTCGCCTCCGGCTGTGGTGGTGGTGGAGGAGGAGGTGTGTGGGAATGTGAGGCAGAAGAACGCGAGTAAAGAGAGGATTTTTAGTGGCAACATGACTACCAGCTTTCGCTCCACTCTCAAAGGAAGAAGGGAAGGTCTAAAAGTTTCTAGCTGTTGACCTTAGTGAACTATTTTTATTTAGTCCCTGTATTGTTAATGTAATAATTAGTTAGTCCTTTTACTTTTGTAAAATCTCGAATTGAATCCTTATATATTTTTTTGCATGACTGATCCGAAAACAATCTGTTCATTGGATTACTGTGCCAAGTCAATCCAAGGTATTAAGATCAATTATTTATATTTTTTTTTTATTAAAACCGTGTTATCTCAGTTTGTTTTAATTTTTTCTTTGCGCTCACCAAACTTAATTTATTTGATTTTAACTAAGTCAACTAAATTATTAAAAATATGATTAGATTAACCAGGTTACAATAGATTAATATATTTTTTAATAGACTGGAAAATCATATTTAATTATAGGGTTGATTTTTTTTGTGTGATTGAAGACAGCATGGTTGATTTTATTTTTTAATAATTAGATTCTTCTCACTTTTCTTTTTTTATTGTAGAGCTTAAAAATTAGAGTTCTTGATATTCTAAAACTTTCCGATAATCTTCATTCCATGAGAGAGCTGAGATTAGTAAATCTATGGGAAATTAAAAACTTGTGAACCATATGGCTGTCATTTTCCCATCAGGTTGTCAATTTTGTTCTGTTTCAATTGAAACGTTTCATATCAGTTAAAAAAGAAAATAAAATAGTGTTATTTTTATCTCGGTTTAAATTCCGGCTTATTTCGGATTTTTCATCCAAATACCGGCTGAAACGTTATGGTTTCGTTCTGTCCGTTTCGTTTCGGGCAAATAGTGTTTTTTTTAAATAATAAATAATTTAAAATATCAATCATATCTCTTAATTTGACCGTTAGATTGAGATGAAATTATATGAGGAGTCTTTTGACATATTTATATATATTATGGTAAAATTTCAGAGCAATAAGATAATGTAATGACCTTACGAGATTGATAATGGCATTCTCATAATATTATACATGTTCATAATTTTGTTTAGAAAAATCATTTATTGTGTCTTTTTTTTTAGCTTAAATTGCACAATTCTAAATAATTTTATTTTTGGATTTGAACTAAATTTGTTTTTGAATTAATATATTAAATTATATATATATATATATACACACACACATAAACAATACAACCCTGAAATGGCACGTCAAAACACTCCAAAACCAAAACATTCTGTTCCAATTGTGAAAACGAAGCACCAACCGAAACGGAATTGACAACCTTGATCCGCACTGTGTCATCGTTTATCAAAACTCATATCAAAACGCAATTTTCCTGGAATAAAGGCAAAACACACAAAATATCTACTAAAAATAACACAACTCATCAACAATTTGTACACAGTTTTATTGCTTTATCTATTATACATTCAGTAATCTGCCTAGATTGCTTCAAGGAAACTCTGCTATATGATACAACATTCACAAAACAGAAACAGGAAAAGAAAAGGACAGAAGAAAAAAACCTTATATTCTCAGTGTCATGCATACGAATCACGTATCTGAACGCAACGCCTCTGCACTGGAACAGGAGGTTCTCTCTATGCCTGATGGACATGAGGAATTCTTGTCAAAAAATCTTGACAGGATGAGCCGCGCTATATTTTCAGCGGCAACAGCACTAGTCTCCACCGTGCTGGCTGCGTTCTCAAAAGCGTTCACATAGTACAAATGCAGACCATCCAAAATAAAGGGTGAGAATTTTTCAGGAGCCTTGTAATGAGGGTAAGCACCCCAGTTTATTCGAATTGTCTCCTTCCTCACACTACCAGTAGCAGCAATAAACATCAATCAGTACAGAATAGATCAAGTTTTTGGCATCAGAATACATAATTTAGTAACTAGGGGTGAGTTTGAATGGACTGTATATTAATAATTCAGCAAATCTGCACACTTTTTGTTAGATTTTTCCAGTTCTCATGAAAAACAGTCTTAATCACACACCAGAACTATTTAAAACGTTCAAGTGAAACCAGATACAGCCATTTATGACTGGGGATGGGTTAGCCAGTGGCATAGCAAGCAATTGTAGCACAATAAACATCAATCAGTACAGAATAGATCAAGTTTCTTGCATCAAAATACATAATTTAGTAACTAGGGGTGAGTTTGAATGGACTGTATATTAATAATTCAGCAAATCTGCACACTTTTTGTTAGATTTTTCCAGTTCTCATGAAAAACAGTCTTAATCACACACCAGAACTATTTAAAACGTTCAAGTGAAACCAGATACAGCCATTTATGACTGGGGATGGGTTAGCCAGTGGCATAGCAAGCAATTGTAGCACAATAAACATCAATCAGTACAGAATAGATCAAGTTTCTTGCATCAAAATACATAATTTAGTAACTAGGGGTGAGTTTGAATGGACTGTATATTAATAATTCAGCAAATCTGCACACTTTTTGTTAGATTTTTCCAGTTCTCATGAAAAACAGTCTTAATCACACACCAGAACTATTTAAAACGTTCAAGTGAAACCAGATACAGCCATTTATGACTGGGGATAGGTTAGCCAGTGGCATAGCAAGCAGTTGTAGCACAATAAAATCCTTGCAGTAACTATTAAGGAAATTATTATGATCCTCATTTTCCACTGAAGGGATTAAACAGGTAAGGGAAATTGAAAGGAGTACCTAAAGATGCTATCTAGTAATGCATCAGTCATTGCTTGGCGAGAGAATACTTTGTATGTCATATCTGTCTCATTGTAACACTTGAGAATTGAAATGCTTGTGAAAGGAAGATGAGGGTCCTCGATTGTGGCCACCAGTTCTGGAATTTCTGAAACAGCTTTCAGGCCAAAATATACCTTTGTCCATGAAAAACACCAGGATTTAATGAATAAAATATGAATTATCAATATAGAAGAAGAGGGATATATTTATGAGCTGAAAGCCATAAAGGAGTATGGAATTTGTGATTGCTATGATACTTACAGGATTTACGAGGCCCCTCACAAAAGTTGCATGTGTGTGCTGTAATTGCCTCGTCGGAACTGAAACTGGAGGTGAAAATTGAATGCTCGATTCATCTAGTGGTGTAGCAACCACCGTGACTTCACATGAATAAGCATTTCCTTTCGTGGATTTGAGCTCATAATATGCTCCAAGATAAGAGATAGAATCAATTTCTTCATGGAGATGCAGTTCAACGTCTGAAATATTAATTAGCCCAGCAGCCATCTTCCAGTTGCCTCCTTCAACAGCCCATACACCTCGACCAGATCCTGCCAAGGAAACTGCTCCGGCAAGTCCACTGATGTTGACACTTTGACCATAATTAACTCGTGTAATGACCTGCATGCAAACTCCATAAATAGAATTCCGAGTTGTCAATGAAATTGGAAAGTGATAAACTCTAATGACCGAAATGAAAATAATAGAAAACTTCAGGGACTAAAAAAGGAAAAATTGACAGTGAATTATAGTGATAGCAACAAGTGAAGGCAGTCACCACAAGCACAAAAGGGAGGCAATTCAGAAAACAAAACTCGATTAACAGATCATCGAAATACGACTACTTCATCTCATCACTACTGTCCCTATAATTTCTAGTAGAACAGTTCACTGTATTTGAATCTCTTTCTTCGCGCATGAATCGCCAGTTTTGTGTTTGGATGGAAAGAAAGCAAAAGAGGAAAAGTAAGAAGAAGAAGGAATCCTTACAGTGACCAATTCTTTAATCAACAAAGGAGCCAATTTAACACCATCAACCAGCTCCTCCTTCAAACTCTTTCCTGTAAGATTAAACAAACCAGCCCACTTCAACATCTCGTCGGCGCTCTCAAACACAGGCCTCGTTTCCACTCCTTCATAATACTTCAAAAACTTATTCACTGTCTCGTCCACAAACCCTTCCATTTTTACAAGTGAAAACCCATATCTCATAAACAAATAAATCCCGTTAAAAAAAGACGCAATCTTGCTCACAATCCCCCAACTTGACTTCAGATTTAGGGTCTTAACAACAAACCCGTCACCATCCCAAATCCCCAATGAAAAGGAACCCTCTGAACTGGATGGTCTCTTCCTTGTCAAATTTAGCAAATTAGTATAGTTCCAGGCGTGGTAGTGTTTTGTGGTGGAGAATTGAACCTCCGGCCTCGAAGGCTTCTCCGCCGATTGTCACGGAGGCTATCCGACCGCCGACAACGGCTTGCCTTTCGAAGATTAGGATTTTTGGATGGTGGTTGGTGGAGTATCGGCGGAGGAAGTGGGCGACTGAGGACCCGCCAATTCCGCTTCCGATGATGCATACGGCAGCGCCTTCGCCTCCGGCTGAGGTGAAGGAGAAGAGCGCGAGTAAAGAGAAGATTTTTAGTGGAAAAAGAAACATGTTTTCCTATTCTTTTTGTCGACACCAGCTTTGATCAAGAAGGGATGCTACTGTTTAACGTTGTCTTGATTGATTGTAACTCCTTATAATGGTAATAAACATAGAACCTCAACCATTGCCCACGCCCTTCCAATGGTTTTGGTTTGGCAGCTTCTTCCAATGGGCTGTATTCTGGTTTGAAGGTGCTGCCATGTTCACGGTCAATTTATTCATTCATGGCTACTTCATTTTATTTTATTTTACTTCAAATTGATATTTTTTTAATGTTTTTATATTATAATCACTATCAAATTAACTCTATCTAAACCATGATTCTGAAAATAGTATTATCAAAACAAAGCTTGTGTATTGACTTAACTTGCCTTTTACCATCAACATCATCAGTGCACTTCAATACTAGTAAAATCTCTTTTCCCCTTTTGAGTTTCAGTGCATGTTTTGAGAACACAGATTGCATTTAAATTCTTTGAATTAAATTCAATTAAAAAACTATCAATTTCATGTTTAGAACTATTTTAAGGGTCACAAATTGAATTCCAGATAAAATTTAATATTAAATAATAAAAAGAAAAAGCAAAATAACATTTTAAGTTCAATTTCCATTCTAGAGAAAGTAATAATATGTCCGAGTTAGAGTTCATCAATCTTCAAGCTGAAATAACATTCTCAAACGCTCTTCAACTCTGCGACACATCACGATTTCATCAGCAGAATTTGCAGCTAAATCTAAATAAATAAATAAAAGCATCCTGACACTTCAGTACTTCTTCTGCTTGGAAAATCAATCCGCTGAATTCAGTGCTTTCCTACTTTTCCAATCATTTCTTACTTTAAACTTGTTATCCAGGAACAACGAATTTGCACAGTCAGCAGTTCCTAGACTTAAAAAAAAATCTAACTTTAAGAGAGCTATGCACTCACCTTCGAATGGCACAGCACTCTACTTATCTACCGATTTGAGGATTCAAACCTCACTCAGGCCATCACCCACATTCCAATATAGAACCAACCATCTAATGGCTGTACCACTAACTCTAATAACATAAAGCAAAATACCAGAACTAGAGCTAACCGTTGATGATTAATTTAATATTGGGGAGAATAATTATGTATTTGAGAACTGTCATAAAGTGAAGCCTAATTAAAAATGATATGTTGAGCATTTTTAGGCAATTGGGTTTTTTTTATGTATTTAATAGAGTGTGAACCTTTGATGTAGAGATTAAAGGGTTATTCTTTTTCTAGTGATGGACTAAAATAGAAATATCAAAAGGTATGAATATCAAAAGGTGGGAATGTCAAAAGATATAAATACAAAAGGATAGTTTGTTACCTATATATATGGTCATGGTCCCGAGATTATATGTCCTGCTCCATTCTCATTCTAACATCTCATCATGAGAGAGAAAATAAGGTTACAGTAGAGAGAATAAATAGCTCTCAAAAGAAAAACATGTTAATCTGAAAGGTCATTCATATGATTCTAGAGAGCGATTTTTTGATATGGATTTAGGTATGCTTCCATTTAATTATTTATATGTTCTTGATAATTCGACATAAATAATTTATATATGTTATGAAAACAGTCTTAACACTAACAACTACCCACGAAAATCTCGACATTACTGTATAAATTCCGACGATGTGAGAAGGCCCAATATTGATCATTTTAAGAACCTCAGCTTTCGCAAGATCGTATTTCTTACATCTCTCTCGAAATTCATCGACTTTCTCTCTTGTTTGATTGCACGCAGGAGTGTCAACCAAGTAATCGTAAACCTACAAGCAAACAAACACAACAAAATCAAACAAACATATATAGTTGCAGTCAGCTATATATATTCCAATTAAACTAAAAAATAAGAACAACCTTGTACTACGACGTTGCTACAAGAGCAAGAACCTGCGAAACACCCTTGTCAAGAGCTAATCTTGACAGGGAGTTCTTGGGATAGAATAAGATTGAGAACGAGAAAAATTAAGAAGAAGAAGAGAAGTTCTTAAAAGCAGAATAGTATTCATTTTTCTTGACAATGCTCTTTTTTTTTGTAACCAGAATGTCTGGTCAACTTACACGCACCACAACTAATTTCGGATCCAATGCACAAAGAGCATCGAACCCGGTGCAGAGGAAGGGAACAAGTCCCTTTCCCCACTAGATCACGACCTCAAGTACACTGCCTCTTTACATCACATTCTTATTTATACTTTCTAAACAACTTTTATTCCACTTGTTTAACAAGCTAGCATACTATAGAACTAACTCTTAACAATTTTTTCCTCAATTTCTTCTTTATGTTATTTTTCTCCATTTCACGTGCAACTGTTGTAACAATGCCCCTTCCATGAAAACATTCTTGACCTCAAGAACGTATATTAAACTTGTCCTCCAGAATATATATCAAATTCTTATTTTTCACTTGCTTCATTCTGTTTCTTGCCATTTTTAGGTGCCTCAGTAGCCCTTGGTCGATTTCATTCCTTTTCTGCAATAATTTTCTCACTGCATCAACTGTTATAGTTTCTGGTAATGCCACCTTTACTGCTTGGAGAGGATAACCATACATAGCCTGGAAATGGCTTATATTAATGCTGGAATGATGGCTAGAATTGTAGCACCATTGTGCTGAAACCAATCAAGAGCAAGGTTGTCAATTCCATTTCGGTTGATGCTTTGTTTTTTCAATTGGAACGAAATGTTTCAGTTTCGGAGCGATGTTTTGGGATTATACTATATATATATTCAAAAAAAAATAGTTCAAATCCAAAAATAAAATTATTTAGAATTGTGCAATTTAATTTAAAAAGACACAATAAAATAATTTTCTAAACAAAATTATAAACATGTATAATATTACAATAATATCATCATCAATCTCACAAGGTCATTATATTTTCTGATTGCTCTGAAATTTTAACATAATATATATAAATATGTCAAGAGATTCCTCATAAAATTTCATCTCAATCTAAGGATCCATATTTGAAATCCACTGAATTTAACTCATTGACCTGTCTCTAATTTTCAAAGATGCTGCAGTCGCCTTGTGATAGATTTTGGATTCTTTTTTAAAAAAAGAACATTTTGCTAGTACACTCCTGATGAGGCAAGCATAAAGGATACGATTGAAAGCTTGAAGGAGAAGAACTTTGCTAGCTTCTTAATCAAATGGAGGTGAAGTTTTGCCCTCGAACTGATTGTTATTAATCTCATTTCTCACTGTCGTGATTTGTCCCGGAGACTTCTCCATCCTGAGATGTTTAGGAAAAACTGGTGTAAGAAAATAAAAACAAAAGAAACTGAAGTGAGCAAATAAGTTGATTCCAATATTTGGCTTTCATGTGCATAAAATATGTATATCGTGATATGCAGATTGTCCTGGAAATATTGAACTGAATGGTTGTCCTGGAGAACTTCCTGAATATGTTCATGACTTTGTATTCCTGAATCTATTCGAACACAGTCAAAGGAGTTGCTGTTTGAGAAACAACATTAACTCGGGTTCTGTATAGATCCGAAGGCACCTGGGACAGATTTTTCCTTTTTAATCGTCTCTCGTACACAGGCCCCACACTTCAAAATTCACATGATGAAGGGAAGATAGATTATAGAGTTGATACTGTTGAGAGTTTCAAAAATGCAGTAACGATTTTTTTGAAGTGTTTATAAAATATATTAAAATAATATTTATGAGATTAGGTGGGGTTTTTTTTTACTTGAAAACATTTTAAAAAATATATTTAAGCTAGAGAAGTTTTTCAGTTTCATGTCTATTTCGGATTTTGGGGTAGTTTTTTGTATTTTTTAAAATCATGGATTGATTTATCAAGATTCCTAAAACAATTATAGATATTTTAAGTTAAAAATAGATTTTTTAATTAAGCCACACCAATGTACAAGTTGTAAGTGCTCTGGATCACTTAATATTTTTTATTTTATAGCCGGATATCCGGATCAATTTACGCATGCGCATGCCATAACTAATTTTCGAATACACTAAACATATTGTTAGCTCAGTGAGTAGATAAGCATAGGAGTTGAACCCTGATGAAGAACTTTCTCCGCTAGGGCAAGACCCCAATTGCATGTTTGATAGCACTAGTGTTGTTGATAGTGCCAGGAAGGCTGGAGAGCAATAGAGTGCAGAGACCGTTACCCTTTGTTTATATCAGAGTGTTTGGTCCACCAACTTTACAAGAATATTTTGTAATATTAACATCTTCGACTGACCGTTACCCTTTGTTTCATTAGAGTGTCTTCTCGATTTGCTTGCTCCACATTTTAACATCTACGAAGGAATAAGCTCTCTTGCTAGTAACCGGGCAGTCGCTACTGGCGCAGGGAGGATGAGCAGAGGAGGAGACGGGAAGGTGGTGTGTGTCACCGGAGGGTCAGGTTACATAGCTTCATGGCTAGTTAAGCTTTTGCTTCAACGTGGCTACACTGTCAAAACCACTGTCCGTGACCCAAGTCAGTAACTCTCTCTTTTTGAGCTCAATTCAATTTGGTCACTTTTTTTTATGCGCTCCTATTATTTTGTTACAGATGATCCAAAGAAAACAGAGCACTTGCTTGCACTTGACGGAGCTAAAGGAAGACTTCATTTGTTCAAAGCTAATTTATTGGAAGAAGGGGCTTTTGATCCTGTTGTTGATGGATGTGAAGGTGTTTTTCATACAGCTTCCCCTGTTTCTTTTTCACCCACTGACGACCCACAGGTTCTTCCCTCATTTATCATTACTGATTCATCTGGTTTGCCACCAATCTTAGCATCAAATCTCGAGAATCACATGAAACAACTCGTGTGATTGTGTAAATTAGCTACTGATTGATGGGGTTCTTCTTTGTTTCATGTGTGATGACGTTTGAAGAAAACCCCAAAAGATTCCTTCTTTTAAAGTCTGGTAGATGAACCAAAAAAACCCAAAAGATTCGTTCTTTTAAAGTCTGGTAGATGAACCTAGAGATTGAGACTTCAAGCACCTAGAAAACAACCTATGAAATAAGTCTTGACCCTCTATTGCGGTCCGAACATCTCATGAAGAAGCGAGGTCGCTTCGGCATCCCTTGTCAACGGGAAAAAATGGTGGCATGGAACTATTATATCAGATAATTTGACAAGAGAAGAAAAAGAAACTGTATTACTTAAATGAGAATGCGAGAGTGAAAATCGGGTGATTAATGGCGAAAACAAGCAGAAAGCTTAACTGAATGAAATAGGATTCTCAAGCACATCAGGCCCAAAACACAGTTTTTTCTAATTGTATCTGAGAACAAAATAGGAACAATGACCCAGAGACAACCCAAAAAAGGTGAAGAAAAATTGAGAAGGGACCCTGTATGACATACCAATTTGCCTCCCAAATCATTTTGGCAGACAATTATTTCATGTGTTTGGAATTGAAAGATTAGAAATTTTAGTGGATTGGTGCTTAGAGTACGTAAAGAAATAATTACGATTTTTCATAAGTTCTGCATCCAGTTTATTCAAAATAATATCAAGGAGCTGATCAGGGTCTGTTATTGTGTTGAGTATCCTAGCGTGACACCACCCCCCTTGTTCAAGCAAGGTTTTTTTATTTTATTACTATTATTAACATCTTGATAGGTTCCTTTTTTTAATTAAAAAAAAAATCCAACAATTTTTTCCGTGTTACAGGTTGGCTTAGTTGATCCTGCCTTGAAAGGAACACTGAATGTTCTTAGATCATGTGCAAAAGTTCATTCTATCAGGAGAGTGGTTTTAACGTCTTCACTCGCAGCATGTACATATAGTGGAAAACCTCTGACCCATGATGTGGTTATTGATGAGACCTGGCATTCAGATCCAGCAATTTGTAAGGAATTGAAGGTCTGTATTATTTGATGATATCTTTTGGTTTTCTTTTCCTTGTACAGAAATTTTTAGTTGCATTGTTTTGAAATTCCACTTGGGACTTGCTTTGTAAGCTAAAAACCAAATCTTCCATTCCTACATCTTGTCTTCTGTATTGTTCTTCTACTGTTCTTTGCTGATGTAAATTTGTGTTCTTTCCCAGGCTTGGTATGCACTTTCAAAAACCTTAGCTGAGGAGGCTGCTTGGAGTTTTGCAAAAGAGAATGCAACTGACTTGGTTATAATGAATCCATCATTTGTGATTGGCCCTCTTTTACAGCCAACTCTTAATCTAACCGTGGAGATGATTCTCAACCTTGTCAATGGTAATGATCTTCAGCAGTTTTTTGCTTGTTTCTGAAGCATTTAATACTTGCTCCACCAAGTTTGAAATCCTTTTAGCAACCTTTTACCAAGTTTGAAATCCTTTTAGCAACCTTCAAGTTATCCCTCGGCTGCGTTTAACCATCTTTTGTTATGAGTATGAGCTGCTTTCTTGAGAAATTATCCCATGTCATTCCATTGAGACTTCACTGATTTGTCCTTTCTGGCTGCATGTTTTGTTTGGTTCTCATGGTGGAATCCGTTTGGGGTGCAGGAGCTGAGACATACCCTAATGCATATTATAGGTGCGTCGATGTTAGAGATGTTGCAAATGCGCATATTCAAGCTTTTGAAATTCCTTCAGCTAGTGGCAGATATGGTTTGACAGCAAATGTCACAACCTTTTCTGAGGTTCTGAAGATCATCCATGAAAACTATCCAGCTTTGCGCCTTCCTGAAAAGTGAGTCATTTTCATGTTAATTTGGCCTTGTTGATTAATCCCGATGATTCATATAGATTACCAATGGGCTAGTAGATAAGATTTCACGTCCAAGCCAGGTTGGACAGGGATGGGAATGCTACTTGTTAATGGTGATTCTGAAGTTATGCGACCAATTCAGATCAGCAGTTTGGATTAGTTATAAGAAGAATGTTAACAACTATCTTACTCCTTCCCTGCTTTAGAAACTATACCATGAAAACAACAAATATTAAAAATACAAGTATGTTTTGAACATGAAAGTAGAGGCAGTCCCTTCGAGCAGAGCTACATTTTGAAAACCATAAATGGGTAATCACCAGCCAACCCTGTGCCTTTCATTCTGTATAGATAGTTGGAAGAACATTTTTTTTCTCGTTTGTGCTGGCTTGTTTTCTAGAAGCCATTGCTTTGACCCGTCACAGAACTCAGTACCTGTATATTGGTGTTCATCTGTTGCAGAAGTGAAGAAAGCACGTCCAAGCCATACCAGGTGTCCAAAGAGAAAGCAAAAACTTTGGGTATCAACTTCACTCCACTGGATTTGACTCTCGTAGACACTATCGAGAGCTTGAGGGAGAAGGGCTTTCTCAATATCTGATTCAGGCTTCATATTTAACGCTATGGTGTGCCATCATTATTTTTATTTTTTTGATAACCGAGATGTCCAGGTTAGTCTACATGCATTTCAGGGCCACTGAACATCCTACAAATTCAATGGACAGGTAATGCACCGCAGGGATGATAAGCATACACACAAAGGTGACTCGAACCCTGAAATTGGGGAAGGGAACAAGTCCCTTCCCCGTCAGGCCAAGTCCCCAAGTGCATGGTGTGCCATTATTAGATTTACTGGTCCTCTCAGTCATATATAATCTTGATAGAGATTTGCCCTGTAATTATTATATTTTTATAAACATATTTGTTATTAATAAATATTTAATTTATCTTTAATTTATTAAAATTACAAAAGTTTTATTGTATAGAAACATCGTTCCCAAGTTAAAAGTAAATAATTGTTCTTAAAAGCTCATATGTAAAAATATATCTAGAATTAATACAGATGCTTGTTATAAAACATGTTTACATAAATCCTGGTTTCCGTCAATCAGGACATCGTAAGAATTTGTAATGAATTTACATTGCTGATTCTTAAATGGAAGAATCTTAGAACTCAATTCTTGTTTCATTGAAAGTGTTTCACAAATCCTCACAGGATCAGCTCCGATTTCCAAAGCAAAATACCAATCACCCATTGGGATTAAGTGACTTTTTATTAGATGGCCGAGGTTGTTTTTGAAAATATTTTTTTGAGAAATATATCAAAATAATTTTTTTTTATTTTTTTAAAAATTAATAAATGAAAATAATCTAAAAATATAGAAAAAAATTAATTTAAAATAAAAAATAAAATATTTTTAAAACAGAGTGTAAAACTCATGAAGTTCATCCGCCGTCATGTCAAATTGTCAATATTTCTTGAGATCTCGCTTTTCCAATTTAGATAGAGATTATTGACCTTTGCAACGTTGTTGAATGAATGAATAATACAATAAAAAATAAATTTAATATTAAAAAATGATTTTTATGAAGAAAAAACAAATATTATTCTAATAAATAGTGATGTTTGATGAGAGGTACAGTTAAAAAAAAACTTTTGTTAATTTAAGACTAAATCTTATTTTCCTCTTTTTTTGAGGATGACAATTTTAAATTACATGGTAATATAATATAAATTAAATTATCTTTAGAAGTCAATAGTCATTCCATCAAATTATTGATTAAAACAAAATTTATATACAAGAATTGGGGTACAATGAAGTTCAAACCTCTAAGTAACGTTACTGTATTCATCATTTTCACTAAAAAACTTCAAAAGTCCCTCAAATGACATCTTCTTTTCCATGTCCAATTCCAATGGCTGACCCTCACACCCGACACCTACACTTTCAAAAGGAAATGGAAGTGTCTCGTAACACTCTAATGCATGCTTGAAATTAGGGTTTTGAAAAGGAAAGGTTCTCTCAAAGTATTTCTGGGCTAAACTTGAAGTGTTTTTTTTTTTTAATCTTTTTTAAAACAAATTGGTTGGAAAAAGAGTTTTGGAATCCAAAAGGTTGGACCCAAAATTAGTCAAAATCTAGGTTTTTTTAATTAAATACTGTGTTATTTGTTGCAGTAGGTGACCCGTCGTTTTTTTCACGGGGTGACATACACTGCAAAAAATAACAAACTCATATGTGTATGAGCTTGGGTTTCTTGCAAGGGCCAAAACGGTTTAGCTTTTTGTGTTTTTTATTTTTTGAATCCTTATTTTTTATTTGATTAAGACTCAACCTTTTATTTTTTAGATAGTCAATTTTTATTTAAAAAAGAAAAACAAAACAAAATTAATAAACTTGGTAAAGGATTGTGACCTAGGTTAGGGAAGATAACTTGATTAGAAGATAATTTTATTTCAATGCAAGTTAAATTGTAGCTCTTAACTTTGTATATAAAAAATATCACTACTTAAACCTAGTGCCTCCCTGTGAAACAAGATCATATGTTTTGATCTACAACTCTCTATCTCTCAAATCTCTGACTAGGTATTTGGTTTTAAAAATAACATTATGTTGAAAAATTGTTTCAACCCATTTTCACCCAAAAAAAACCCTAATAACATTCTGTTTAAAACAAAAAACAAATAAACAGAATCTACAACTTGTTCCTTAGCTATATTGAAGGATACCACTCACCTAAATTCAGAAGTCCCACCCAAAATGTTCCTCACTCCCAACTTCAGTAATCTAAGCAACATGAACTCATACCCGTCCCCTATCACTGCACTACTATACACATCAATATCCTGCAAATAAAGGGTGCTAGGAGTTGGGAGCAATATGCTATTCACACCCCAATGACTGCACAAACACAGCTGTAAAATGCAGCCTCCATTGAAAGCAAGCAAGCTTGCTTTCGGTTCTAAAGACAATAGCTTCAACTATATCGGCAGGAAATGCAAGCTTTCAACAATCAATCAACAGGTTGAACAGCATCTGCATAACTCTTTAACAATTTCATTTCAATCCCAAAACAAGATATTAAGCAACCACCAAACTCAGGGTTGAATCAACCAGTAACAAGCCTCCGGCTTTCTTTCAAGAAGCAATAGAAAACGGGGTTCAGCCCTGTATAATTAACATTCATGCTAAACCAAACTTAGTTTTCTCTAACAAAATTGGTAAATAATCGGCGAAAAGAGCCTCAATTGCTCCATGAAAATCTTCACCACGCACCCTATCTATTCATCAAGAACAATGTGGGGTAGATCTATCAAAAGCCCACAAAAATAACAAAAGAATTCGCCAATCCATACATTGAAAAGACATTCATATTAGCCAAGTTAAAATTCTCATTCATTAAAAAGAACATTCATATTGAGAATAGCCAAACACACCACCACTTCACCATGGGCAGGAAAAATTAAAATTTCTCAATTTCTTCTTAAACCCGTTACAACAATAGCCTATAAGAAGAAGATATCCTTCACTACACTTAAAAAATATAACAAACAAAAACTCCAATCAATTACCGCAGTTTTTTTGGGAGGAAGAGCAAGCACCGTCGGATTTATGTTCATGATGATCGTGATTGCAGTCATCGTCATCGCTGTCATCCTCATCGAAGGACTTCTCCTTGTGAAATATACAACAAATTTTCGAACTTTTTTTTTGCATAAACTCATTGTCTACGGTGCCTTCTTTCCACGAAACTTTCTTTTTCGGTCGATTTAATCGCAAAGTTAGGGTTTGTGGCTGTTGCTGGGTGGGGTTTTCTAGGGTGGTTGTTGTTGCGGAGGCAGACGGTGATGGTCTCATTGCAGCAGCGGTTCTGACGGTTGTTGCGGTGGTGCTCATGGCGGAGGTTAGCGTCGTTTTACAAATTGGAAGGATGGAGAAAAGGAGAAACGCAAAACGCAACTGCCTCGTTTTTGTTTATATATATTTATATTATTTTCCATTTTTTTATTCGCGAACCGACAACTGAATTCGCATATTCTGAATAGGGTACTTCTATTGGTAAGAGGTTCAATTTAGTCCTTCAAGTCTATTGAAAGTTATATTTGGGTATGTTAGTTTAAATGTTAATTATTGAAATTGTTTTGAAACCACTGTATTTAATTGTAAAAATTTTATAATCCAAGAGAAAGGTATCGTGGAAGCATGGAACATTGAAGAGCACCTTCATCATCAATGAACAGCAGCATGGTGCCTGTGGAGAAGGAATTCGACCGCCAGCAACCAAGGACACTTCAGCTCTTATGAATCTGTAGTAACCCCTTGGTTTATAGACTTTGATTTCAGTGCCTATCAATGTTTTTGCCTGTGAAAGAGAAACACATCTGAGAAGCTTTGACTGAATGCTCTGTTATCACATAGCACACCATTTTTAGTGTCTGTTTGGAAGTGTAGTTGAGGTTACTTTTGAAGTGTTTTTCATTTAGAATTATATCAAAATAATGTTTTTTTTAAATTATTTTTTACATTAGCACATTATTTGGAGGTCAAAGACTATGTTTCATCTTGTCTGGTCTTCCAAAAGCACAAAGAAAAAGTGGCAGTCAAAATAGAGTGGAAAAGGGAACTAAAATCTCCTTTCACCCAGTAGCTTACTTTCTGAATCATGCATGATGGTATTCTAGTTTAGATTAAGAGAATAGCATCTTCAATTAATCGAAATAATAAAAAGAAATATCTCTTTTCAAACTCAAACTAAGGTCACGTAGAGAAGGCCTGGCTCAATTTTTGGACTTCCCTACTGTGATGATTGTTTTGGAAACACATAAAAAAGTATGATTACAAAGTTGCTAGACAATCGGTTAGCCCACTTGGAGAGCTTCATCAGAACATCTCATCAATACAAGAATCATGGAAGTTAAGATCAACAATAGGATGATCAATAATGCTAGGAAGAATGTCTCATTGACAAAGTTAGAAACATGAACACTGTTCTGAAGTGAATCCTAAACCTGATTTTGGAAATTAAGATCAACAATAGGATGATCAACAATAAGTTGTCATTATATTCTGAAACAGAACATGGTGGAAACCATCATATTACATCTCAAAGCTAGATAAAGTAAAGTAAAACTGCAATATAACAATTTAATGTTTATATACCAGAAAACAAAAGAAAATGAAAATAAGCACTCAAAAAGGAAGAACTACCTCCGTGAAGGCATAAATGTTGAGGCAGTAGAGAAGCAATCAAAGACATTTGAATAGGACCTGGTAGAGTATGAAAAGTTGGCATTAGGAGGTAAAGCAGGCACCCGTTCGCCTTTCTTCAAAAGCTCTTGTAAGTTCAGTCTCTGCAGGTTCAAGACAGCTCTGGACTCCTTCCAAACAAAGGCAAGAAGACCATTTTGGATTACAAAGAGGGAACCAGGCTTTGAGCTTGGATATCTGAAACCATACCCATTGGCTATACCCTTCCCTGCAAATGCATGCTCAATGGTCAAAGGAATGGAATTTGCATCAACATCCCAAGGAAATGGATCCTGTGAGGGCTCGTCAATATTAACAATGAACATTGCTGAGCCATTTGGATGCAGAACATAGTGGGTGCCTTCTAATATCTTGGTGGCAATGAGATTTCTTCGTCCCTGAGACTCACCGTAAGTGATCAGAAGAAAGAACAGAGCTTTTCCAGGACTGTCTTCAGTGGGGGTCCTGGGAGGCCAACCAAAAGTGCCTCCCCATAAACCAGCATATTCTTGATCAGCTCTTGGAGCTCGCATGGGTAATTTGTATAGGGCAAACTGACTGTCATGCATATTCGGCCATGCTCGATAAGAAGATAATTTCATCTTAGAGGCATGTAAACTCAACCCTATTGTATCCCCTGACCCTAAGAACTCAAGCAGCTGTGCATGTTTACTCTGTCTGCTTGAAGAACTGTGCTTTGAATGTGCGTGGCTACCATTTATGGAGGAGGACTTCCCCCAAATCCCTCTGATGTATGCTCTGAAATACCCACCGAGGGATTTCTTCGTGTTGGATTGCATCTGATTATCATCCCCATTCAGAGAACCACTTGACCAATCAAGAATCCTTCTAATCTCACTCCATTGCAGTCGCGTAGGATCAGATGCCACTTCAGGAGCTTCCTTCCAATTAAAGCCTTGACCAAGTTTACACAGTTTCAAAAGAAGTGATCTCCGTTGAAATAAAAGTGCCATATCTTTCTGAAAACTCTCTTCATCATTCCTCAACCGAGGAAACAGAAGCCTATTTTCCAAACGAGGTACCTTTTGACCAACCTCGCTTGTGACAACATCAATCAACTTTCTTCTGTCAGTAAAAGGCAAGCTGCTAAAAGGCAACTTGGGCTCACATTGGATAATCAGCCTCTGTGACCTCGACAATCCATAATGAGACCTGGAAAGCTTTCTTGCTAGCTCCTTATCTGAGTCATAAGCAAAGCTTTTATTAGGAAATAATTGACTCTTCTGTTGCCGAGACTCAACTTCAAGCAACAGGACATTGCAATTCCTCTCTACAGACTTGACTGAACCAGGATAAACATGGTCATTCCCTTTCTCTCTTCCATGTAGGAAAAATGAGGTAGAACCATCAAGGTCACCTATTATTTCAAACACCGGTGCCCATAAAATAGGACCTTCCTCGATTCCTAAAGGGCCCAACTCCTGTGGTAAAATCCGGCACCCGACGACAGATACAAAACCAGGTATTACATACACTACATTGCCAAGCTCGGGATTTTGGTGAACCCAGATTCCAATTAATGGCTTAACACTAACAAGGAATCGACACAGCGCCCTATAAGATGCTACACCCTTCCGCCACTCCATAATATCCTGGTGAGAGATAATTCCTACCTTGTCACATTGGGTGAGCCAAACTTTCTCAGATGCCACAAGACCATATAAGCTTCGGCAGCAAAGACTTAAAGTACACATGTCCCTTGGAGAAAGGGACCGTGATATGATGGCAAACACATCATCAGGAAGCCCAAGAAGCAAGCTTGAACCACCAAATTCAGGCATCATACCGTTTACACCTGATTATTTATAGCTTTATCAAGCAATTCAAACTTTTATTATGCCTCTATTAGCATAAACAGCATAATTCACTGAATACTAGATATTCTATAAACATGATTAGGACCAAACAGATCAACAACCAGCTGATTTAACAATAGAAGCTAAAAAGAACCATTGCCTCACCCTTGGAAACCCAAAAGAATCCAACTTTCTCCAATCAATTCAATCAAAGTAAGCAGATTCAAACCTGGAAAGTGGCATGGGTCTGGCACAGACTCTCCAGCTCATGCCTTAAATAAACATGCATGGCATCAAAAGGTACAAAAAGAAAATACTGGGTTTTATCTCAAATTCTATTGAAATGAATTGCCCTTGCCTCCGATTCACCAAAACTCTACTGGGTTTGTTGCAAACTCTTCGTTTAAAACAAAAAGATTCGTTCTTTAAGAGAAAAGAACAGTGACAGAATCTCAAATTCTATTGAAATGAATTGCCCTTGCCTCCGATTCACCAAAACTCTACTGGGTTTGTTGCAAACTCTTCGTTTAAAACAAAAAGATTCGTTCTTTAAGAGAAAAGAACAGTGACAGAAACACTACGGAAATTTGCTCTGAATCCCGCAGCTAGTATTGATAGAAAACAAGAAAAGAAGCATAAGAATTAACGTGTTTCGAGAATATATATAGCCATGCATAGAGAGGCGAGCAGCTATATTTTTACTGTTAAATTAGACTCACAGTGTATATTTATAATAGATGCTGAACAGTCTCAAGACCTAGCCGCCTAAAAAATATTAGTAATTCTCAGTAATACCCCTCCTACCTACGAGCCACCTCCTAGCATTAGTACGGTGTGTAGGGTGTCGGCCTGTCAGGTCAAGTCATCTCCTCCACCTCCACTGAACAGCCAAAGTCCACACCCTCCTATTTTGCGTAGCGTTGCTTGTTTTCTACAATCAAGCTTTCTCAAAAAGAGAAAGCTTTCTCAAAAAGAGAAAGCTTTCTCAAAAAGAGAATGATGGAGGATAAAAAAGAAGAAACTGCATAGAAGCTTTGGTTTCATCAAAATTCGTCCTTGGTTTTTATTAATTCTTTTCTTGGGATTCCTCACACTTTCTCTTTTCTTATTTTAATACGACGTAGTTGTTAGATCGATGTCTGGATTAGCCAACCAGTATTCAAACACAACTAAATGTAGAAGCCAAGAAGATGTCCCTAAAAAGTAAAAACACTTGACGTTATTCTCGCTGTAATTTAGTTCAACGATTCCTCCGTGTGGAAGGAATATCGAAACAAGGTTGAGCTTCTTTTACTTGCTTCCGGTCCCTCGCACCATATATAGTGCATGCATGACTGACCCTTCGATTAAGACATTACATACATATATATAGATAGATATATAAAGAGGTCTTGGATCCAAAAATAGAGCATCCATGCTTTAATTGAAGAATTTCGTTGATTTTTTTATATAAAAAAACACAATAAAAGGCTACATTTATGAGTTTTTGATTTCTATGATTTATATAGATAGATAGATAGATATATTTCTCACATCATTTTGTTGGGTTCAATTCCAAGATTATAATATGAGAAGGAAATTAGCTTATTACTTATTTGTATACGTCGAGAATATGATTGTGATTAACCAATAATAAAAAAATGTCATCATAATCATAATTATAGACAATAAATTAACCAGACTAAAATCAAATCCAGCGACACTAGATCCATGGATACTCTTTTTTTCACTTGCTCTTAATAACTTGCTTGATTCCATTATATATTCTTAAATGATGTTTTTTTTTTCATTCTAGAAGCGGCAAGAAGATCATGCAAGAACTACCCGTCTAAAAAACACAATGAAAAAAGTTTAAGAAATTTTTGGGAGGTTCCAAAATATAACAACACTAAAATTTGTAGCTATAAAGTCTTTACACACCACTAAAAGGTATTTCATGGCTAACAACATAAAAACTATAGGACATCAAAGAATGATTGATGATAAAAAAAAATTATGATTTGCACAACAAATCTCGAGATAATTGCAATTAATTAGGAGATTTATTAGGCATTCTGGATATGTGAAAATTCTGTAATTAATGGAGATAAAGATGAGCCTGGGATTATTCTATTGTTCTTTCTTTTCATATTCCCTTATGATGTACATATGAAGTAATAGTACACATAATAAAGAAGCAAGTCTTGATTGTGAATAATTATCATCGAATTCGAATCAGAGCGTTCATCTCTTGTACCTACAAATCAAGATTTCTAGAAAATGAGGTTTTTTCGTATGAAAAAAAGATTGATTTCATCGTAGAGAAAACATCGGCTTTTCAAGATCTGCAATACTTTTGTCATCAAATAAAGTAGTAATCAAAACTATTCTAGCCACCTAATAATGCTTTTGATCTTCATCCCTCTTTCAATGGACGACATAACAATTAACTCCATTATTAAGTGCAAGTGCAAGTAAACAACTTTAGTTTTTTGAAGAAACATGACAAAATAACATATAAGAGAATTAGACATGAGAATTATTGAGCTGCAACCCTATATATATATATATATGAGCACCCTGGTTAAAAAATACTTTTTATTTAAAAATACATTAAAATAATATTTATTTATTTATTAAAAAATATTTTTAATATCAATCCATCAAAAAATGATGGAAAGCTTTTGAAACGACTGACAAACAAGAAGTTAGTTGTTGATTCTGTTCTTCATCACTGTGGGCTGAAATGACCAGAGCAAAGTTTATGGGCTGAAATGTGATAGCTTGGGCCATTGCAGGCTGATTCTGCAGAACAGTGTAATCACATGCACCTGCTTTTGGCGAGTGGCCATTAATCAATTTTAGATTTGACGAAATCCTGCATGATCAATGAAACCAGTGAAAGATGGAGCTCTTCGCCACTGAATGGAGCCCACAGCCATGTGGAGCAGTGTGTGATTGCGATGAATCATGGCTTCGGAGCCCTACGAAGCACCAAGCACAGAGGGCACGACACTCGTTTGGATTCTCAGTAACCATGGGGCAGGGTCGTTTTCGTCTTGCTGGTGTTCACTTCTGTTATTACCACATATTTTAATGCTTGTCTCGCTTAAATAATATGAATTATATTTTAATATTTTACGTCATATGTTATCAAAATCTTATTGACTCGGCAATCACGAGTTTGAATTTTATCACTCTCATTCTATGATAATTTTTGAAGACACATATTTTAGATCATTTTGATGTGCCGATATCTGATAATTTTTAAAAAATAAAAAATATATATTTCTAAATATTAATTATTTTGAAAAGCAATCGCAATCAGACTCTCAAACACCCTCGATTCATCAATAACGTAGAGGAAATTCATCGGGATCCCAGTTTTTCTTTTTTACTTTTACTTACTCTTTTGATGAGAGGAGGTTTTGGTAGTTGATTTTGGGAGCATTCGGAAAAATGAATGAAATCGTGGGTGTCCTGTTTTACTTAGAAAACAAGATTAAAGGAGTGTATACCATGCTTGTTGAAAGGTGGACCCCATAAGCTTTTTGATAACAACATCCAAGAAGCTGCTTGGAAACCCTACTTTCTTAGCTTGTCCACTACTAAAACTAGGTTTTTCTATTCCAAAAAAAAAAAAGATTTGGAGAAATTGAATAGATTTTTTAGGATGTTAATTCCAAAATTGAAAAAATAAAGATAAGAGGATGATTTCTTAGCCATTAAATCAACTTCCATTATAACAAATCATTGACTTGTTTGTCGGGATTTATGCAGGTCAAACCTTACAAATTAAACAATCTAATAGATTAAATTTCAGAATTGCACGAGTTAATTATATATAATAATATCGAGAGACAAGTTATTTATTTAATCTTTTAACAAAACATAATCCTAATTGCCATAATTGGTATTGTAGAATCTATCCATGCATGTTCATGGAACCCACAGATCGATTTATGGCTAATAAAGTGGAAGATTGTCTCCAGACTCGAGACTTGCAGTATTTATGTGTGTGTATATTAAAAAATAACTAAAAAACATCGATGTTTTAGTGTGTTTCTAGACACAGATTACTATGGATTTCAATAGTAAAATTATCATTTTACCTCTCGGACTGAAAAAATTAACCCTCGGAACCCAGGGCATTTTAGACATTTCCAGGAGACATGTTTGCTATTTTCAAATTGTTTTGGGTTTTCTGGTATTTTTCGTTTTAAATTGCACGGTAAAACCATCATTTTACCCCTGGGAGCTGACAAAAAGACGAGGAACAACTGAGTGTGTTTTTGGTTTTTCACATATTCGTGCATAGTGAAACTACACAAATACCTCCAAAAAGACAAAAACGAAGACCTAGAGATGGAGCTGGGGGCATTGTGGTGCTTTCATCCTCGGTTTTCCCGTGATTATCGTTGGGTTCAAGAATGTATAGGTAATTTGACATTTTATTATTATTTCTTTTTGAAAACAATGCAGGCGCGTCGTAAGGACGCGCCAACAGTGTTGCACGCGCAAACACGTCGTTGTGCCGTGGAAATTGTCCTGTCATCATGTGACCGGATGCGCCATCATGTCCTCTGCCTTCTGGTGCGGGGAGTGTCGTGTGAAGGTGGTCAGTGAATTGTCGGTGGATAGTTTTTCTCTCTCGCGGCCGAAAAAACATGGGAGAACTGCATGTTTGTGATTGTTTTATTTTAGTCCATGTTCTTTTGATTTCAGTTTTATTCTTGATTTCTTCAATGTAAATTTTGATTGTTTTCAATTGTGCTCTTAAATTGAAATTGATTATATATGTTTCTTTTCATTTTAGTCTTTATTCTTTTGATTTTTGATTTGTTTTTTGTACCTTTATCTTTTTCAGTATGCAAGTTTTAATTTTGTCATCTAATTGAAATTGTTCATATATTCTACTTTTATTTAAGTCCTTATTCTTTTTTTTTTAACAAGATTACTGTGCATGTTTTTTTTTAATCCCTTTATTTGTTTTGTTCCCAAGATTTTTATTTGTTTCAATTTTATCCTTCGATTGGAATTAATTATATATTTTATTTTTTTATTTTGGCCCTTATTCTTTGAATTTTTTTATTTGGTATTAATTCCATTGGTTTTTTCAGTTATTTTTGGATATTGTTTAATTTTTACCCATATTTATGCATCTATGCTTTTTGTTTTTGTTTTTAATTTTTGTCATTTTTTATTAGGGTTATATTTTTATTCGGTTCATTCCTGAAATTTTAATTTATATTGGTGATTATTTTAAAATTAATATTTCTCTCTTTTTCCTTTTTTTTTGTGTGTTTTCTGTTATTTTTATATGTTATTCAAATCAGATGATTTTATGGTTTTATTTTGTGCGCAGTAATAATGATAATTACAGTGATTATTTTATTATTATTTTTTTGTAAAAATATTTTGCTTTTTTTTTCTTTGGGGCAATTTAATGATTTTAATTGTTTGAACAATAATGTTGATAATAACTTTAACTGTTATAGTCATGATAATGACGGTAATGCAATGACGAATTTTCAATGATGTTTTCTTCTTTTTGTAAATAAAAAACTAACTATTTTTTGTTATTTAATTATTGTATGTGTTTTTATAATTTATATTTTATTTGTTGTGTTTAATTTAAATTGGATTATATAATGAACAAATTCTAATACAGTGAATTCGATAATTCAAGTATCCAAATCTTCTTGTTTTTTTCATGATGATGATAATTTTATGTTGGTGATTTCATTAAAACCTATTAAACATATAAATTTATATCAATTTAAAATTTATATATTTTAAAAGCAATTTGCACTCCACATAAATTCTGCACAATTTAAATATTTTATCCAAATTTATATTATAATAAAAAAAATCTCATATAAATAATATTTTTTTGTGTTGAAAAAAATATAATTCCAGTTACAACGAGAAGGAGTAAGTGGGTTGTATATATATATATATATATATATATATATATATATATATATATATATATATTATACGTACCATACCGCAAGTCCTGGAGACAATCTTCCACTTTATTAGCCATAAATCGGTCTGTGGGCTCCATTCATATATATATATATATATATATATAAATATATATATGGTACGTGTCTCCAATTACTTGATGAGAAAAGGAAAGCGAAAGGCAGACTGATAAAGTTGCAGACCACCATGTCATCATTCATGGCCTGATCACATTATTATACTTATGGGACGGTGGTGGCCGTAGCAAAGTCGCATTTGAAATTCTATTAAGAGGGAATACAATGTTTTTTTTATTTTTTATTTTCGTTTTCTTTATTCTTGTACCGTCACTCCTCATGTATTAAATTCTGTCCTCAAGTTTAAAAAAAATGTTTAAACTTTAAATCCGCACGCATCACTTTCTTATATTTAATTTTATAAAATAACTCAATTATGTTAAAGAAATATCTCAATTCAAAAATTAAATATTAAGATATAGTTTATATTATCTTCTAATAGTATTTTTAATTTTATAATATGGCTCATGCTAGTATATATAATTTCAAATATCAACCTGGTTAAATTAAGAAAAAAAAGAATAGAAAAACTAAAACTATTTTTTAATTTTTTAGTAAAAGAAATGAACCGAACCAAACCGAAACTGCTCGATTTAAACCGGGTTTAGTTCAGTTTTTTTTAAGTGCCTGTTTGGGAGTGCGATTGCGGTAGCTTTTTAAAGTGCTTATCGTGCCGAAATACATCAAAATGATATTTTTTTTATTTTTTAAAAATCATTTTTGAAATTAGCACATCAAAATGATCTAAAAACACCAAACCGCCAGTCTTTAAAATATAAAAAAAAAATTCAAATTTTGGCCAAAAGCAGTTCCAATCGCAATGCCAAACGGGGCCTAAATCAATTTGATAATTTTTATTAATAAAAACTGAACTGAATTAAAAATGTTCCCGTCACTTCAAACCACTGAAGAATTTGATTAGATATTCTGAAAAGGTTTTTGCTTTTATCTTCACCAAAGAGCCATTGGTGAACCTCACCTGAAAACACCCTCTGGGGTCCGCGAGCGACACCCGTGAATCAATGGCCGTAGAAAAGGGTGATCTCACTCATGTTTCCCTTTCAAGTACGTGATTTACTATATTATTATTTACCACCAACGTCGATAAATTATACAATTTTATTTCATTCTTATCAACAAAGACGAAATCCTTTTAATTTCTGCTTCCAAGACGATGCATAAATACATATTTACTTTCTATTATATTTAATTTTTATCAAATAAAATTTGAATTCTTGATTGCAGAGTCAACAAGACTCTGATACTATGTCAACAAATCATTTCATCTATAAAATTAAGATATTAGATATGATCTCATAATATAATTTATAATATTTTATAATACAGTACGAAATTATTCTAAAAAAATATTTAAATTATTTTTTTAAATGTGATAAGTAACAGGACAACGATGGTTGTGATGTCAATCAATGTTTGCGGCACGTGTTGGGTCGGCTGGCAAATCTCACATACCCATGTGCCTTCGGTTTCCTATTTTCGATCAAGTCATTGACATGCAGCCAACCCATGTCATCCCTGAGCCAAGGGTCTCAAATTCAGTGAGCTGAATAGATTTGACTCGTTCCATGATCAAAATCATAACCACATCATTTCGAAAGTGATTCATCTTTGCGTGGCGACTTTTCCAAGTGTCTCTATTTAAGAATTTCATAAAATATCCACTTCAAAATGTGATAGACAGATTCCATAACCATTGTGTAATTGTAAGTAGTGTTGTATATAAACACAAAAATATTATTTTTCTATGTCGTATTCTTTTATTTAATATAATTTTTATTAACCAATATATTACCTATAATTATATATATATATCAATAATTTTTTTTCTTATTTATTTTGATATTAGGTAGCGATTCATTTTCTTCATCATTTCCTATCAATTTCGTCATTCAATGTTACTTTACGATATTTGTCATGTTAATAAATTATATTTCAAATCAGATTTATGGCTTGTGCTATATTATAAATCGGATCATATTTTTAATCTTAAACAAAAAAATATAAAAATATCAGGAAGCAAAAGATATTATACACACGGGAAGCATTTGATCTTAAAAATTAATAAAAGAAAACAAGAAAAAATAACAAAAAATCAATCTTCAATTAAATTAAATACTAAAATATTAAACTAAAAGTATTTGATTTTTAAAAGCAACAATTTAAAAAATATCTCAAATAAAATAAACAATAGAAATAAAATGAAGGATAGCAATGACAACAATTCGCAGATCGCGCCGCTCTAGATGGAGGTTCCGCAGTGAAGATTTGAAAAAAAAAAGAAAAGAATTTTATTTATAATAACAATAATCTCATTTTATTTTGTAAAGTAAATAATTCCAATAAAAATAAATAAATAAATAAAAATCCCAGAGCATATTTTGAAAAGACATCGTCGAAAAGGCACTACGTTTGTTTTTCTTGCATTATTCTCGTAGCCAGTCTGTTGGTCTATGCAGGCAAAGACATGGGACAACATTTCTTTTTGCTTTATCAGAGACTCCTTTTTTCTGCTTTTTCTTAAATAAATATTCCCTTTGACTGAGTATGATCATGCCAGCATTTTAATCTCTAGAACATTGATCATGGGGTTAGCCACGTGGGCCAATAGCATGCTATATTAAAATAAATTTAGCATATTTAATTTAATTAGGCCTCGACCTCAACACAAAGTGTAGCCTCGATTTTATTATATTTTTTGTTAATTAACTACTTAGAGTTTCGAATTTTTAAAATATAGTTCCTTTGAAAGTATCAGAAGATATCATCTCATTAAACTCTGATTCCAATATTTTAATTACTTTGAGGCAGGTTAATGATTCATCAGGATAGATTAAGGAGAGTGAATGCACCGCATGATTATAAATAAAATTAATTAATTACGATAAATGATATAATAAAATTTCAAATCTAGATTATTTGTAGTCCCGATTAGAACCATTAACAATTTGTAATTTTAAAATACAAAAATCCTAAATACCTCTACTAAACCCTATATCAAATGATTTATCCTAAATAAATCTCTCAAGGCAATACATTAAATCAAAATAAAGAGTAAATTTTGAAAGGAAAAAAAAAGACGTATAAAATATTCTACAGCTTAAACGGATGTACAATTAGTTACGTATAATTCTCAAGTATTTATCGTTAATGAATAAATATTTGATTGGTTTATTTGGTAATCCTAAATTATTAACCAATTTATGTGAAATTTCGGTTTTAACAATTTAGTCTTGATGAATTCTTAAAATTACCCGACTTAGATTATATTTGAATATTATTAAGCATTTAATGCATGTAAAATAAAGTGCGTGAATTTATTTTAATTATTTTATAACATAAGATATAAAAAATCACATTTAAGCACTAAAACAAATACTTCTATTTTCATGAAATTTATCACACTTACTTGTTGATGTGTTCTTTATATAAAACATGTTTAAAGCTTATTCTTAACCAAACATATTATTAATTTATTTTTTATTTAAATATTAGCATTAGAATATATAATAACATTAATCAAATCCATCCTCATCTCCCCCTCCCAACCAAAAAAAAAAACAAAAAATAAAATGAGCTTATTATATATCTTATTTTTTATAGTATAGTAAATTTCATAAATAATAGCTTATTTCATGATGCTTATAACTATTATAGGCTAGTGTGTCCTGTTTCTTTGTAGGTTTTGGGTTTGCTGCCTTGGTTTTTCTGTCATTTGTCATCTAAAATACCAAATATTTAGAAGTGTAATTGATGTTATTTTTTAAAGTATTTTTTGTTTAAAAATATATTAAAATATTTTTAATTTTTTAATATTAATATATTAAAATGATATAAAAATATTAAAAAAATAATTTAAAATCAAAATCAAGATTTTTAAATGTTTTAAAAATATTTTTAAAACACAATGAACAAGTAGAGTCGTAACAGAAGTTTTGAAGCCTTAATTTTGAAGCATGAACAAGAGCTGCCAAAATAAAAAATAGAAAATGACAACAATCCGAATTTTGAAGCCTTAACAAGCAAGCAATATAGAGGATGGTGTTGTATTTTAATTTATGATCCTTTCCTTGAGTTCACTTTCTTACTCCATCCTAACCCATTTGCTTTCGAAGATGCATTAGTGTTAGAAAAATAAATGGATTAATTAAGGATATTATTTTTATAGTGCTTTAAAATTTTACAAATTAATTTTCTCTTCTAAAGCACCGAGATTTTATATATATATATATATATATATATATATATATATATATATATATATTATACCTATCCTTCATAATTATCACAATTATATGTTAAGGTCTCGTTTATTTGTTGGAAATATATCTTCTTTTAAAAGGTGATTCCCAAGAAAAACAAAAAAATTAAATTGTTTTATTGTATTTTATTGTGCAATAAAAATGAGTACAAAAATACTTTTCAATATTTTTTATTTTTAGTGTGCACGGAATAATTAATTATAAAAATTAACATGTAACATGGTGTTTTTCAAACCTCAAATGAGGCTTTGAATATATATATCCCACAACTCAAAAAAATATAACTTAATTAATATATATATATATATATATATATATATATATATATATATATATATATATATATATATATATTCCATGTTTGACCACCCACCCGCCAAGAACAAAAAAAGTAGTTAGAATAAAATCCATTATAATACTAATAAAATCACTGAAAATAAAACACAATACAAAGCGTTTGAATTGGTTGGTTGGTTGTATCCATCTCCTTTTGCTCCATTTTTGTCATCTTCCTTAAACTCCATAAAGGAAAAAACTAGTTAGTGAGATATTCAAGGAACTTAGTGTTTGAAGGTGGAAATGATCTTTGTTCCATTCAACGGCTGAGATTGAAAACACACAATTTATAACCATACACTAAGAAGCACAGAATAGCATTCCTTACAGACGGTTAAAAGTAAGAAAGTTTTTATTAAGAGACAAAAGATCACATTTCACACACAATCATTTTCTCTCTTTTTTTCTTCTTCCTGATTTTCCCAGCGAGAGAGAGAGAGAGAGAGAGGCCGAGACGAATAAACGATAGATCATTTTCAGTGAGTAAAGGAGGAAATTCCTGACATGGGCACTGACAGAACTGTCTCCGGTGGCTGTGGAGACGACGTTGGTGGTGGTGGTGAAGGTGAGGTGGTGGTGGTGGTGGGAGTGAAATTTGATGGACCAAGTAGAGAGCTTTTGACATGGTCACTAATGAAAATGGCACAGCCTGGTGACCGTGTCATTGCTCTTCATGTTCTTGATTCTGCAAATGGTAATGATGACAGTAATAAAGGTCGTGTTTCTCTTTAATGGGTTCTTTTTATTTTTGTCAAAGATTGATCTTTTTGGATGGTTTTGGTATTTGTGGTGCAGAATGTATGGCAGGGACTGGATCACTTCTGTCATTAGTGAAGACATTTGATTCATTGTTGGCTGTCTATGAAGGTTTCTGCAACCTAAAGCAGGTTGCTTTTTTTTTTTTCACTCTTTTTTCCATATTAGCAATTTTCTCTCTCAATTTCTAAGTGTTGGGAATGGGGTGTTTTTCTGCTTGGTTTCTGAGAAAATTGAGGAAAACTTTTTTTTTTTCTTTCAAATAATGAGGATAATTAGTCTAACTATTGAAATTTCAGTGGTAATTCTGATTTTCTCCAAGGAAATGGATGGTGGTTTTCATATAGTTTTATTGTTGGGATTGAGAGGATGTATATTGAATTGGGCGAGTTGTGTTTTCAGGTAGATTTGAAGCTAAAGGTGTGTAGGGGTGAATCCGTGAGGAAAATTCTGGTAAGGGAAGCAAAAGCAAATAGTGCTGCTAAGCTGATTGTGGGAACTTCCAAGAAACATCAGAAACTCACCTCTTCAACCTCAACAGCAAAGTATTGTGCTAAAAAATTGTCGAAAGGTTTCTCTGTCTACGCTGTTAGGAATGGCAAAATTGTGTTCCAGAGAGAAGCAACGGTTCCAAATATCGATACTTTACAAGGTTTTAGTTGCTTACTCTTCTGGGTTTCATGTTCTTAATTTGGTCCGATAATGAGAATTATGCTCGCATGGATGGTTTTTAAGGGCTTTCATTGATGTGCTTAGTTTTTTATTTCTTTTGCTTTAGTATAATTACGGTTATTGTTTGCTTAGATCGTGTCTCATTGAGCAAGAAAAATCATAACTGATGCAACTGATTTTGTGGTGGCAGATAAATTAAAGCAAGAAAGTCGAAACTGCTCACAAAAATCTCAGAATAAGAATTCTCCAAATTGTACTCCACGCTTGCTATTGCTGGATGAATCTGGAGCACAAGTATTAGAGGAGTCATATAGGGACGGCAACGGGGACAACTTGTTGGCTTTGGTACCAATTCAAACAAGCAAGCCAGTATCGAATTCAGATTTCGATGTGAGTGAAGGGTTAGTGGAGTCAAAACAGGGCTGGTCATTTCTCCGTCGAGTATTTTCCCATAAGCAGCAGCACTCAGAGAAAGCTCTTATCAAAAAGATATCTGTGGTTAAATGGGTGTTTAGGGTACCCACGCTTAATTCTTCATCTGTGGTGTATCCAGATCAAAAACAGAATACTTTGCACGTGGATGAAGATCAAGACTCGAACTTGGAAGGAAAGAATAATGCAATAGTGCCAGTGGGGCCTGAGGTTGCTTGGACTCCCATTTCACCATGTCATGGCTTGAATGGCGTCCCAGAAGAGTTGAAAGATCTGCATGAGAAATATTCATCATCCTGTAGATTATTCAGCTATGAGGAACTTGTGATGGCTACCTCTAACTTTATTCCTGGTCTGTTCTTTATTTGAATTTCAGATCACTAATTTTGACTTGATCACATTTTGGTCTTTCCTCCTAATTTTGTTCTTTAATTGTTACTTTCAGAGAATATGGTAGGCAAGGGTGGTAGTAGTCATGTCTACAAAGGGTGCCTTCCTGATGGCAAGGAATTGGCAGTGAAAATTTTAAAGCCATCTGAAGATGTATTAAAAGAGTTCGTTGCAGAAATTGAGATCATTACAACTTTGCATCACAAGAACATAATCTCTCTATTTGGATTCTGTTTCGAGCACAACAAATTACTCTTGGTTTATGACTTTTTATCAAGAGGAAGCCTAGAAGAGAATCTGCATGGTACATACTTTCTCTGCTTGGGATTGGATGAGGTTATTTCACTTTCAGCATTGAAGTGATCCTGAACTCCTAATTGCTAATTCTTGACTAGGTAATAAGAAAGATTGGAATGCACTTGGTTGGCTACAGAGATACAAGGTGGCTGTGGGTGTAGCAGAGGCACTTGACTACTTGCACAATCGCTGTGATCAGCCTGTGATCCATAAGGATGTAAAATCTTCTAACATACTTTTATCAGATGATTTTGAGCCAGAGGTACTGTATTCTAAAGCTTTCTGTGGATTTATATGAAGATCTTATATCCGTGCAGCTTTTGATGAAGATTATAATTTGATTTGTTTCTCAGTTGTCAGATTTTGGATTGGCTAGCTGGGCTTCTACTTCATGCCATACAACTTGCACTGATGTTGCAGGAACCTTTGGGTGAGTAGTTTGCTTATCAGAGATTTCTGGGCTTCAACCCATTTTCTTAAATGTTTCAGAGTTTGAATATGCTATATATTTTCTTTGTGACAGTTACCTGGCCCCAGAGTATTTCATGCATGGCAAAGTAAGTGATAAAGTGGATGTATTTGCTTTCGGAGTTGTGCTGCTTGAGCTTCTCTCTGGAAGAATGCCTATTAACAGTGAACATCCAAAAGGCCAGGAGAGCCTTGTCATGTGGGTAGGTTTCCTCATATACTTGTTAATTCAGACTGAAGAGTATCTTGTAAGTAGATGGTTTTATTTTTCATATTATGAACAATGATAAAAGGACCGCTCAAAAATATATTGCAATACCAACAAGTCAGGACAATGTGAGCGCAAAGAAAATTGTGTTATCAATATGGATTTTTTTCAGCTGAATAAGTCGGGAATTTTCAAGCTGGTTGGGGTGTGAATTCATAATTTGCTCTCACTAGATACATGATTCTGATCGGATAAACTGAATGCATGATTTTGTTTTTTTTTTGTTTTTTCTTTCGAGGAAAACTCAAAATCTGTCGCTGTCCTTCTCTAAGAATTCTATTTAACAGCTTGTTAATATTCTTGATGTTATATTTTACAATTACTCATTGCATGATGCTGGCATCCAGGCAAAACCAATTCTTGAGGGTGGTAAAGTGTCCGAATTGCTTGACCCACATCTAGGCAGTGAATATGATGATGATCTCATCGAAAGAATGGTATTAGCCGCAACCCTTTGCGTCAAACGTTCTCCTAGATGTCGGCCACAAATGAGCCTCGTAAGTTAAATTTCACCGAATGCTTTGATTTTACCCCCCCCCCCCCCCGCCACCCGCTTTTTATGAATTGAATATTTGCTCATGGATATTTTGGTTGATTACAGATTTTGAAGCTCCTTGAAGGGGATGAGGAAGTAAAAAACTGGGCAAGGCATCAAGTTTGTGCATCAGAAAAACTCGACGCCGTGGACAGGGAAGCGTTTCCTACCAATATTCAATCCCATCTTAACCTGGCATTACTTGATCTAGAGGATGATTCCCTTTCTATTAGCAGCACCGAGCAAGGGGTGTCAATAGAAGATTACTTGCAAGGCAGATGGAGCCGCACATCAAGCTTCGACTAGCCATAGGCCAGTGCAACGAACGTGCAAGAATCTCAGTTTGTGCAATCTTTTCTATGTACAGGGAGCTTGATTGGTTCATCTTTTCAAAAAAATTCTCGGTTCAATCCACTGGCATGGTCCTGGAAGAGAGGTTTTGTGCAAGCGGCTTGCCTCCTCCTAGACTTGAAAGCTGTATTAAAAAAAAAAAAAGTGGTTCGAGGACTGGTTTTGTTTCCATTTTTTGGTCACTTGTGAATTTTCCATGGAAAATGATTAGAGACATGTAGCAAAATCCCCACCCGAACATTAGTGGTGAATATATGTTGTAGTCGAAGACGAATATGAGTTATTGCCTGCTTTCATCAGATGGTGATGTTTAACCTTATATACTTCCTGCTGGGCTTTGGTAGACTTTCTATTCATAATTTAATATTTTGCACTTTTTCATACATTTTTATCGAAATCACCAGTTAATTTGTAAAATTGTAAGGTTTATTAGTTAACATGTATTTACGTGTAAAATTAAATTATAAAATCAAAACCAATAAAATTGGACTTGACTTGTGCAAAATCGTTAAAATCAGTACAATTAATTTGATTTTATAAGTTTACTAGATTTTTTATATGAACCAAGTCAAAATTGAATTTGATCTTAAAATATTTGTTGACTAATTTTGTGAGATTGATTATATTTTTCAAACTATATATTGGATCTGACTGAAATTTTACAGGACAATACTAGATACATGAAGATATATTGTGGTATTAAACGGGTTTCAGAAACATTTATTTCAGAGAATCAAAATTACTAGACAAATCTTGTCAAATCTGTCAAAGTAAATCTCAATATATTGTTTTGGACCCTTTCGGAATTACGGTGGAACTTTGTTGCGATTCTAGTTGGGAAGAAAACTAGACATCTCAATATCTCCAAACATACATGATAAGTTTAGTAATTCATTCATACGAGAGAAAATAATGTGTTTGAAATCATAACTGAAATCTACCAGAAACTTGTGAAAATTAGAGATTTGGACCACATGGAGAAATTTTAGCAGATTTTATTAATTGATTATAATATTGTTGGCTCTCTTTATTATATTTTAATATAATTTAATTTATTGTATGAAATTATCAATATATAATTAGCTAAAAACCTTTACTTGTAATTTTATAATTCAATTTTACGATTGAGCTTTCATTATATTTTTCGTATAGTATATAAAATAAATGATTTTGAATATCACCCCACCTAAGGCCGTAGCCATGAGCTCAATTAAACAAAACAAACAAAAAAAATAGTGTCAATTAATGAGGTCATCATATCATAATAATTGAGAGAGAAAAAATCGCATTTAATGACTTGGAAGGATACGTGGGTTGTCTAGAAAATCTGAAAATTGTGAATTAGGGTTTCCAATTTCATAGAAATGAATTATGAGCCAGAAAGCTCCATGATTGAATACGTTAAAAACTAAACATATCTAACAATTTAATTATACATACTTATTAAATTTCATTATATTGTGATTTTTTATTTTTATTATATTATATTAAACTTATAGATTCATGCAAATATAAAGCCCATTTAATAGAGTAATTAATAGCAGTTGCTTTATAAAAAAAATAATTTTACTTGAAAATATATTAAAAAAATATTTGAAGTAATTAGAACAAAGAAAATCACAAATAATAGCGGTTGCTTTTTACTTCAAAATATTTTATTTTTTATATTAGTATATCCAAAAATAATTTGAAAATATAAAAAATTAATTTAAATTAAAGCAATAAAAATATATTTTAAAATATAATAATAAGCGGATATAAAATATATAATTACAAATATTTTAAGAAAAAGACAAGAAATTGCTTTTTTACTGTGCTTGTTTGAGAGTGTGATTGAGATTGTTTTTGAAAGTGATTTTTTGTTCAGAAATATATCAAAATAATATATTTTTTTATTTATTAAAAATTAATTTTGACATTAGCACATAAAAATGATTTAAAATTACCAAAAACTTTTAATTTAAAATAAAAAATAAAAATTCAATTTTTTTCAAAAATAATTTTAAAAGACAATGCAAAATAGAGCTTAAAAGTTTTGTTCAAGGCACCTACGCCAACCACCTCAAGCAACTGCTTCAAATAAATTTAATTTCCTTTTCCTTTTCTTTTTCTAGATTTATTTTCTTACCAACTCAATATCATGCAATAATATTATATTAAATTCAAGAATAATCAGATTTTTTAGAGTAATTAATTACTTTCAGCATTTTTCACTTTACAACCAGATTTTTTTAATATTATAATTGCAATTAGCCACATTGTAAAGCATGAATTTCGAATAAAACCAAAAAAATTTGATAGCTGCTTTCTTGCATTTTTTATCTTCCATTTGTTGTTTTGTGATTATTTATGGAGTGTTTGGTTACCGAGAAATTTTAAATGGAAAAAAATAATAAAGTGTCTCATTTTTCTTTTCTTTTCTTTTCTTTTCTTCGAAGGTGTTTTAAGTGGTTGGGAATGCAACAAGAGACAATACAAAGACTAGAATAGTTGTAAGGCACATTTAACTTGCTTGGATTCGAGTTAGAAAATATATGGGGTGTTTGGAAAGCATTTTAAAAGTGTTTTTTTGAAAGAGATTTTTTTTTGTTCTAAATAAAATTTGTTTCAGTGTTTTTAGATCATTTTGATGTGCTGATGTCAAAAATATATTTTTTAAAAACATTATTGTATTTCTAAGTGAAAACACTTTGAAAAACAACTATAACCATACTCTCAAATACCTTCTCGACTCAAGGGTTAAATAGGCAACTGTAGTGGCTTTAGACTTGTGACTATGCTGGTGGGTAAGAAAGGTTGTTGAGTGTGTCTGTTTGAGAGCGTGATTAATATTTTTATTTAAATGTTTTTAATTTAGAAATGTATTAAAATTATGTTTTTTTTTTAAAAAAATTATTTTTGACATCAGCATATAAAAATAATTTAAAAACACCAAAAAATATTTTTTTAAACACCAACTTTGAAGGATGTAAAGTTTTACTGTCTTCAAATTTCAAGTTGAAAAATATAATATTCAAAAAACTTTATTTCAGGGTGAAAAAAATAACTAAATCATATGATGCTTAAAATAATTTACCTAAAATCTTATTTGTGATGGTTTGATGAGCACCTTATAACAAAAAAGGAAAAACTCATGAACTTACCTTTGTGTTTGTGTTAATTATTCTTTTATATTTTTATATTTTTAATTTGATCAATTTGCTATTTGATTCCGTTCAATCAACCAATGCAATCTCTAAATTTGTCCAATTAATCAAATGTGTGATTTATGCAAGTCTTGATTTTACTATACATATAAATCATACAATATTAAATATTTTTTATTTATGAAATGATTTAGACTGCCGCCGAGCAAAGACCATCCACCGAGTTCATGGAAATGAATCATTGGGGAGAAACTTGGATACTCGAAACAAGAGAATAAACATGCTCATCAACTTTCACATATATATATGGTGATGTTATTGTAAAATGGCATATGGCCTCAACGCACAAATACAAAATTCGAACAGCGACCTGACCAGCACTGAGAGTTATTTTCTACTTGGCAGCGCGATCTTGCAGCTCTTCTCAGCTTGTAAGACTGCTGGTACAGGCAGGCTCTTATCATCAAAAGTTTCCGGTTTAATGATCTCTTCTAGTCTGCAAAATAGGAACCTGAAAAACCCTTGGACTGGATCTTTACAAATAACCTCCATTCATGCAAAAAGAGCGATGGCAGTTCAGAATCAGTAGCAGCACATTAACTATAACACTTGCTTACCAAGTCCTTGTCTAGAGTCCTGCAAAAAAGATGATAAGTTGTTATCCCAAAAACCCAGAAAAGTACATTAAATTCTGATGATTCTGATAATTTCCAAGGGTATTCACCATGCATCTCAGAATGAGTTCAGGCTGGCTCACTTACTGTTCAGAAAGAAGCCTGCAATTTCAGGTTGATAGAGTGATCGATGAAAATGAATGCATAAATTTGTAAGCATGAGCAGCAGGCAGCGTGCATTTGACATGCATGGCATTTGAATGCATGGACCGCCCATCTGACTGGTGGTACCTTTTAAATTTCTTCATCCATCACTGTCAATGATATCAAAGATTGATCTCCTAACCACAGATGAAGCCCTGGAGGGAGCTCCGAATCTATAGGAAGAAAGTGCTGGTCTTCGTTTATTGGCGGAAATTTTGAGCTTATTTGCAGCTGTCATCATGAGTTTCCCAACTGCAGAAGTTGTTTTTAGCTTATTTCCTGAACTTCCAGGTCGATGATCTGTTGGCAGTGTTCTTGGGGGCGTTCTGATGTCAACCTGTGGTAAGGAATAAACTTGCATATTTGAAAAATCATTAATTTTAGCAAATATTAATTCTTGTGGCCTCTCTGTGAGAGTCCACCATTGGACAAGAAAAGGTTGCAGGCTTAACTTGATTTATAGGTGTCAGTAAACCAGAGCACACTTTGGCAGCAGCAAGATTTGGAGCTTTTTTTCTTCTATGAAATTCCTTATTGAGGTCAGCCATTCTCTTCTTTTCCTTGCTCCTTTTCTTGGAACAAGCAACAATTTTTGGAAGCGCTTCTGCTATTGTTGCATGCTCAACTTCATTTCTAGGTGTCAATAAACCAGAAGACACTTTCGCAGCAACATTTAGAGCCTTTTTACTTCTTTCAAATTCATTGTCGATGTCAGCCAGTCTCTTCTTTCCCTTGCTCATTTTCTTGAAATAAGGAGCATTTTTTGGAAGTTTTGCTGTTCCAGGCTTAACTTCATTTTCAGGTGTCAGTAAACCAGAGCACTCTCCGGCAGCAAGTTTTGGGGGTTTTTCACTTCTATTAAATTCCTTGTCGATTTCAGCCCCAGGTGTCAGTAAACCAGAGCACTCTATGGCAGCAAGTTTTGGTTTTTTTTTACTTCTATCAAATTCCTTGTCGATTTCAGCCAGTCTCTTCTTTTCCTTACTTCTTTTATCAAAACAAGGGTCAGTTTTTGGAAGTTCTGCCAGTGATTTGATGCCAAGTAATCCTTTTATCCTCTTGCTATTACCATTTGGTATCATGTCATTTTTTCTGGTGTCTGTAACGAGAGAGCCAGTAGCATTGCTACCATCAGAAATATCACCATCCTTTGCATCTAGACACTGGGGTGAGTGTTTATTACGAAAGCTATTTGAAGACCTTATTGCCACATGAAGAAACCAATTTCCTTTGAGACCCTGAAAAGCATACTTAACAGGCAGTGACTCCGGCAGGTGGTAGAAGCAATTATTTCTCCTTACCTGCCAAAGGACAGAGAAGTGTATGTAAACTTAACATGAACAAATCCCCAAACAAAATCTAAAATAAAAGAAAGCAAAAGTATCATTTTAAAAAAATACCTTTAATTCATAAACTTTAACCACTCCCATTTTCGGAAAACAATTGAAGTGCATTTTCTCCAGCTCTCCTGCATCATAAATATTGGCATGCATTACTTTTCAATGAAGGGGAGAAAGGGTAAGCATAAAAGAAGGTTACAGGCAGTTTTTTTTTTAAAATCAAATGCAATGCAAAGAACTAATCATGCAAGAATGACGGAGGAAAATCTGGACAAATATGAAACCCTAATGCAGAAAAAAAAACCAAATGGAGCATGTGTATAGACTAGTTATATGATAAGTAAACTCAATAAAATAGATTAGCAGGTTCTCCACTTTGCAAACTTCATTGAATCAGTTGGTCTATTCTGGGATTAAAACTTTGTTAGCTTACAGAGGAGCTGTTTAAGGTTATGAGGACTTTGAGAGTCCATGGTGTCCCTTCTCTAATGAGAACTACAAAAGAGTGTCAATGAGACATCTTTTACAAAACAACAATGAATGAGGAATGACAAAAGGTTAACTTATACAACATTTTTCTGAATGACTTCAGGCTAATTACTTGAAGGATTTTCTGATTAAAATTATTTTCACACTTCCTGCCTTTGCTTGTAAAACACCCCATTTAAGTATACAATTTTTGAATACTGATGAGAACATCAGGTAGGATAAATCAATGACATAAATGCAAACATTAAACCTCTATTCACTGTAGAAAATGATTGAACCTCAATACTCTGAAGCCATCCAATTTATGTACAATCTTCCATGATTATAGGATGGTGCCTCCACTTCAAAAAGGTTACCTCTTGCCTTGTATTCCGGCACTAAACATCTAGCAAATTAATCTCTTTTGAATTGCCTACATGATTTGTGTCATCAACGATTAGGCTGACCTGATAAAATAATCAATATCTAACAAAAGAAATGATCTTTATAGCACCATGGAGTTCTCAAAATGCATGGAGCTACTTCTCAACACAGACATCACCACTTTGGGACCACTCATCAGAGCTATAGATCCCTCAAATTATATTCCCTGCAACCAACTCTCAATTCACTTTGGCATTCCCTACCTCCTTGAATTAGTATGTTCAGCCACCTCTAGTATGCATTTCACCTCAACTAAATTATTTAAAACTCCAAAAGCCAACTTCTTTAGTCGGCACATCATAACTCTTATCACTTTCAGAATCAATGAAACAAAAAGTTATCGAAATTGGCTTCTATCAAACTCCATCTAACCTCCAATACTCTATCACCTAACAAAACTGTTTCTTTGACAATTCATTATGTCTAATAAGAAAAAGCAGCAACCTTTTGCATAAAAAATATAAATAGAACAAGTGAATAGTCCCAATTCAATACAGCAAAATCACAAACACCAAAACAGCGTGCTTTAGAATCCAAAAGTGAAGAAATCCCAGAAGAGCACATCAAGTGAAACATCAAAACAAACAACCTGCTCCGTAATAGAAACTATGATACAGATGAAACAAATATAGGCAAGAGAAAAGAGGGATAGTTGAAAATCAAGAGAGTCTGTTAATAATTAACAAAGAGAGGCAAGAGAAAGATCATTGAAGGAAAGTTACTCTTGAAATCAGCAACAGTGATGTCAGGAGAGATGCCCATGGCAATGTGAGTGTCCATGTTTGTGTCTGTGAAAACAGCTACTTCACCGTCACTAGGTGTTGACGCCATTGAGAAGTAGATGAAAGACAATTGTCTGCAACTAGCCTAAATGGACAGGCAGAGAAAATGTGGCCATGCTAATGATTGCAGTTCTGGTTGAACGATTTTCTGTAGCTTTAAAGTTGATGACCAAGGCCTGTCAAGCCTCCATTAACTATTGCTAAGCGAGCTTGGGCACAAGAAGGGGGATACCAACAGAGATCGTGTTTGCGTGATAATTGAATTTTGAATATGATAGTGTAATATCTCGAATAAATTATAAATTAGTCCCTTTAGTCCTACAAATTAAGAAGTTTATTTAGTATCAAAAACTATTCAATTCATTTTACAAAACGAAAGGAAATAATTTATAAATTACTTAATTATAAAAACCACTTCATTCTAATTTATCTTAATTTTATTTATTTGTTCATAATATAATTGAAAATTTTAATATATATTTTTATTGCATAGCAAAATGTATGTTTATGTTCTAATTGAATTGTAGGTGACAAGGTTGTCAATAACGTTCCGGTCGCCATTCTGATTTTTTTATTGGAATGGAACGTTTTAGCGTGCCATTTTGGGGTTATACTGTTCATATATAATTAATTAATTATATATATATAAATTAAAATATTAATTTAGTAAGCATAATTAAAATTCAAGATAAATTAATTTTAAATTATACAATATAAACACAAAGTCAAACAAACATAATCTCAAAATTAGAAAAAAAATCACAAGTTAATCAAAATAAAGAGGATTTTAAGGACAGAACGGCACACCCAAAATGGTACCAAGACGTTTCGGTCGGAATTTGGCCGGAATTTTTGGAACAGGCCGGAATTAAAACCGAGACAAAAACAATACCATTTCGTCTCGATTTTTTTAATGGAACGGAATTGACAAGTATGGTAGGTGCGACATAATTTTCTTTTTCAAACAATTGAAAACTCTCATATAAATTATCTTGGATTTTGGTCATCATAAATGAATGAATTCAATGAGCTTTTGGCCAATTCTTTAGTTGATCTCAAGATATTAAACACACACCATATATGTGGTTTTTGAGCTCTAAAATTAGAAATTTATAAATTATAGTTAGTTAGTATTGAAATTTTTTATCATTACTTTTCCTTTATCGATTCAAAGTAATACATCTTTTTTTAATAACAATTTATTTTTTGTTTTTTAATTAAAATTATTGATTGAAAATTATTTTGTTTTATAATATCTTTTTTTCCACAAGTATTTAAAATAATCAATTAGAATTTTAGGAAAAATAAATATTAAATAAAATTAAGATATGACACGGTAAACTTACACTCGAGTAAAATAGTATTTGAGAAAGTAAAACTCTTCCTATCAAGGAATATTCTCATTTTTTTTAATTTAAAATTTTTTTTATTGTTTTTTTATTGTTTTGATGTACTAATATTAAAAACTAAAAAAAATATATTTTCAAATGAAAAACTATTTTAAAAACCACCTTATACCATGATTTCAAATACCCTATACAACATGATAAATGAACAATTAGATTTTTTATTTTATTTTCGAGCGGAGGAATAATATTCTTTAAATAATCATATTAAAAAAATATTCTTAATAATTTATCGTTTCTGGAAAAATAGAAGCAAGAATGAAAAATGACTCCACCTATAGATAGTCTCCATTTTATCCTAAAAAACTGGCATTAATTTTGTTTCTCAATTCTTAAAAATTATTAATAAAATATGTTCATCTATATTTAATCATAAATATCATGTAATTATTAATTTTTATAAGAATAATGTGCAGGAAACTCAACAGCTGGTTAGGGTTTAACACACTCTGGTCTCTATCTCACAAAGAACACCACAAGCCCATTTCTTAGTAACTAGGCTTCTTTCAATCAATTCTTTCCAATTCCACAGAGAGTACCAGGTATCATCTTCTTTTCTCACCTCTTACTCTCTCACACACATCACAGCATTTCAATGGTCTCTGTAGTTTTCTTGGCTGTCTTTGCTTCTCCTTTAAATTCAACTATCCCTGTCTAGTATGATTATAGCTCATGTCAAATTGTGATGTCATTTAGATGAAACCCTTTACTGGGTGCATGAAAAATCTCATATTATTGACTGATGGGCGTGGATAATGGGTTCTTGTTTGACCATTACTGGATCTTCTTGATTAGCGATACCTGCAGTTTTCTTGCTTCAGCAATTAAACATTTTTATGATTTTCTTGCTTGTTGCTATTAGTTGGTATTTTAGAAATTTGGGTCTGGCTTCCTCTTTGTATAGAAAAGTTGAATGACGACCATGAGACCTTGCCTTACGAAGGTTAGAATTAGCTTGAGCAACATGTAATGGAAAGGTTTGTGCTTTTGAGGATTTGTGCTATTTCCTGTGCGTGTGATCCCAAAAGCAAAGTACAATCTGGAGAAACTGAAATGAATTGAAGATCAAGATTAATTTCCTTTTTCTTCATGGTTGAGTGAAGATCTGGAAATGTGAAAAGATAACATGCTGAGTTAGTAACTTGGGAATTTTGTAAGAGACAACAAAGTGCAGAATAATCTTTTTGAGATTGAAGGTGATAGGAGTTTTTTTTAGAATTCTTGCCTGTATTTCATTGACTTGTACTGATATGGATATGATTCTGGTTCAATCTCTTTGAGCTTGTTATTTGATTTGTTGGTAATAACTTTGCTTGGTACTTGCACATTTTAGTTTTATTTCCTTCTATGGAATAAAATATACAATCACTTGGTGAACTTTGCATTGTTTTCAGTTTTTCAAGCTGGCGTGTAGTAGATAACAATCTAAAGAAATGGCTAGTCAGCAAAGAGAAGAAGATCTGCCAAGCACCAGTGCTCCTGCTGCTGGTTTTGGGGAAATGGTAGTAGAACGATACCAAAAAATCAGAGAGCATGCTGAAACTTATCCCTACGTGTGGGCTTCGTATATTGTTGTCTATGGTGGTTTAGGCCTCTGGGCTACCTATAGGTGGAGAAAGCTTCGTAAGACCGAGGACAGAGTGCGAGTTCTTCAAGAGAGGCTACGCAAACTTGTTGAAACTGAAGAGGGTGCCAGATCCACCAAGCCTGTTGAAAAGGCTCCATCATCGACTGAAAAAACACCCAGATAGATGTGCTCCATCATCCACTGAAAAAATACCCAGATTTCCACCAAACCATTTCCTATAAATTGCTTGAGTTTTAAAACAGGAGCTTGTCATATATCTGCAAGAGTTGAGGAAAATCTCAAATGCAGAATAGTGCAATTTTTTTTTTGGGATAAACAGAGCGAATAAATGGTGCATTCATTACCCATTAAATTTCTTTATGAACTTGTCAATTTCTTAGAAGCAATGAAGTCCACCGACTTCTACAAATTTTTGTATAACTGTGTTAATCCAGAGTCTGAATAGAGCTGAAATGAAATGATACAAAATTACTTGTTCTGTTTACATCTATACATCATCTATTTACAATTTCCTTTAACAATTCTTATTATTTACTCATTTTTTCGGAATAAATGTCAAATGGAATTTACTTTATGTTTTTTTTTCCCATTTAAGCTAATTAAATGCACTTTTTTTTAGTGCTATTGAAAACTGCATTGCAATATGGTCCGCATATGAGCGAGTGATTTGAGGTGAAATGCTATCAAGTCTGCATACCCTTCTCCATTGGACATAAGGTCATTCTTATTCTTATGACAGGGTCGATTATACATTATGATCGTGAAAATTCTTTTCAACTTCTGAGAGGCAATAATGGAATTCACCAACTTTCACAATTTCTTAAATCCATCAAAATTCTACAACGAAAACAAAACAAGTGGAGCCATCATTTTTGGCCTTGAATAGATTAAAATTAAGAGTACGAGGACATTTTTGGTTCTGCTGTTTCCTTGTTTCATTAGCATGCACACTTGTTAGTAAAACGGCTACAACTCATGGTAGAAAACTCCAAATCACACACCGTTTGAAACATTGGAAACTATACAAAGATAGCTTTCTATATGAAGCTAGGAGATGCAGGTCAACACTTCCATTACAATACTCCCAGGAAAGGACAGGTAATAACCCTAGCGAAAGATCTGTACGTTGTGTCAGTCATACATAGAAACAGAGTACATTCTTAATGGCAATTTGCATGCTTTTGAGATTGTCAATGCTGCCTTGATCCATCCATGAGACCTCCATAAAGAGAAAGCCATGAGATACCTGATTCTGTAAAGAATGTTGCGAGATATATGCTGGAATATTGGTTCCAGCTAGGTTTCGAGTTGCAAAATGGGCTGCTTGAACAGATGAACTATATATGAAGCTAAGCGATGCAGGTCAGCACTTCCATTACAATACTTTCTGGACAGGTCATGACAAAGAAAAAAAATTCCTTCACTACTATTAATTAGGGTATAATCTGAATATACACACGCACTTGCTTAATGTAATTCAGTTTTTATATATTTATTATCGATCACGGTTTAACCTTCATTAAATCCTGGTACAACCTAAAAGCTGTGACCCTTTGTCTTCACCAATTCGGTTTTGAAAAACTTTGGTTTTAGTTGAATGAGTTTGTGAACAGTTTATTCTCACTGGGACTTGAGAACAACAAACATCAGATATATCCCCGATTAGAAATGTGTTGTTTTAGTAATTGACAGCAAGAATTCAAAGCTCAAATCTGAATCCTTAGTCGTAGCAATACACATGCACTATAAAATCTGAACTTTACACTTGTTCATCTTAGTTACCTTTTAATCAAACTATAATTACTTTCTTTCTAACACAAGTTAACTAACTAAAATCAAAGTTGAATAGCTGTCACAACTACTTTACTAGTTACAACATCCTAACCTTAACATTCTCCCCTTTACTATGTTGTAATTGAACTCCTTGTGCATTTCTCATTATTTTAAAATTTATCTACGGCAATGCTTTCATAGAGATGTCAACCACTTGCTCTTCTGATTTGCAAAAATCAATATCAACCTCTCATTCCTCAATTGCTTCATGAATGAAATGATGTTTAAGTTCAACTTGTTTAGTTATGTTATGAAAAACTGGATTCCTTGCCATTGCTATAGCCGATTTATTATCACAAAACAATGTTGTTGGCTCTTCTTGCCTACATCCTTCATAATTCTTCTCAACTAAATAGCTTGTTGAGCTAAGCCAGCTACAACATATTCAACTTCAGAAAATGATTTTGCCATTGATTATTGCTTCTTCAAACACCAAGCAAACGCACCTGGACAGAGAAAAAAAGCATAGCCTGAAGTAATTTTCATATATAGTCAACACATCACCCGAATCAGTGTCACAAAATCCAACCAATTTTAGATGAGAAATTCTGTCAAATTTGATTCCATACTCCATAGTGCCTTGAATGCATCAAACACCCTTTTAGCAACTCCAAGATGGAAGTGACTTGGAGATCTCATGGACCTAGAAAGCAAACTTGCTGCAAACATTATACTAGACTTTGTAGCTGTCAAAAACAATAGATTCCCAACCAAACTTTTATAAAAAGTAACACTCGACTTCTTTCCTTCATCATCCTATCAAACCTACCTTCCGGATGCAATCTTGCCTTCCTACAAATCCCATTTATTTAACAACATTCAAATCCCATTTATTTAACATCAGCCTCAATCCCCTCTCCCATTTCCCGGATAAACCTCTCGGACATATCAATTCTAACAATCATACACCACCCATAGATCAAAATGTTATACGTGCCCACATCAGGATTAAGCCTATGGTTTCTATTAAAAACCTCACACCCACTTTCACATATCCATATTTACACATATCAGACACCAAATCGTCAGCCTTTTGCTAATTTCTCTATAAATCTGAGACCGTTACGTGATTGGCAAGAGAAATTCATGGTGTCCAACACAGTAAAATTAAATTATTGTTCATACTAAAACTTATAAATCGAAGTTTCTAAAATGGGATCTCTTCGACCTAAGTTGTAGCAGACAACTACTCATGTAGAGATGATTGTAATCATGAAAATTGCGTTGAACCTTTCATATCAATCTCCTCTGAGATTCTATAAACAATTCCACTGGTCTTTTGGGACCACATTGTTATCCTAAAATAACAAGGCCCCAAACAAAATTTTGTACCACGATGTTTGACATGGATTAATTACACTTTGATTGAATATATACGGTCGGCAGAGAGTACTGGCCCCAAACAAGAAATCATTGTATGTTGAAGATATATATGGCCCTTCTCAGTCTAGCCAATAAATAATATTCCGGCAACCTCCTTTCGTTGCCTTCATTTATTTTAGTGGGAAGAAATTATACATTCAATCCTCTTTCGAATTCCCCGGTTAAATCATCCAGACTGATGACTCCTTTTCTCTCTGTTGCTTTCTCCATCCTCAGCTTGTTGAGCACTGAATTTAATTCACTGATCTGCTTCTGTAGTTTCTCTCCTTGGTCTGGTAACCTTGAAACGGTAACCTGTAAACAGAATACAATGCAAAACTGAGAAACAAGAAGGAATGGGAAAGATTCTATTTTAATTCAGGTACAGCCGGCTTGAAATGGTGCCCTGAAAGTAAAATAAATTAAGATAGCATGGAAGGTTGAATTCATTTAACAAGAATAAATAGTCTTCAACAATTTGGGCCATTGATAGCATCATAAATGAATCTGACTGCCTAAGCAAATAAAAGCAAAACAAAAGGTCAAAACCAGTCTTCATATTTTATTTGAGTTTTCAACATGGTTTGGATGGCAACTCTCAACCCCTTTATTGCTTGTAACTCAAGCAGTTTTATCTACCTTCTCACTTGTCATTTAAATCATACCTTATTTCCGAGTAATTGTGTCAGCCGATTGATTCTCTCTAAGATTTCAGATTCTGTCAGCTTGCCCACACTATCTGGAGAAGAGGCTTTCTTGTTCAGACTCACATCCTTGGGATTGAAAGCATGAGCAGCCCTGTCAAGTGTCAACTCTTCAGAAACTAAATAAGATGCACTACGTACCTCTAAAAAATATTATGATTATTTATTAAAGATAAATAATCGAACTTAAAGACCATACCCGTCAACATTGTGTTCAAGTGAATAGCTTGACGATGAATTTCCCACCATTGTGTGAACTTTCTTCCTAAACCCACAAATAGAGTACCAAATCACACCACATTCAAAAAATAAGGAATGAGGATGGTGAATCCATATGCTTTGCATAAATAAAGCTTTCAAGTGCAAATATGAGCTCATACTCCGTAGGATTGAATCAACAATTACAATCAAGGGTAAAAAAGATATAACAGTTGCTTTATTTTATTGGAATAATGATTTGAAAATTTGTTATATAATCAGTGGAATTGATGATACCAAAATAATGGCAGTATAGCAAAATAATACAGAAACTCGTCAATAGCTCCATAATTTGAACTAATGACTTGTTTAGATTAGAATCGAAGGGGAATTCTGCAAACTACGAGGGGTTTGGAATTTTATGAAATGTTATTTTCATTTTATATCAGCTCAAAATATGCAACAGTACGCCAGGAAGTAAAAAGATAAAAATGAGGAACTATATATTTATAACAAACAATTAAACGAGTTACAGTTGTGTTGTACCCAAAAGCAAGAAAAGGGAATTCACCGTATCTCATCCTCTTCTTCTTGTGCAAGTTGTACAGTTGCTGTCTTTGAGAAGAGTAAGCTGTGGTGACTGACTCCTGCTATACCTTGAGTCTCCAAGAATTTTATGTGGTGTTCCAGATACTCATCCCTACAGAAACAATAGATAAATTAAGAGTTAAGAAGGCAAGGAATTCACATGGACAGTCATTGCAATGGATGGAAGGTGCTAGACTATTAATTACCTTTGATACAGGCCTATGGCATTCCCTAACTTCTACTCTTCAAAAGATAAAGTAAACTCTAGTGAAATTACACATTTTATGAATTTAAAAACATTATTAGAACTAATGGGTTTCTTGGTGAGTGGAAAATCAATGATGAAACAACCCCAAAACTGGAGATCTTACTGAAACAAAACATTGATAAACATAGTCCAACTTCACTAATTAGAGAGCGAAAAATGAACACACATAAGTTTAGTTGCCAGTAATAGGCTCTGTACATTTTGTGTTGGCTGTCATGCTCTTCATGTAATTGTTGCTGTGTGAGGGAAATATTGAACCCCTGCTTAGGGAGACTGAATAGCTCCCGAAGATCCTGAAAAAAATCAATTGAACTTTTAAAGGCAACATTGCATGCTTCAAAATAGGTGCCAGGAATATATTCCATTAAATCAACATATAGAAACATAATATCTACATACCTGCTGGCTAAAGTATCGAATTTGTTCTTTGTTTTCAGTTGCTGTTCTAAATAATCCCCCCTTGAATATCTACACCAGAAATTTTTAGGAGTCAACCTACTGTAATAATGTTTCATTTTTAAACATTCATGGTTCAACCCATGCATCTAAATAATGTAGATTCTTATCATGTGTACAGTTCCGATGACAAGTAAATTGGAATCTGAATTTCATTGGAACAATAGATCATTCAAATCAATTGCATCCAATATAGTTTTTCAACCACTTGCAGAAATGTATTGAAATCAGGTAAACTGACTTCCAGAAACACCTATACATGTCTTTAAATACAGTATACCACATGAAAACACTAACAGCCAACAACAATCACTCCATCACTTTGCAAAGCAGAAACAGATATCACATATCTAGTAAATAATACTACATGGCAACAATAAATAAGAAGTCAAGTATTGAACCTGCTTTCTATAAATTTTCTCTTCAACAGTTCCACAAGTCATTAATCTGTACACGACCACGTCCTTCTTTTGCCCAATTCGATATGCACGATCAACACTTTGGTTATCCGTGCTGCAATGAGAAAGAGAGATGTATCAATTGACCCCAGAATCATACCAAGAAAATTCTAAAAGAAGACCCTTAGAGAAAAGTAGAAGCAAGTAGATTTAAGTGTTTTAGAAATCATGCACATAACTCGAAAACTGAAGCATCAAGAAAGTGGCAGCCCTTAAATGGAAAATAATAGAAAAGGACGTTAAACATCAGAAATGTGTTGAAAACTGAAAAGTTCTTTGCATAGTTTAGTGGCCAAAGTTTAGAATGCAGAAGTGCATTGACCTTAAATGTTCCAAACATTTTGCACTTTTTTTTTAACATGCAATATCCACAAACTGCCAATAAAAACAATATATAAAGAAGAAAGAAAAATGTAGTCTCCCACAGCTTTGGAATAGACATTTTATGTTAAACATAAACACAATTACTGATATTTATAAACTCCTGCTATATCTGAATCTTTTTGGAAAAACCATTTGAAGTCCTTGGCAAATTTCCTAGATATTATGATGTAGTCCATTCTTGTTCACTGAATCTGAGTGAAAGAAATAAGCTTAAGGAAGAACCTAGGATTCCAAGCAGGATCAACCACAATCACACGATCTGCTTTTGTAAGTGTAAGACCAAGACCACCAACTTGAGATGTTAGCAGAAATATAGGAGCACCATTTCCTTCTTGGAAGTCCTGAATGTTTTTTAGGAAAACAAAGTGTTTGAATAAACATTTCATTTATGAAAACTAAATTCTAATGGTTTCGACATTTTAGGAAACTTACATTAACAATTTTTGCTCTATCAGTAGCTTTTGTTGTCCCATCTATGCGTATGAACTCATAGCCATTGGACACCAAGGATTCCTATCACAGCAAAAAGATAGGTCATGTATCACCTTCTGTAAAAGACTAACACGTTAAAGAAAATGCAAAATCCTTGAATTTCACTAAATAAATACTCTAGAAAACAGAGTTTCAAGTAGGCCAGGAATTACTTTAAACATCAGCTATAAGGACAGTAAAGTATGTGTTCTTTATAAAATAAAATAAAAACAGATGATTTAACTAAAACATAATGCAAAAAAAACCCAGAATCGGTGCTCATCTAAAGCAAACACAAATTATAAGTTCATGTTTTCAAAAGATATTTTCATGCATCACTAATGATGCCAGAATATCTAAACTTTGACTTTGAATAGTCAGCTTTAATTAAATAGAACAGACATAAAAAAAAAATACCATCCCCACTATGACACTGAATTGAAATATTTTGTCAGCTTCCATGTAACATAACATGTGTAACTTGAATTTAATGTCCATCCTAGAAAATACTTCAATAAACACAATCCAAAGGTAATATTGAAAAACTGAAAGTGTCATCATAGTTTCCAAGTGATGGCACATGCATAATAAGACATGAGCAATTGACAGAAAAGAAGACAAGCCAGATTCCTGTAGTTAAACGCAGCGCCAAGGCTCTTCCTAAGTTTGGAGATTTGCTGATCTTCTAGAAGTAATAACATATGCTTATGATGATGTTGTTGACCCAATGCCAAGGACTTATCCTATTTGCACACTTATACCTTTAAGTGTTCTAATCCTAGCAGCAACATTTGTGAAAATTCAGAAAATTAACCAATGGCATGTTGCCTTCAAAACAACAAAAAGTTTGTGGTTTTAAACAAACCTGGATGAGATTAAGCATCTTGCGAGTTTGAGAGAATATAAGAACATTATGCCCCTCTGGAATTAAATTATTCTGTGGAAATAAGCATAAGCATTCAGCATGAATTGTTAAATACTAAATCAAAATCATCAACTGTAATTCTGAGACATCACTAACAAGTAATGACAACACAAAAGAGATCTTGCAGGAGATGTTATCATGCTTCTCTTGAAAGTCAGTTCTTTCAGCAACATCAGCAACATGCATAGCCAATTTTTCAGCCACAGCAGCATCTTCGGGATTTAGCATGGACTCCATTCCCTCTAACAAATCTTCAGCTGCTCTTTTTGTCAAGAGAAGCGGGTGATCACATATTTTCTTCAATATCTACTCCAGGGAAAATGGTGATTGATTATGTAAGTGCAACCTAAATATCAAAGTGATACAGGGCAATATAATTCTTCAACAATATTTAAACAGGTCATTAAAAATTATTAATTAAAGCACTGCCAAAAATCTTCCAAATATGAACCAAGAACAGAGAACTAATGGAAAGACCCAATAGAATCAAGTAAATAGTATTTAAGAAGTAAAATTCAGAGCTTCTAAGAATATAATAATTAAAGAATTCCACTTTAATGCAGTTTAAAATCAAAATTCTCCTTGGATAGAATTAGTCAAGCAGCAGCTCAACTCAGCTACAAATCAATCAAAAAATCTAGAGTTGAAGAGTAAGGCACCGTTAGTGCAGCCAATGGCGAGCCATCAAAAGCTGAGAGAACAATCTCGCTCCGCAAAAAGGCTTCATAAAGTTGCCGCTGCCACAACAAGTGACAAAGTTGCTTGATTAATTGAATTTACGATATATAAACTGAACCACAGATATGCAACCACACCACACCTGACAAGCTGTTAGTCTAAGCCACACAATGATCTCATTCTTTCGGGAAAGTTTAGCAGTTGTGGCATCATCTTCCTTGAATACTTCATTCTTCATACGGCGCAAAAAGTAAGGTTGGATGCGTTCTCTTTGTTCCTGTAAAGTAAATAATACAGGGATATCATTAATAGACTTTTATATAACTATGAATCACGTCAACCACTCGAATGAGAAACAAAAGAACAAACAAGAGGCAGATACAAAAAGTCTAAATGCATGATATTATAAGGTTTAATTCAATATACAAACTGGGTCCAGAAAACAGTCAGTTGAATATTTCTGAATATATTACATAATCTGTCATCTTTCATAACGTTACAATGAACAAAGTTTGTTGCAAAGTATGAAGCCCAACAGCCAGCCTTGCAACAAAAATGGAATAATCAAAATGTTAACACAAATTTATTTAGCTTGATATATTTTGATCAATTAAAATGATGTCACCAACTGCATGTAAAGAACATTACAGCAATTTACGATTAAGAGAATTAAAAAAAAAAGAATCAACAAAAAAATATTGGAGAAGCAAGATTTCAAATGATTGCAGTCAAATCATTGATGAACCTTGGCCAAACCATATGCATTGCTTTTGGAGTCTTATAAAACCTATTCATCAGACAACATAGGATGAGGGCAGCATTCATATATTTTTAGATTCTTAAGGAATTTATAAACAAGCATGGCTAAAATTTCAAGGTAATTTTCAGTCTCGTGAATTTCACCACCGCCACATATTTTATTCCGCAATAAAAAATAAGGAAACAATTATTAAATTGCATCATATTATAATGCAATCCAAACTAGAGTTTAGCTGGAAGGAGCAAAATCCAAAGCCATTAAAGAAATGCTACCAATCATAAATAGGAGGTGAGAAGTTACCCTATTAATAAACACTGCCTAACTACTAGAATGAGGGCAGTGCCTAAGACACCAGTACAAAAACAAGAACCTTTAGAATTTAGACTACGAAACATGTATTTAATGCCATGATCTCTAAGAAAAAGGAAAGAAAATAATCAAGAAAGGATGTACCAAGCTCAATCCAGTACATCCAAATGCATTACCTTTGCAACTGTTGAACCAATACGCTTCTCCCTGTCAGAAGCATTTTTTTCATTTCCACGAAGTATGGGATGCTCATATGTTTGCTTAAACCTGAATAAATGCAAAATTTGATGTCATGGGTAAGCATGAACTTATTATCGAAGCAAGCTGAAGGATTAGAAGAGCAATTACCACTTGTTGTCACCAAGGAGACCAGGACAACAGAAGTTGAACAAGGCCCACAATTCCTGTTTCAAGTAACATGAGTAAAGCGTTGAATATCTAGAATTTCATGCAAGTTTTAGTTTATAAAAAGAGCAAACAAAAGTATGAATTCTAAGGATGATACCTTAAGATTGTTTTGAATTGGAGTGCCACTAATGACAATACAATGAGCACTTGGTATCTCAAGCAAACTTTTCGCCCTCTGGGTACTAGGATTTTTTATGAGATGTCCCTGGGAGAAATTTAGCACTCATTTTAAAGCAGAAACCTCAGAGAAAATAAAGATTTCTAGTATACAATCGAGTCCTGCATGATTAAAATATGTCAAAAGAGCAGGTGTCAGCTGTAGCACAAACTAAATTGAGAGCTTCAGAGTCTACCTCATCTAGAATCATATAGTCCCATATATAACTATCCTCACTTTCCTCGTCAAGAAAGTAATGGTCCCCTCGTAACGATTTTGAGTTGTTCCGCACAATATCATAAGTTGTCAGAAGAATTCCTTTGTCCTGAAACAAAAAGATGAATCCAAAGTTAAAATTAGCAAGATAATCAACAATAATGGGAAAAATCTCTAAAACCCCATTACCATCCCCATGGAAAGCAAGGTTATGGTATATGCAAATAAAAAAAGAGGAATATATGATTCAAACTTCCAAGAAACTAAACAAATCAGTTTAGTACCATATTTCAACTAAACTTGGCAGAATTTAACTTGGTTCAAGACCCTGAGTCAGATTATATTATAAAATTTAGATGTGTTTTGTTCTTCTTATTTGGCTGCAGGTATCAAATATGAACTGCATGGACATTAGGAGTTGCTCACGGAAGAATAAAAGGTATAAACAATGAGAACACATGTAAGACCTGGAGTATATATTGCAGCTCATAGTCCCGAGCTTTTAAAGAGGTCCCAAAGTATCTACACGGGAGCGCAACAGATAATTAGCACTTATTAACAGACAACTATTCTTCGATGGTAAGAGAAGCATTTGAACTTTCAAAACACTTGAGTCAAACGGCCTCACTCTCTAGTCTTCTCAGAAAGCCCCACAACAGATAGTTCTTTAATCCAATGAGTGAGCAGTGTTTTAGGGGCCACAACCAATACCCTCTTAATCAATTTCGATTGGAAGAGACCTACTAGAAAGCTACAAATCTGCAGAATAAAACAAAATGAAATTTAATCCATATAACAGCAGAGTACCATGTAATTATCGTTGTAAATTATTGTATGCACTTACCTGCATCGTTTTTCCCAAGCCCATGTCATCTCCTAAGATTCCGCCCTTACCCTTGCAATGCAAAGACCAGAGCCACCTTAAACCTTCACGCTGATGTGAATACAGCATTTTTGCAATTTTACCAGGTAATTTGTATGTAGATTTTAGTCCAGGCAAGATAATGGAACCATCATCCTCTGAATCTGCATGACTGTCCAATACATCAGTCTCTCTAGATTCACCAGATAATACGTTATACTTGGCAATGGCACCGGGTCTCCCAACTTTCTTGACCACCTCTTTGCCAGTCAAACCCACAAGATCATCATCATCCTCTGATTCATCTCGAAGACTAAGCACCGAAGACCGACCTACAGTCCTCAATCGCTCATTGAACGCCTTGGGTTCATTTTCCTTCACTCTTTGAGTAACCTTCTTAGTTTTCTCCACCCTAGTTACATATTCATCATGGTTATACTCAATCTGCACATCACTTTCATCTTCTACAACACTGGACACAAAAGATTTCCCCGCAGGGACTAACTTTTCATCCACCCTTCCATATTCGTTCTTCTTTAACCCTCTACTATTGTCATAGACCTTACTACAAACCTCATCATCAAATGACTCGCTCAATAAATCACCCTCCTCATGCTTATCCACAGCACTCTCATCATCATCTCCAACATTTTTATTCACATGCAATGAGGAATCAGATGGGCTGGACGATAAAGGAAACAAAGACTCGGCACTTGCATATTCAACCACATGAACTTTCTTAGCCACATTATTATTTTCATGAACTCTGTTTTTCTCAATCGACAAAAGATCAAGCCTTGAGGTCAAATCACTAAGAATATCTTTTATCTCATTAACACTCTTATTATTATCACAATAACCAACACTTTTAGACGGAATGGGTGAATCAAAATCGGCAATATCATCAAAACAAGAATCATCTTTCACTTCTTCTCTACTTGCATCATCTCCAGAATAGACTTTGCAAAGTCTCCGTCTTCCTTCAATCCTAACCTTCGTATGCTTTTCCTCTTCTGAAAAAATAATTTCCCCACGTCAATACCCCACAAAAAAAATCAAACTTTTTTAGCTGTGTCATCTAGGGTTTTGTTATTCAATTAAAAAAGGATGAATACGGTCTTCAAAATAGGGATTTTACCAGGTGAAGAATCAAAATCAGTGATTCCGCAGAATTTAGGGATATTATCATCCTCTGATTCTGCTTTGCAAATACGACGTCGTCCGTCGAACTTCACGTTGGATATGTTCTCTTCTTCTTCCTCTATACACCAAACAAATCGATTCAGAATTTCAACACCTATAAACCACAAAATTAAAACAAAAAAAGGAGTTGGATAGAAAGTGAGAGACCGAAGGACGTTACTGGCGGCGGCGGTTGTTTCGGAGGAGCAGAGAGGTCTTGAAGGAGGCGATAATGGCGATCGTTCAGACTAACTGGTTTTCTGTGGGTGCTTTTTGAAAGATCCGCCATTTTTATTTTTTGGAGAGGGAGAGAGGTATTGCAGAGGGAAAAATGCAACAAGAAGTAGGGCGTTGGGTTTATTGTAATTGAATTTGAATTGAATGGGTTTTCCCGCTTGGTGTAGGATTTTTTAATTGATTTAGGTCCAGTTTGGTTTAGAGTGTGTTTTTTTAACGTATATTAAAAGTGAATTTATTTAAAAAAAAATAGATCGATGTATTTTTAGTATTTTATGATTTTAATACTCTAATTGTAAAAATAAATACATATATAAAGTTATTTTAATACATTTTTAAATGAATATTTTAAAGCAATTTGCATTATAATATCAACCATAATGATGATCAGCGTCACGTTAGAGGATAATCTAGTTTTTTCTAGCATATAAAAAAATGTCAATATAATATAAACATTCTTAATAAAATGAGATTTCAATCATTTATTTGATTGAGTTTAATATGCTCAACTAATTTCATAATATGAATAAAAAAAGAATCGACAATAAATAAGTAAAAATAAAAATGAACTATGATTTAATGCAAAAAATGAGCACTTGCCAAAAAATCAACTTGCACCACTTTGATTCATACTCATCACATCCATAACCATATTCTTGTAAAAATTATTGTTGGCATCTACAACTCCATGTACATTGTTAGAACTAAAAGTTAACTTAACCATCCTTTCCACCATGATTAAATATCGCGTAGTTAATAAAACTATAAACCTCATTGCAATAATCCATCCTATGCAACTATTGGATGATTCATGATACATCCATGAGCGATCCTTCGTTATTTATATCAAACTTATATACAATAATCATGTATTAATTAAATACATTAACCAAACAAATATAATTTTATATAATCTAAAACGAACCCTAACATGTACACATCATAAATCCATACAATAAAATTATATGATAAAAAACTATAAAACAAACACCAAACACCCAAACAAAATTAGTGTACTTCAAAAATATGCAAAAACAATAACATATTAAATTTAAAATTTAAAAAATATGGTGTTTTGCTTACTTAAAAGTGAAGAATCTTAAAAAAAAATCAAGTTAGAACATTGCTCATAAACTTAGCGATGTGGTTGTTGAATTTGTTGTGAGAGGTTGAATTGTGTTGTAATTGAGGGGAGAGGGTGGTTAGGGGTTGCAGAGGAAAAAATGTAGAAGGAAGAAGGAGAAATAGGGGAGGGGGAGGGGAGGGTCGGTGATCAAGTCATAAATTAAAAAATTATCAACAAATTTAATGATGAAATATATATATATATATATATATATATGGTAACTTTGTTGGTAATTCTGTTAGTAAAAATATCACATATTCATATTTCATAGGTTTTTGAATCCCACTATAACTCTACCCGCAAATCCATCAATGTTTACCAATGAAATAACCGACGGACTATTTTCCATTGATAATTATATATGAAAAAAATATCACGTCATTATATTTTATAGGTTTTTGAATCTCACTGTAATTCCACTAGCAAATCACTAGGTGTTTACTACCGACATTTACCGATAGAACTATCCCATCAATAATGATGTTGCACAAAATTACCTATATGTAAATACAGAAAAAAAACAATAACAAAAACTCATCGTCAATAATGTTCATAGCCAAACACCAACGGAAAAAAATTATCAATATTTTCATATGAATTAGCTGATTTTCTAGTAGTGGTTTCCTTCATCCTTGCACTATTGATCAAAGAAAAAAATCATGCAAATGCTTGTGGGGCTCATGGGTTAATATGTAAACATAAGGGTATGGAATGGGGAAGACAAAAAATTTGAAAATTGAAATTATTGTAAAATCATAAATTCTAAATCGTAATTTTATCAAATTTTACACTATTTTAGTTTAATTTTATTATTTGTGATTTTTTACATGATTTTTCATGACAAATATATATATTAACTCATAAAATCATATGATTTTACGAAATGTTTGGTGATCTTGAATAAAAGAATAACAAGCTAGAGAAAAATGTGTATCATAACGACTGCCAGGATCTTCAATATAGCAAATCACAGGTTCTATCCTTTTGAAAGCAAGACTGAAAAGGAAAAAAAATGATAAAAGAAAAATGGAATAAAGGAGAAGCTCGGACAATTTGATGCGTATGATGACTGAATTTCTAGAACCAGTAATCAAACAGAGGATTAACAGGGACATAGAGAACATATTACGAGCCTGTTTGGGAGGACGGTTGCAGTAGCTTTTCAAAGTGCTTTTCGTGCTGAAATACATTCAAATAATGTTTTTTTATTTTTTAAAAATCATTTTTGACATCAACACATCAAAATGATCTAAAAACACTAAAACATATTAATTTAAAATAAAATAATTTTTTTTTTGAAAAGCTGCGGCGCGGCGGGTGAAACGCCGCGCCAAACAGCTTATAAGCTTTGCATGTACATATTATCCACAGTTTATATACAAGAACATAAAAGAGCAGTAACCAGGAAGTCTTACTTGTATTTGAAATTTTCTGACAGGAAATGTAAGAATGGATGAACAGGAGAAAAAATGCCTATACCTAACAAATCTGTGATAGAAAAAGGAAAAGAAATAATGCCTAGTAAATCTGGGAAGGAGAACAAACATTCTTGAAACAATCTCAAGATCATTTTAATGACAGATGCACTGTCAATTTTTCTATATTCCATCGATGATCATTCAAATCATCACCTTCTTGGCTCAATGAATCAATCAACAGGCCATGGATGAGGTCAATGGCAACTCACTCTCATGTGACCTAAAAGACATGTTGATTGAATTGCTTTCTGATAAATTCCTCTTAATTGCAGTATTTTCGTCGCCACCACCATCATTTTTCTCTACCATCACCATGGGCCCTTCAAGATCATCCCGCCTTCCATCTCCTCCTGGATTTTCGATGCTACCAGGCTCGTTACCAGTTGCTGCATTTCCGGTCGTTTTAAAAACTTTTGGACGGCCACCTCCTGCACCACCGCCACCGCCACCACCATTACTAGAACCGACAGCAATCCGAAATCCAAAGATTCGAGAAAGAACTCGATAGAAGCACGTGAGAACCCAAAATAGCCAAGGCAGGCAAACCAGGGCTATACCTGCAACAGGAAACCAAGCCCTAGATGGGTCTGCAGGGAGGACGACGTACATAAGCAGCAACCCGCCTCCAGCAGCTATCGTAATAAACAAGAAGAAAGAGATGAGCCATATAAATACGCGCCCGGAGGTGGGGTCTTCTACTGGCATTTGTGTATTGAAACTTGACGGACGAGAAGATCAAATGATTAGTATCTCCTCTTTATCCTCATCCATTTTGGTTCATCGAGGGATTGGTGTCTGTGTGATCAACGAGAGAAGATTGCTTTGATTTTTCTGGGATGAGGAAGAATTCATGAGAGATGACGATGAAGATGAACGCCTCATCAGATTTTTCACCGGGTGGACATATTCAAATCTGTGTTACGTAAAACATGGTTAGTTATCGAGCCAAGACACACCAAAGACAGAGACGAGGGAGCGGGAATCGGGTAGGATTTGCTGTTATAACAGAGCAGGCTATTAATTTCCAAAATTTGTGCACCCTACATAGCTCATTTCTTAATTTTTATACTTAAGAGCATATCTATTTTTAGCTATACACTATTTTTTGAGGTGACAAGACTGTTAAAAAAACTATCTTACCTAAAAATTTAAATTGTTATGTGAAACTCTAAAATATGATTTATATTATTCTTTAACATACCTTCTCAAGTGAAAATCTCTTGGACTTGAAATTTACATAGATTAACATGATTTTTATCAAATAGAATAGGATGATAAGATTTGAATCGTGATCATTGGGTCAACAAACTATAATACCATGAAAAAATTATCTCACTCAAAAGCTATGATTTATATTATTCTCTAATAAATCGTAAGATCGGATCGTAAAATCGTACCTGAATTTTTCCGTACAAAAATCGTAAAATCACAGCCAAAATCGTGTAAGTAGAAAAATCACAAGTAAAATCGTAAGTAAAATATTTATGAATATAATACATCATAATTATGGCCATAAAACTTCATTAGTTAAGGTTTATATATGATTTAATATATATATATATATATACCTCTTCTAAATGTCTATTCAAGGAGATAAACTTCTTTATCTTTTTTTACATAAAGCATGTATTGTTTCATAATCTTTCTCAATGATGATTATTCAACAACAAACACACAATTAACTACCAAAAACTAATGAGTTTCAACACCAATTAACATTAACAAAAACAACACAAGATATATAACAAACACGAATAACACAAAATTACATTTAATAGGTCACCGCACAGAAAATATAATTAAAATCTTTTTTTTTTATAAAAAAAAGTGTGCTAAAATACAAGATAAATAATCATATTTATGATGATCAAATACTACCTTAAACTTATATGCTAAATAGTCCCAAATCTAAATAGAAAATAAAATAAAATTATCATGTATGCTGTTACCTTTTCAAATCAAATGAGAAAACATATATTTTTTTTCCCTAAAAATTCATCTACATCATTTATTATGAGGTATTTGTGAGTGCAATAATTTTTATTTTTTAAATTATTTTTTGATTAGAAATGCATTTATTTTATTTTTAAAAAAGTTATTTTAATACCAACACATCAAAATAATTTAAATATATAAATAAATTAATTTTAAGAAAATAACTTAATTTTTCAGAAAACGTGTTTTCAAACATGTTGTCATACAACCTTTATATGTACTACATTAACATGCAAATACGTTTTCAAAACATTTTATATATAAAAAATTTGCCAACTTCTAAATTATCTATCGCTGGAAATTATTTTTAAATTTTATATATATTCGAACACCACTTTTATACCCGAAAATTCGATTCTTATTTACAAGTCCCAAGCAAAGTGGAACTTTCTCGAACTCGCTTACCTCACTCTCACTTTCTTAAATAAAATAAAATGCAAACGCTGCTCTTGCCGACAGTTCATTCCAGCACAACGGTGGGACCATACTCTCCTCTTGTACACTGCCTAACTGCCTAAGTCACCAAGCATTCTTCTCTCCTCCGAATACTCTCCTCCGAATACTCTCCCAATATCTCACAAATCCACATGACTTTTAACATTATTCTCTCACAGAGTCACAGTAGCTCACTATCTAGTTATGATCCTCTCAAGAACAAAATATCAAAACTTTTGTCTTCCCAAACAAAGGCTTCTAATGCAATTGCTCGCTCCTGCTTTCAATTCCCAAAACGACGAGACAGAAAAGGCAAATCTCGTTCAGGTAAAAACCTTCTCAAAGTTGGCTTTTAAGAGAATCAGTCAGGATCGTAAAATCGGACCGATCCGGTCTGATTTTACGATTCCGTACGAATTGGACCGAGTTTGACCCGAAACTATTTTTCTTCCCGAGTTGACACGATTTGATGAGTTGACTCGCAAAATCATACGATTTTGCGAGTCAACTCGCGATTTTGATAACCTTGATAAAAAAGCTCTCTTGAGCAAGGTTATCAATACCGTTTCGGTTGCCCGTTTCGTTTTTTTATTAGTACAAAACATTTCAGTTTCGAAGCATTTCAATGTACCGTTTCGGGGTTGTACTATTCATAATTAATTAATTAATTATATATATAAAAAAACTTAAAAAGTAAAAAAATTAAATATAATTTTATTTTTTATAAAATCAAAGTTGATAACAATTTTTTTTATAATATATATTTTTATTTTTTTTTATTTTTATTTTTGCATTTTCAAATTTAAATACATCTCATAAATAATATTATATTTATAAAGTACACTGTGCGAATATATATAATATTATATATATAGAGAGAGAGAGGTCACATCACTAACAAAGTAACAATATAAAAATGCAAATTGCAATTTGCAAAACATTGGGCGGCAGATTAACGCATGAAGCGCGGGAAATGATTTTTTCACTGTGCCCGAAACGGAACATCCAGAGTGATTCCGGGGTGTTTCGACCGGTATTTCCGGTACGGACTGATATTTAAAACGAGACAAAAACAATGCTGTTTTGTTTTGTTTTTTTGTCTGATACGAAACGTTTCGGCCGAAACGAAACAGTATCAATAACCATGCTCTTGAGAGAGTTATTTTGATTCTGTCTTCAAGGACAATAAAGTAATTAACTACTTTGAAAAAAATTAAAAAGATCATAGACATTATATTTTTTTTATCATAAGGGGTAAATTAGTAAATCCACCATGCATTACAAAAATAAAATCACTAACCTAACCTTGTGTAAATTGTTAAAGATAATTGTATTACGGTGAAAAGATCATCTTACTTATGATGTTATGAATGTTTTAAGGGGTAATTTTGTTAAATATTAGTGGTAAATCAATAAATTCACAGTAAAAAATAAAATTACTAAACTAACCTTGCCAATTATATTATATATTGAAAAGTCAAATTTCATCAAATCAATAAATAACAATTTGTTATTGGAGCTCTCTCTCTAGTTTTTGTCTTTTTGTAATCTTAGAGCACATGCAAGACACTTTCCCCCAGTATTTATACTATTTATTAACAGCTAGCCCCGACAAGGTGCTGTCTACTAATCAGAAATGGCAGGACTGTTTGACAAGCAAGCAGATCTATACTTGGATGGAAGGCCAACTTATCCAGCCCGATGGTATTCCATGCTTGCCGATCACACCCTTCACCACTCTTTGGCTTGGGATGTTGGTACTGGCAATGGCCAAGCTGCTCTTGGTGTTAGTTCTCTCTCTTTCCTTTTCTGTTCTCTAACTAATTATATTTATGCCACAAGTTTCTAGCTTTCTCTCTCTCTCTCATTATGACGATCAGATGATTGTGCTGTGTTATTTAGTGGTTCCCAATCATCCTCACATGGTTAACTGACATCTTATTATCAGATGGAACTCCTTGATTTAGTCTAATTTTAGTTATATTAATTCTGCACCTGCTCTTTATGATTTTGACCAAGAAAAAGGTAATTTGATTTAATCAAGAAAACTGAGTTTGGGCAAAGATTTCATGTGTGTGTGTGTATCCACATGAATTAAATTTCGAATTGTTGATTTTATTTACCTTTTCACACTATATCTCTACCGATATATATTTTCCTCAACTGGGCCAAGAGGTTTGATTATATAGTAGCTTTAGATTGGTATTCTTTCTCAAAAAGGAAAAGGGAAAGTGAAATATATGTTTCTAAGTAAGAAAACGATCAGATGGGCCTGCAGAGTTCTCTTAATTTGCATCTCTAGGTTTAGAAGGATAGGTCGTGTGTCATTGCTACTTGATTGATGTGATAATGTTTTAGCTGCTCGTACTTGATCTCAGAATATTGCTTCCCATTTTGATTGTTTGCAAGAAAAAAAAGAGAACCATTTATCTAAAAACCTTCTATCCCAATAGTAGAATTGAATGAATTTTCTGGGTTTATTTGGTTGAAAAGGGGTTGTTTTCTGGTCCAAACCTAATGCTGTTGTAGAATTTCTCATTAAACGGATGCCTTGTGTAGCATGCTGCATCGACTTTTTTGCATAAAAGTATTCTGCTTACATTGGTGGAGCACTCTTAAAGTTAGATGAAGTTCAGGCTCTGGTTGCTTTCTGCCATTTCATCTTAAATGCATTGTGCTGAGTGAAATGGAACAGTTACAAGAATCTTCCTACTTTGTTTTTTCTGAGAGAACAATGTAACTGAAAGGTGATTCCCAACTTACAATAGCGAGAGAGAGAGAGAAAATGCAAATTATTTGTTAGAGAATAATATAAATCATGTTATGGGGTCTCACTTATAAGTTCAATGTTTTAGTATAATAAAAATCATATTCTGGGGCCTAACTTACAAGCTTAAACTTTTAGGTGAGATGATTCTTTAACATGGTATTAGAGTCTTGTTGACCCAACGGTCACGAGTTTGAATCTTACTACCCTCATTCTATTTGATAAAAAAAATCAAGTACAAGATAGTGTGGACCTGTACAAGTTTCAAGCCCAAAGAGCTTTCACTTGAAGAGGGTGTTAGAGAATAATATAAATCATATTCTGGAGCTTAACTTACAAGCTTAACCTTTTAGGTAATTCCATGGATTTATCAAGACTGCTGGATCATTGTGTTTAGCTTTTCCTGGCAGGTTGCTAAGCACTATGAGCAAGTAATTGGAACTGATGTGAGTGAAGCTCAATTAAAACTTTCATTGAAACATCCACGGGTTCGATACTCCCACACCCCATTATCCATGTCTGATGATGAGATAATAAGCTTAATTGGGGGTGAAAATTCAGTTGATCTGGTGACTGTAGCACAGGCTGTGCATTGGTTTGATCTACCAAAATTTTACTCCCTCGTTGCACGCCTTCTAAGAAAGCCTGGAGGTGTACTCGCTGTTTGGTGCTACAATGATGCTGTAGTGAGTCCTGCATTTGACTCAGCATTTAAGCGATTTCATGACTCAACTCTTCCTTTTTGGCACCCGAATGCCCAGCTCGTATTCGAAGGTTACAAGAGACTTCCATTTCCTTTTGAGAGTGTTGGTTTGGGTTCTGAAGGGAAACCACTAGAACTTGACATACCAAAGGAGCTGTCATTTGATGGGTTTTTGAAGATGATAAGTTCATGGTCAGCAGTCGTTACAGCAAAGGACCGAGGTGTGGATTTGCTGTCTCAGAGTGTTGTTAAGGAGTTGGAGACTGTTTGGGGCGGGTCTAAACTGGTGAGGTCCGTCATCTACAAGGCTTTCATGCTCGCTGGAAAAGTCAAGCTGTGAGATTTCTTTTTCAAGCTTCAATGAGGAGAGAAAACTTCAATGAAATAAAGAACTCCAGCTTATTCATTGAGGAGAGAAAACTTCAATGAAATAAACCTGAGTCATGGATTCTATCAAATTTAATTTTTTTGTGAGACTATTTTTTATTTAATTATATAATATTTTTTTTTTTATATAAAATCAAGTATCAACTTGATGTTGGGATGTTTGTTTAAGATTATGATAATTTTATAAAAAATAAATCAAAACAATAATGAAGTTCAATTTCTAATTAACTAAAAGTTAACCAAACACAACTATGACCTGAGTCGAGGACTCAATCAAGTTCAACACTTTTTATTTATAATTTTTTTATTTAATTGAATGTATAAAAAATAGACAATCAAGTTCAACACTTTTTATTTATAATTTTTTTATTTAATTGAATGTTAAAAAAATAGACAATCAAGTTCAACACTTTTATTTTATTTAATTGAATGTTAAAAAAATAGACAATCAAGTTCAACATTTTTTTATTTAATTGAATGTTAAAAAAAATAGACAATCAAGTTCAACACTTTTTATTTATAATTTTTTTATTTAATTGAATGTTAAAAAAATATACAGACAAAATCAATAACTAATTAAATATTTAGGTGTTTGTTAGAGATCGCGGTAAACCTATAAATATTAAATTAAAATAAATTACACTGCCCAATTTAAATCAATAAATATTAAGGGATAAAATTATATAAAACACTTCAACAAGAATAAGCAATAAACCCCATATGGATCTAATAACTCGAAACATTATTCAAAAATAAAAATCAACTCGGATCCAAAAAATCTTCTAAGTCAAATCTATTTTTTCGGGCAATTTCAAAGTGGTAAACATCTTGGTAGATCTCTCTCATCAATAGAAACTTATTGAAACCAAGATCAACCCTCTCTCCTATATAAAATCATGGATAAAAAAAAGAATGAGGTTTTAGATGAAAAAGGAAAATAATAATAAATAATAATAAGGGATGGAAAATGGGTATTTTGTAAATTAAGAGAAATTAAGTTTTTTAGCAAATAAAATATTAAATGATGAACTTGAAGAAAGCAAATATAATCCAAAAAAAGTTCGAAAAAATAGACTCAAGTCTACATGGGTTAAAATATGCAACCTGATTGTGATGTTGAGATAACCTTGTTAAAACAAGTTGAATAAAAATATAAAGCTTAATTATCAAATAATTCAATGTTGAAGAATGAGCTAACCTAAATAGTTTTCAAAATTAGTGAAAATTTTAATGATAAGTAAATTAATAATAGTTAATCACAAGTCTTTTGTCATCGTGCTACGCCTGCCAGGACATTAGCATGCTTTGATGCAGGAGATATAAGTGAAGAACAGCTAGTACTCAGGTATTCAATTGACTGTTACAATCAGACACTTCCATTTCCATTTGAAAGTGTTGATGTAGGCTGTGAGGGGCAGATTTCAGGTCATTTTCTCCAGTCAACACAGCTAAGAGGCAAACTGTGGATTTGTCGTCCGAGGAGGTTGTTTAAGGAACTCAAATGTGCTTGGGATGGTGCTGATTTGGCTAGAACTATCAACTAAAAGTCTTGCAGGAAGAATTGAAGCTGTAACTGGAAACAATATTGTTTTTGCTCTATTGTTGATGAATTCGGTGAAAACTTCAGGATATCGTACGGGGTTTTTCAAGGCTACAAGAAAAGCGAAGCTGTAATAAAATAATGCCTTGTTGGTCTACTGTTAATGAATGTGCTGTTCTTGAATTGTCAGAATGATTTGAATTTGCCTAGCTTGGTTGCTTTCGCTTGGATTGTTTTCTGATTTGATGACCAGGATATTTACAGATTTTAGTAAGCTCACCTTACAAAGCATGCGTGGACTAGAGTTATTAGTCGCCACCTTTAGTTAAATATAATTTAATTTGATTTATTTATTTATTTTCAGACGTACATTTTTGACCGACTTTTTAATTACGTAGAGGATGTAGACATGCTAAGGTTTTTTCTCCAAGTTTCAGGCCACTCTGTCAAACATGGCATGGATCCTATAAAACACCGGCCTTCATTCACTCCTGAAAGCATTCAGTTTCAGTATTTCATCAGAATTCACAAGATTTAATATGGCAAATAATAATTATTTGTTCAACAAGCAGGCAGTTGTTTATTCGGAGGCGAGGCCAAGATATCCAAGCGAATGGTTCTCAATGCTGGCTGCTCTCACCCCGCAGCACTCCGTAGCTTGGGATGTTGGCACCGGCAATGGTCAAGCGGCTATCAGCGTGAGTTCTCTCTCGATCTGCCTCTCATAAGTGTTAAATGATTAGTTGATAACAATAATCATAAATTCATATTGAATTGGGCTTAAATTCAAGGAGAAAAAGGATATCAAATTAAGTAGGCTAAGAAGATGGCATTTTTTTCCCCCCTATATAGGCTAAGTCAATTTTACTACTAATACAAACAACTGGGTTGTAATTATCTTAAGTTTTTTGTTATGAATTATTAAAATATATCAAAGTTCTCCTTTGTAGTTTAAAAGGGCTCTGAATTTATAGAATTTGAGAAAACCTAGCTCGCTATACACTGCGCGATAATGAATACGATGATTCGGCCGGCACTTGTGTTTGGCTTTACTTTGTAGTGTGTGCTTCTTGATTGATTAGTAAAAGATGGTTGCCATTTTCAGGTAGCTGAGGTATACGAGAAAGTGATAGCAACTGACATAAGTGACGAACAGTTAAAGCAAGCCATTCCACATCCCCAAGTTCAGTACGTGCACACCCCGTTAGAAATGTCCGATGATGAACTGGTGAGCTTGGTTGGTGGCGAGAATTCAGTTGACCTGATTACTGCGGCTACAGCTGTGCAGTGGTTTGATCTCGACAGGTTCTATCCGATCGTGAAGCGTGTTCTACGAAAGCCAGGAGGTATAATTGCGGTCTGGTGCTATGGCAGCGTGGAATTTAGCCCGGAAATAGATGCTATCTTAAGGAGGTTTTCTGATCTTGGAAAACCTTTTCAGAGCCGAGGTTTCAAGATTGCATCACAGTGCTACAAAACACTTCCATTTCCTTTCGAAAGTGTGGGTGTTGGGTGCGAGGGGAAGCCACTGGAACTGGACATGCACAAGGAGATGTCGTTTCAGGGACTTTTGAAGTTCCTGAGCTCACTTCCGGTGGTCCATATAGCTAAGGAACAAGGTGTAGATTTGCTGCCGGAAGAGCTTCTTAAGGATTTTGAGAGGGCATGGGGGGAGCCGGAATCTGTCAGGACTGCAACCTATAAGACATATATGCTTGCCGGAAAAGTCAAGCTCTGAACGAAAATGCTTCATGCAGCTCCCGTCAGAGGTCTGAGCTCCGGCCATTGTACTTCAATGCTTGTTTAACATTCAAGAACACTTAATAACGTCTGTATTTGTACTTTTCCAATTTCACTGCGGTATCTGGATATCGAAGTTTGTAATTCCCTTTACTTGAGAAATAATTCATCCGGGTTCTTCTGGGCTGAAATGAATCAAGCTTCTTTCCTCTTAATATGTCAGAAAGCTGTTGAATTTCCAGTTGCGTGTAATGCAGAAAAGATTTTATAAATAATTGTTTGAGAGTGTGATTGAGGTTATTTTTAAAAATGTTTTTTATTCAAAAATGCATCAAAGTGATGTTTTTTTATTTTTTAAAAATTATTTTTGATATCAGCATATTAAAATGATTTAAAAACACTAAATTTTTTTAATTTAAAAAAAATAAAAAAAAAATTAATTTAATTTTTTGAAAAAACATTTTCCAAATGTATTCGAAGCTGACATGCAAATTATACTATGCAAAGTTTCAAGCAAAACATCCTTGGTGAAAGGGGTTATGTTCTGATGATGCAACAGCTAACAAGATTCTATGTTGCTTGTGTCATTTCTTCTTAAAATTATTATTATTACTATAAAAAAGAGTTTTTTCTTTAAAAAGCATTAATATAAGTTGAATTATAACTCATTGGTTATGTTTCTTAGACTATAAGATTAACAAACTCTCTTGTGAAATTTAAACACTTAGCATTCACACAGATTTCTCAAGAAATGTAGCTTTTGTTTCATGTATGGTTTTATATTTGGGACATTGAAGTTAAATTTGCCTAAATAATTGTGTTTTAGTAGTTTCGAATTAAGATTGAGCCCTCACGGATCTTCAAAAAAAATTATTTTTATATAAAAAACATTTCTAATTATTAAAATCTAACAAAGAATCTAACTAACCAGTTAAAATCGATCGAAACTGCTTTTTTTAAGAAGCATGATTATGAGGTTTTTCCTGCGTTTCAAAGTTTAGCAAAGTAACTAAACCACAGGAACTACGACAACGTGTTTAATCGCAAAGCAGCTCCTGGAGAACACTAATCGCAGGCACACCATCGACGGTCTCTCTCTCTCTCCACAACGACAACTCTCTCTCTCCATAGTTGGGGGAAGCAACTGGAGAGCACCACCACCATCCCTCTCATCACCAGTAGCTTCTCCTCCACGCTAGAAGCTCTGCCGTGACCTCCAGCGACAGCAACAAGCCCCGACATCGAAGCAGCAGTAGTGACAGCAAGCTTCCGATGCTCCTCCTTGCCACCATGGACCACCATTTCCGACGTCACCATCACAGGAAGAACCACCTCGACCTCCTCTACCCATCGACATCATCCATTGAGCCTCTCGTCACCGTTGGTTGGACGCTATTGTTCACATGAACAGTCCGTTGCATTGTTCACGTTTTAAGAAGACGTGAATAGTGCAGCGCACCGTTTCACTCAACAAATATATATGCTGGCCCAGCCCAAGTCCAGCAGAGTTGGGTTGACCCATTTATTGGGTCAAGCCCAATCAGATTTAAAAAAATATATATATTTAAAAAAAAATGTGTAGATAGAGATTAGTCCTGTTGAAAAGAAAAGGCGTGTGACTTCGTTTCACTCCACAACACTGTTGTTTTTCGATTGATTATGAATCAGAAACTTGCAACTGGATTTGACCTTGGAATTATATATCTACAACTGAATCGTATATGTTGTTACTAATGATATTATTACCAAATGTTGTTCCTCGATCAAATAGCAAGGGATCACAAAGGCATTCACGTATCGATTTAGTTTGTGATAAAATTGCAAGTGGTTTGATGGGAGAATGAAAAGAAATATCTGCTTTTTTCATGAATTATTAATTACATTTTATTGTTATGATTATTAATCTACAAAATTTTAAAAACAATATATATATATATATATGTGTGTGTGTGTGTGTGTGTGTCCTTTAAAGTAATTTCACAAGTTGACAGCAATATGAAAAACATGATAACCAAATACACGAAACTGCTTTTCATCCACCTCAAACTCAACCACAGTTTTAACCAAACACTTCAATTTCAGTTATGAACCACAACTAAAATTACTTTTCATGAAACTATTTTTTTAAACTCAACCACAAAAACAATCGCAATCCCAAACACTCTTAGTAGATCTCTCTCATCAATCGAAACTTGTTAAAACCAAGATCAACTATTTCAGTGGTTGAGATCATTGTTTGCTGATAATTCTATCTCTATCACTTAAATCTAGTGACTCTCTCTCCTATATAAAATCATGGATAAAAAAGAGAATGCGGTTTTAGATGAAAAGGGAAAATAATAATAAAGCAAGTGAATGAGGTTTTATCGGTGTTAGTTTCCCCTGATCTCTCTTTAAGACTCAATAACTAAACTATATATGTTAGCATGTTTTATCTACTAGTACATTCCGATGTCTGTTGTTTTCAGTTTTACAAGCAGGTGATATAAGTGAAGAACAGCTAAAGCATGCTATGCCACATGCCCAAGTTCAGTATTTGCTCACCCCATCATCAAATGTCTGATGATCATCAATTGGTGGGGGAGATTCCGTTGATCTAGTAACACTTGCTGCAGCTTTGCATTGGGTTGATCTTGAAACATTTTACCCTATTGTCAGCTTCGCATTTCTGAAAAAGGCAGAGGAGTGTACTTGCAGTTCGGGGGTATAATATAAACACCATCCATGTGTCAACCTAGAAATTGATTCTCAATTGAGCAAATTTTTTAAACGACTTTTATTTTTCAAAACCCAAAAGTACTCAGGTATTCAATTGATTGTTACAATCAGACACTTCCATTTCCATTTGAAAGTGTTGATGTAGGCTGTGAGGATTTCAGGTCATTTTCTCCAGTCAACACAGCTAAGAGGCAAACTGTGGATTTGCCGTCCGAGGAGGTTGTTTAAGGAACTCAAGTGTGCTTGGGATGGTACTGATTTGGTTAGAGCTGTCAACTAAAAGTCTTGCAGGAAAAATGAAGCTGTAATTGGAAACAATTTTTATTGTTGATGAATTCGGTGAAAACTTCAGTCTTTCATTCTTATCAGAAGAGAATTGTACTTTATTTATTTTCAGACGTACATTTTTGACCGACTTCTCTAATTACGTAGAGGATGTAGTCATGCTATGGTTTTTTCTCCAAGTTTCAGGTCACTCATTTGAATAGTCAAACATGGCATGGATCCTATAAAACACAGGCCTTCATTCACTCCTAAGAGCATTCAGTTTCAGATATTTCATCAGAATTCACAAGATTTAATATGGCAAATAATAATTTGGATAATTATTTGTTCAACAAGCAGGCAGTTGTTTATTCGGAGGCAAGGCCAAGATATCCAAGCGAATGGTTCTCAATGCTGGCTGCTCTCACCCCGCAGCACTCCGTAGCCTGGGATGTTGGCACCGGCAATGGTCAAGCGGCTATCAGTGTGAGTTCTCTCTCTGCCTCTCATAAGTGGTGTTAAATGATTAGTTGATGACAATAATCATAAATTCATATTGAATTGGGCTGAAATTCAAGGAGAAAAAGGATATCAAATTAAGTAGGCTATTTTTTTTGTTTTTTTTCCTATATAGGCTAGGTCAATTTTACTACTATACAAACAATCTTAATTTTTTGTTATGAATTATTAAAATATATCAAAGTTCTCCTGTATAGTTTAAAGGGCTCTGAATTTAGAGAATTTGAGAAAGCCTAGCTCGCTATACACTGCGCGACAATGAATACGATGATTCGGCCGGCATTTGTGTTTGGCTTTACTTTGTAGTGTGTGCTTCTTGATTGATTAGTAAAAGATGGTTGCCATTTTCAGGTAGCTGAGGTATACGAGAAAGTGATAGCAACTGACATAAGTGACGAACAATTAAAGCAAGCCATTCCACATCCCCAAGTTCAGTACGTGCACACCCCGTTAGAAATGTCGGATGATGAACTGGTCAGCTTGGTTGGTGGCGAGAATTCAGTTGACCTGATTACTGCGGCTACAGCTGTGCAGTGGTTTGATCTCGACAGGTTCTACCCGATCGTGAAGCGTGTTCTACGAAAGCCACACTACTAAAAAAAGGGGGTCATTGCAACTGAAATTTGATTAGCAACGGATTTTCCGTTGCTAATCACATTCTTTAATTAAAAAAACAAAAATATGTGTTGCAACGGATTTTCCGTTGCAATTAGAATTTGCAACGGATTATCCGTTGCAAGATAAAATTTAATTGCAACGGATTATCCGTTGCAACGGAAAATCCATTTGCAACGGATTATCCGTTGCAAATTAAAATTGCAACGGAAAATCCGTTGCAATGTAAAAGATTTGCAACGGAAAATCTGTTGCAAATAAAATTGATATTGCAACGGATTATCCGTTGCAATTTTAATTTGCAACGGATAATCCGTTGCAAGTGAAAAACCATTTGCAACGGATTATCCGTTGCAAATTAAACTTCAATTGCAACGGATTTTCCATTGCAAAATAAAACAAGTTGCAACGGATAATCCGTTGCAATATATAATTATCTTGCAACGGATTATCCGTTGCAAATTTAATTTGCAACGGATATTCTGTTGCAATGAAAAATCATTTGCAACGGATTATCCGTTGCAAATTAAACTTCAATAGCAACGGATTTTCCATTGCAAAATAAAACAAGTTGCAATGGATAATCCGTTGCAATATATAATTATCTTGCAACGGATTATCCGTTGCAAATTTAATTTGCAACGGATTATCCGTTGCAATGAAAAATCATTTGCAACGGATTATCCGTTGCAAATTTAAATTAAATTGCAACGGATTTTCCGTTGCAATTTAAATTTGCAACGGCAAATCCGTTGCAAAATAATTCATTTGCAACGGATCATCCGTTGCAAATTAAAATTGAATTGCAACGGAAAATCCGTTGCAATTTAAATTGGCAACGGATATTCCATTGCAATTTAAACCATTTGCAACGGATTATCCGTTGCAAATTTAAATTAAATTGCAACGGATTTTCCGTTGCAAATTAAAATCATTTGCAACGGAAAATCCGTTGCAAATGGTTTTATGCAGCGCATCGTTTTGATTTGCTTTGACATTAATTATATAAATTCTGCTTCTCTACTTCGTCTCTCTCATTCTGCCTCATTAATTATCTTAGAAAACACACACACACTGCTAGCTTCTCTTCGTCTCTCTCTGTCGTTCTTCATCTCCGGCCGTTCGAGTTCTTGTTCCCGATCTCTACCTTGCAGGCGTCGAGCTTCAGTTACCCAGTACACCCATCACCACCACAACGAAAACACACACACACAGCTAGCTTCTTTTCGTCTCTCTCTGTCGTTCTTCTTCTCCGGCCGTTCGAGCTCTTGTTCCTGAACTCTACCTTGCAGGCGTCGAGCTTCAGTTACCCAGTACACCCATCACCACCATAACAAAAATCTGCTTCAGGTACGGTCAGCATTTCCATTTTTTAAATTCCTTAGTTTCTAAATTTGTTTAGGGTTTAGGGAGATTGGGGTGCCACGGTGGTAAGGGAGAGTTTCTAAATTTGTTTAGGGTTTAGGGAGATTGGGGTGCCACGGTGGTTTGGGTAGGAGTTTCTGGGGTTGCATGTGGCTATTTTTTGTGTGGAATGAAGTTGTGAAGTTGTGATTTTATGGAAAATTGGCTAATTAACTTACTGTGATTTTGTGTGCTATTTTTTCCCTTGGGTTCAATTGTGAAGATGTGAAAGTGTTCGGGTTTTTGATTATAGATGTATGTGCATTACAATCCACAAATTCGAGCATCCTTTGGTTTCCTGCAAGAACTGAATCTGATATCTGTTGTTGCAACATTCTAGATATCTTTATGCATTGTAGAGATTTCAAATTCTGAATCCAAAAACCAACCACAATTTGGCTCTTGGTTCTTTGAGAATCCATTTTGAGAATCCATTGCTTAGAATTTTTTTGCAATGCCCCTGTTTTAGGAGTTACAGATTTGAATAACACTTCCTAGCTTATGGTTCTTTGTTGAATTGAAGGTTCCAAACTATTGAGCATTTTTTGCTCTGGCTGTAAAGAGGAAGAAATTGCTGGTTCCACAAATAACAAGAAAAATACTTCAACACCCAAAGGATTCAGTAGTATCTTTGTGGGCTTGGCTGAATGCATTGCTTGCTCTGGAAATAGCATCCAGGTAGGTGTGTTATTTTAGCTCTAGTTAAATACAAAATTTGACGTGCTACAGTTTTTCTCTCTATATTTTTAATGTGCAGTTTATTGCTCCCATAGCATTTTCCTGATTTTTGGTTCTTGTTTTGAATTTGTGCTCTTTGTATATGATAGAATGTTATTAAGAGAAAGCTTGTGTTGAAATATATCTTACGTAACATCTTACCTGATGATCTGCTTTATGTTAATTGGACATGTCTAAAGGCTGTGTAGCAAAACACATTTTAAGTCAAGGCCCATGAAATAGCTTTTTTTTCTCCCTGAAAATCCATTTCTACATGAAAGGACTTCGATCATTATGTAATCTGGTTTTTCCTGCATTTTATTCTTTGATTCTGTTAAAAGCATAAAGGGCGCAGACACATACAAGCATGATACTTGCTGCAAAATGCAATCTCTTTGCGGTATGGTCATTCATGCAAACTTTTGTCTTCTGATTCTATTGAGAATTCTTTTCTTTACTGACATATGGAATCAAATTCTGAGAGTTCTTTAGTTCCCATTTATGTTTCTGTCAAGGATCAATGGTTTGAAAAGAGTTGGTATCTTTGGGAGAAATATAGGTAAAGGTTCCATGAGGAAAATAGGTGGATGCATAATACATAAAAGTTTCTGAAGTCCATATTCGACTGTTATAAAATCCTGTGTGAATTCCTTTCATCCTTGTCTTTATGCAATAATATGCTGTTAGTATGTTCTCTTATTTTTTCAGATATTTGGTGGTGTTGGGATTGATTGTTTGCCATTGGGACTTATTTTTCTTTCATCCGGCGTCCAAAGGCTGTTATTACTCGCTCACAGTATATTAAGGTTGGTTCTTCCTTGCATGCTTAGTAGCTGTGCGCTACTGCATATCTTCAATAGTTAAGGGAAAGTGCATATATTCTCTAATGCTTATGGATAGTTGTCAATATCTCGCAGGAGGCAACTGAGCTTGGTAAAAAAGCAAGAGAACTCAAAAAAGCAGCTGATGTACTCCATAAGGAGGAAACAACCCTTCTAGCTCTTGTGAAACTATGTAATTTTTTTATTCCATGTTGATTTACTTCTACATGTAATTGTAACCGAATTTCTGCTGTATTATAAATTTTAATCTATGAAATTTTTATTTTAACTATATGTATTTAGTTCTCAATATTAATCAAAAATTATTTATTTATAAAAATATTCATTTACAAATAATTAAAAAATAAATAAATTTGAAATTATTAAAAAAAATGAATTTGAAATTATTAAAAAAAAAATGAATTTGCAACGGAATGTCCGTTGCAACTTTGCAACGGCATTTCCGTTGCAAGTTTGCAACGGATATTCCGTTGCCTATTTGCAACGGATTTTCCGTTGCAAATATATTTGCAACGGCGAATCCGTTGCAAGGTTGCAACGGATTTTCCGTTGCAAATTAATTTGCAACGTAAAATCCGTTGCAAATAAATTTGCATCTCCGGTTTCCAACGGATCACATCCGTTGCAAATAAATATTTGCAACGGCCTCCTTACTTGTTTGCAACGGACATGTCCGTTGCAAACCACCCCATTTTTTAGTAGTGCCAGGAGGTATAATTGCGGTCTGGTGCTATGGCAGCGTGGAATTTAGCCCGGAAATAGATGCTATCTTAAGGAGGTTTTTTGATCTTGGCAAACCTTTTCAGAGCCGAGGTTTCAAGATTGCATCACAGTGCTACAAAACACTTCCATTTCCTTTCGAAAGTGTGGGTGTTGGGTGCGAGGGGAAGCCAATGGAACTGGACATGCACAAGGAGATGTCGTTTCAGGGACTTTTGAAGTTCCTGAGCTCACTTCCGGTGGTCCATATAGCTAAGGAACAAGGTGTAGATTTGCTGCCGGAAGAGCTTCTTAAGGATTTTGAGAGGGCATGGGGGGAGCCGGAATCTGTCAGGACTGCAACCTATAAGACATATATGCTTGCCGGAAAAGTCAAGCTCTGAACGAAAATGCTTCAAGCAGCTCCCGTCAGAGGTCTGAGCTCCGGCCATTGTACTTCAATGCTTGTTTAACATTCAAGAACACCCAATAACGTCTGTATTTGTACTTTTCCAATTTCACTGCGGTATCTGGATATCGAAGTTTGTAATTCCCTTTACTTGAGAAATAATTCAATCGGGTTCTTCTGGGCTGAAATGAATCCAGCTTCTTTCCTCTTAATATCTCATAAAGCTGTTGAATTTCCATTTGACTATTTAGGAGTATAGTTGAAGTTGTTTTTAAAAGTGTTTTTCGTTTAAAAATATATCAAAATAATATTTTTTATTTATTTTTAAAAATTATTTTTGATATTAGCACATCAAAATGATTTATAAATATTAAATTTTTTAATTTAAAATAAAAATAATTTTTTTTTCAAACACATTCCAAAACACCGACATGGAAATTATACTGTGCAAAGTTTCAAGCATAACATCCTTGGTGAAGGGGGTTATGTTCTGATGATGCAACAGCTAACAAGATTCTAATGTTGCTTGTGTCATTTCCTCTTAATAATAAAAAAAAAGAGTTTTTTTCTTAAAAAAACATTAATATAAGTTGAATTATAACTCATTGGTTGTGTTTCTTAGACTATAAGACAAATAAACTCTCTTGTGAAATTTAAACACTTAGCAGTCACAGGGATTTTCTCAAGAAATCTAGCTTTTGTTTCATGAATGGTTTTATATTTGGGACATTGAAGTTAAATTTGCCTAAGGAATTGTGTTTTAGTAGTTTCGAATTTAAGATTGAGCCCTCATGGATCTTCAAAAGGGCACTGAATTCTTTATTTAATTTTAATAATTTTTTTTTTGGGTCAAACCTCTCAATTCATAAGTTGCAACAAGCAGCGTCTCATATCATCCATTGACCAAATTATATTCAACAATTTCGATGAAGTCAGTAGTTATCACTATCCATACAGGAAAATTGGAAGTCCTGTCGGCTTATAATTTGTGTTATTGGTCCAAGTATGCTTCAAATTTCTAACTTTCAGCTTCATCTATTGGGTTGTGCAGAAAGAACACAAAATATTCCATTGAATTCCATGCGTTAATTTACTATCCGAGTGCACGGCCTCTTCAATGGAGAGGAATCAATCCTGAGAAGTAGCTCAACTCGTAAGTTCTTGAGTTTGATTTCTAATTTTCACTGGTTCTAGTTTTTCCTGGGTTAATGATTACATTCTCATGGTTATTAATTTTAAAATATATAAAATTATTATTAATAATAATAAAAGAATGGGGACGAATCACATTAAAAAAATTGACTTCTGAAACCAAAATGAAAAGTTAAAAAATCAACAAAGCCAGTCTTCAAATGGGTGCCGGCAGGAACAATTCACCAAAGAGTCTGAAATCCATACGATTTTATTGAATGAAAGATTTGTTTTATCTATAGTAGGTGGTCTAGTGATAAGAATTTAAAATTAAAAGATTTGTTTTCTCTATAGTTTCAGATCTGAATCATGTAGTTGCTAATATAATTGTCATTAAAGATTTATATGGTCAATAATTTTAAAACTCATGAAATTAATCGAGGTACACACAAATTAGTCCAGATATTTATACTAATAAAAAAACAAATCAATCACTAAGCTATCTAGTAGGTAGTCTAGTGATAAGAATTTGAGACTAATAGGTTTATTTTCTTTATAATTTTATGTCCGAGTTTTGTGATTGCTAATATAATAATTATTAAAGACTTATAAGATCATTAATTTTAAAACTTATAAATTAATGAAGATATATGCAGACTAGATCAAACATCAATACTAATGAAAAAACAAATCAACTAGTAGATCAATGCACAATTATGAAACAAGAAAATGGTTTCATAAATCTACGTCGACAGGGCATGTGTCCCAAAAAAAAAAAACTGGTCATGATCTTATTTCTCACATTATCTTTTAAAGTTTAAAATTTCAGAAAAAGTGCAAGAAATGTATATTTTTGCTGTGATTGATTCATATTGGGATGGCCCATTTGATGCCCTTTGAGTTTTTTTGGGATGTTTTGCATTATATTTCAAAAATATTTAAAAAAAAATAAATTTTTTATTTTAAATTAAATTTTTTATATTTTTACATCATTTTAATATGTTAATATCAAAAATAATTTTTTAAAATTAAAATTAAAATTATTTTCATATATTTCTAAAAAAATGGCATGGATCCTATAAAACACAGGCCTTCATTCACTCCTGAAAGCATTGAGTTTCAGATATTTCATCAGAATTCACAAGATTTAATATGGCAGGACTGTTTGACAAGCAAGCTGATCTATACTTGGATGGAAGGCCAACTTATCCAGGCCGATGGCATTCCATGCTTGCCGATCACACCCTCCACCACTCTTTGGCCTGGGATGTTGGTACCGGCAATGGCCAAGCTGCTCTTGGTGTTAGTTCTCTCTCTTCCCTTTTCTTTTCTCTAACTAATTATATTTATTCCACAAGTTTCTAGCTTTCTTTCTCTCTCATTATGACGATTAGATGATTGTACTGTGCTATTTAGTGGTTCCAAATCATCCTCGCATGGTTAGCTGCCATCTTATTATCACACGGAACTCCTTGGTTTTCAAATAATTATACACACAAAATATTTAAGAGCTAATATTTTTTTAAAAATATCACCTCAACAAATAAAAGTATAATAAAAATTAAAAACCAAATCTAAAGACACACTTATATATACATTGAGAAAAATAAAGACTATTATAGAAATATATATATAAAAAATATAGGGATTAAAATAAAAAATTAAAAGCATAAGAGCTGAAATGAAAATTAAATATATTATCAATTTTAATCAAAGGACAAAATTGAAAAAATCACAACTTTTGTACCAAATATATTAAGGTATTTAAACCTAATCCGGAAATTAAAAGAAAGAAGACAAAAGTGAAACATAAATATATAATTAATTTCAATCGAAGAACCCAATTGAACTAAATCAAAACTTATATAATAGAAATCAGGACCATACATAAAATTAAAAGTAAAGGGATTCAAGTGAAAAATACATAAATTCAGGAGCCTCTCCTGCACTTTATCGTGCAGGAGAGAGAAAACAGAAATAAAATGTTTAACCGGCCACCGTCACTCCTACGGACACTAAATGTCCACACGCGCTGCACCGGGAGGAAGTCCACTTGGCAGAGCATCGTCTGAGACCCCGGAAGCTCATTTTCCACCGCCTGATGAAGCCGCACGAGCACCAAATTTTCGGCAGATATTAATAAATTAATGTGGTCAATTACCGGAACATTTTTACAGCCAATTCTTCAATTTTGTCTTATTGGGGGCACATTAGTATTTAGCCATTTTCAAAAATTGAGAAATACCTGTGATAACCCTCCCGGCTAGATGTGGTTTTTTGTCTTATATGGGGGCATACTAGTATTTAGCTATTTTCAAAAAATATGTAATTCCCGTGAAGCCCCTCAATGTTAAACCCCTTTTTTGTCCTTTTCGAGGGGTAAAAACGTTAATTTACTATGCAGTTAATGATAAAAAAAATCAATGAATCGGTAAACCAACTGATTCGAAAACCGAAAATACACTATTACAATCCATAATGTTTTTATTAACAAACTACAGTGAAATACTGAGCTTTTTTATTATATTTTATAATTAGTTATATTAATTCTGCACCTGCTCTTTGTGATTTTGACCAAGAATGAGGTTATTTTATTTAATCAAGAAAGCTGAGTTTGGGTAAAGATTTCATGTGTGTGTGTGTGTATCCACATGAATTAAATTTCGAATTGTTGATTTTATTTCCGTTTTCACATTATATCTCTACCGATATATATTTTCCTCAACTGGGCCAAGAGGTTTGATTATATAGTAGCTTTAGATTGGTATTCTTTCTCAAAAAAGAAAAGGGAAAGTGAAATATATGTTTCTAAGTAAGAAAACGATCAGATGGGCCTGCAGAGTTCTCTTAATTTGCATCTCTAGGTTTAGAAGGATAAGTCCGTGTGTCATTGCTACTTGATTGATGTGATAATGTTTTAGCTGCTCGTACTTGATCTCAGAAAATGTAATATTGCTTCCCATTTTGATTGTTTGCAAGAAAAAAAAAGAACCATTCATCTAAAAACCTTCTACCCCAATAGTAGAATTGAAAGAATTTCTTGGTTTATTAGGTTGAAAAGGGGTTGTTTTCTGGTCAAAACCTCAGGCTGCTGTAGATTTTCTCATTAAACGGCTGCCTTGTGTGTGCTGCATCGACTTTTTTGCATACAAGTGTTCTTCTTTGTAGAGAATCAGCTAAAGATAATGGAAATCAAGGAGGATAATCAGCAATCAAATACAATCAAAGGAGAAGATAAACAATTGAATGTTGGGGGAAAGCAATCAGCGAAGGAAGAGCAAAATCAGCATGATTGGAAAAGGAAAACAGAGTCAACTAAGGAAAGTCAATTGTGACTTAATTATGCAGATCAACAATTAAGGAAGACACGATCCTTTACCGTTATACAATAGATACAAAGAGTTTTGAATGTATCAATTGTAAGCTATATATAGAGTACAGTACACTTGTAAATAAATACTGGAAAATAAAGCTAATATACATCTTTCTCTCTATCCTTTATATTCTTAAATTTTACATGGTATCAGAGCCATAAAAGACCTACGTCTATCAAATGTCTTCCTCAAACACCTCAAACACTGCCCCATCTCACCCTTCTGTCATCTCTATGTCTACCATTGTCACGGTAAAATTAAACCATGACAACTTTCTCCTCTGGAAAGCACAATTAGTGCCATATCTCAAAGGTCAAGACCTATTTGGATATCTTGATGGAACCATCCCTAAACCAATGAAATTTATCTCGGTCACTGACACTACTACAGCTGCTGTCACTGAAAGATTAAATCCAGCCTACACACATTGGATCCGTCAAGATAACATTATCTTAAGCACACTGATGACTTCTCTCTCTGAGTCAGTGCTTGCTCAAGTGGTAAATTACACCACATCCATGGCTGTGTGGAATGCTTTAGAGGAAACCTTCTCCTCACGATCCCGTGCACGCATCATCCAAATACGCACCCAACTAGCTACTGCCATGAAAGGCAACAAAACAGCCAATGAATATTTCCAATTTATAAGAAGACTTACTGATGAGCTCGCTGTTGCTAGACAACCCTTGACACATGATGATATCATCACCTACATACTCGCAGGCCTCAGTCACGAGTATGACAGCCTTGTTGCCTCATTAACAGCACGAATTGACAGCATTTCTCTTGAAGAGATTTATTCTCTTCTGCTGACAACTGAAGCCCGAATTTCTCGCCATCAGCTCACTCCCAATATTCAGCAACCCTCTGCAAACATGGCACAAAGGCAGTACAATTATCCAAGGCGTGGTGGTTTTCGTGACAGGGGGCGCAATTCAAATCGTGGTGGATTCAATTCCACTAACAGACACAATCAATTCCCCACCACTTGCCAAATCTGTGGTAAAACCGGACACAATGCTAAAAAGTGTTATTTTCGTTTTGATATGTCTTACCAGGAATCTCCACCACAGCAACCAAAACAAGCATTTGTAGCCATACATCCTGGACTTGATTCAGGAGAAACACCATGGACTGCTGACACAGGAGCAACACATCACCTAGCAAATAACATTGCTGATTTGAACCTGCAGAAAAACAACTACACTGGTTCTGATTGTGTGCACGTTGGTAATGGGCAAGGTTTGCAAATTTCCAAAATAGGGTCTTCCAAAATTACAACTCCTCATTCTACATTTTTATTAAATCAAGTCCTTCTTGTTCCAGAAATACAGCAGAATTTACTTTCTGTACATCAATTTTGTGTTGACAAGAACGTGTATTTTGAGTTTCATGGTTTTTATTTTCTTGTGAAGGATTACTTGGGGAAGGTCCTTCATCGAGGCTATCTCCATGATGGTCTCTATCGGTTCACCCACCTGTCCACCATCCCTCGTGCATTGTCCAGTGTTCGGCAGCATGATTGGCATCGTCGACTCGGTCATGCTTCTAGTCCAATCGTCAATCAAGTCCTATCCGTTCTCTCATTTCCTGTGGAAAAATCAAAAACACATGCTGTGTGCCTTGAATGTCAAATGGCAAAAAGCCATAATTTGCCTTTTATTTCTTCAAAGTTTATTTCTTCAAACCCTTTGGATTTAATTTTCACCGATGTGTGGGGACCTGCCGCAACAGCGTCCACATCCGGTGCTAAATACTATGTTAGTTTTCTTGACGATTATTCAAAATTTTTGTGGTTATTTCCCATTCACTTCAAATCTGACGTTGAACAAGTATTTTTAAATTTTCAGGAGTATGTGGAAAAACAATTTGACCATAAAATTAAAGCAATTCAATCAGACTGGGGTGGTGAGTACCGTCGTCTCAATACCTATTTTCAACGTCATGGTATTCACCACCGCCTAGCCTGTCCATATACCCATCAACAAAATAGGTCAATTGAACGAAAACATCGGCACATTGTCGAAGTTGGTCTTAGCCTATTAGCGTATTCAAATATGCCTATGAATTATTGGGAAGATGCTTTTCATACAGCCACTTATATCATCAATCGTCTCCCTACTCCTGTTTTGCGTAACAAATCCCCCTTTGAAATCCTTTACAATCGAATTCCTGATTATCATTTTCTAAAGGTTTTTGGTTGCGCTTGTTGGCCAAATTTACGACCATATAACAAAAATAAACTGAATTTTAGATCTAAAACGTGCATTTTTATTGGTTATAGTCTTTGTCATCAAGGGTACAAGTGTTTAGATTTATCTACAGGAAAAATTTACATTTCGCGACATGTTGTTTTCGATGAAACTCTCTTCCCCTACTTAACACAATCTGTCTCAAATACAAATTCCAACAACTCTACATCTGCGTCTTTGCCTCAGCAATTAGATACTCCTATGTCCACATGTCTCCCGATTTTACAAACTAATCCTATTATCACATGCACATCACCTGCACCATCTGTCTCATTCTCTGCAGATACAGGCCAACAAACTTCTCAAGCAGCCCCTGCCAGCCCTGAATCTCCTCCACCTGACGCATTAATAGGCGCAATTCCACACCAAACAGCCCAACTGGTTCCATCAAACACTCACTCTATGGTGACTAGATCCAAGAATAATGTTCACAGACCAAGGCCAATCAGTGATGACTTCATTCGCCATCCATTACCAAGGGCACTTCTAGCAGACCTCAGCCCCAGCCTCACAGAACCATCATCCTACAGTGAAGCATCGAAATTCCAACACTGGAGAGAGGCCATGAACAAGGAATTCTCAGCCTTGCTGCAAAACGGCACCTGGACTCTTGTATCCACTCCAGCAGCAGCCAACATAGTGGGTTGTAGATGGATCTACAAAATCAAAAAGAAAGCCGATGGGACCATTGAGCGTTATAAAGCTCGTTTGGTTGCCAAAGGCTTCCACCAGCAAGAAGGGGTTGACTTTACTGAAACATTCAGTCCAGTTATTAAACATGCCACCATCCGCCTTGTCATTTCCATTGCTGTCACCTCTAACTGGAACATCAAACAGTTGGATGTGCAAAATGCATTCCTGCATGGCGATTTGCAAGAGACGGTGTTCATGACACAACCACAAGGATTTGTGCATCCACAATTTCCAACTCATGTGTGTAAACTACACAAATCCTTGTATGGTTTGCGGCAGGCACCCAGGTCATGGTTCTCTAAATTGTCCACAACACTCAAATTATTGGGATTTGTTGAGAGTAAGGCCGATCCTTCTTTATTTGTGCTACAGACACCAGCTTATAACATCTACATTCTCATCTATGTAGATGATATTCTCATCACGGGATCAAGCAATTCAGCTATAGCAGACATTATCCACTCCTTGTAAACTCAATTCGCACTTAAGGATCTCGGCAACCTTACCTATTTCCTTGGAATTGAAGCTCTTCGCTGCCCCGAAGGAATATATTTGACCCAACGCAAATACATCATTGAACTGCTACACAAAAGCAAAATGGAACATGCTAAACCATGCAGCAGCCCAATGTCCTCCACTTGTCAGCTCACCTCTACAGATGGCACTCTTTTTGCTGATATAAGCCTCTATCGAAGTGTGGTTGGAAGCCTACAATATCTGGCCTTTACAAGACCAGATTTATCATTTGCTGTGCACAAAGTGAGCAAATTCATGCACAATCCCCTGGACTCTCATTGGCTTGCTGTCAAGCGTATATTACGCTATCTCAAGCATTCCATCTCCACCGGCTTACTCATCACCAGGAATACAGATTTTCAGCTGCAAGCCTTCTCCGATTCTGACTGGGCAGCAGACAGGGATGATCGGCGATCAGTAGGAGCGTATTGCATCTACATGGGATCCAATTTAATCTCCTGGAGTTGCAAACAACAACCTACTATAGCCAGAAGCAGCACTGAAGCTGAATACAAAGCCATTGCCAACGCTGCTGCCGAATTGATTTGGTTCAGATCAGTCCTAAAAGAGCTTGGGTTTCCTTTACAACGCAGTCCAATATTATGGTGTGATAATATTGGGGCTACATACTTGTCATCCAATCCTATGTTCCATGCCAGAACCAAGCATATCGAACTCGATTTTCACTTTGTTCGGGACCAGGTTTCCAACAAAGAATTGGTGGTCCAATTCATCTCCAGCAAGGATCAACTGGCTGATGCTGTCACAAAACCATTACCACCAATCAAGTTTCGGCAAGTTCAGCTCAATCTGAATGTCCGCGACCTACCCTTCAGATTGAGGGGGCGTGTAGAGAATCAGCTAAAGATAATGGAAATCAAGGAGGATGATCAACAATCAAATACAATCAAAGGAGAAGATAAACAATTGAATGTTGGGGGAAAGCAATCAGCGAAGGAAGAGCAAAATCAGCATGACTGGAAAAGGAAAACAGAGTCAACTAAGGAAAGTCAATTGTGACTTAATTCTGCAGATCAACAATTAAGGAAGACACGATCCTTTACCGTTATACAATAGATACAAAGAGTTTTGAATGTATCAATTGTAAGCTATATATAGAGTACAATACACTTGTAAATAAATACTGGAAAATAAAGCTAATATACATCTTTCTCTCTATCCTTTATATTCTTAAATTTTACATTCTTACATTGGGGGAACACTCTCTTAAAGTTAGATGAAGTTCAGGCTGTAGTTGCTTTCTGCCATTTCTACAAGAATCTTACAACTTTGTTTTTTATGAGAGAACAATGTAACTGAAAGGTGATTCCCAACTTACAATAGTTTAGCCTGCATAAGTCCATGGATTTATCAAGACTGCTGGATCATTGTGTTTAGCTTTTCGTGGCAGGTTGCTGAGCACTACGAGCAAGTTATTGGAACTGATGTGAGTGAAGCTCAACTAAAACTTTCATTGACACATCCACGGGTTCGATACTTCCACACCCCATTATCCATGTCTGATGATGAGATAATAAGCTTAATTGGGGGTGAAAATTCAGTTGATCTGGTGACTGTAGCACAGGCTGTGCATTGGTTTGATCTACCAAAATTTTACGCCCTCGTTGCACGCCTTCTAAGAAAGCCTGGAGGTGTACTCGCTGTCTGGTGCTACAATGATGCTGTAGTGAGTCCTGCATTTGACTCAGCATTTAAGCGATTTCATGACTCAACTCTTCCTTTTTGGCACCCGAATGCCCAGCTCATATTCGAAGGTTATAAGAGACTCCCATTTCCATTTGAGAGTTTTGGTTTGGGTTCTGAAGGGAAACCACTAGAACTTGACATACCAAAGGAGCTGTCATTTGATGGGTTTTTGAAGATGATAAGTTCATGGTCAGCAGTCGTTACAGCAAAGGACCAAGGTGTGGATTTGCTGTCTCAGAGTGTTGTTAAGGAGTTGGAGACTGTTTGGGGCGGGTCTAAACTGGTGAGGTCTGTCATCTGCAAGGCTTTCATGCTCGCTGGAAAAGTCAAGCTGTGAGATTTCTTTTTCAAGCTTCAATGAGGAGAGAAAACTTTAATGAAATAAAGAACTCCACCGTATTCAATGAGGAGAGGTAACTTTAATGAAATAAACCGAAGACTTTAGTCATGGATTCTATTACATTTAAATTTTTTGTGAGACTATTTTTGATTTAAAATAGTTTTTTATAAAGTCAAATATCAACTAAATATTGAGAACGTGAGATGTTTGTTTAAAACTTCAATAATTATATAAAAAATAAATCAAAATAATTACAAAGTTCAATTTCTAATCAATCAAAAGTTAATCAAACACAATTGTGACAATCATGGACTCAATCATGTTTAATATTTTTTATTTATAAATTTTGTATTTAATTGAATGTTAAAAAATAGATCATCAAAATCGATAACTAATTAAATATTTAGGTGTTTGTTAAAGATCATATAAATCTATAAATTACACTGCCAATTTAAATCAATAAATATTGATGGATAAAATTATATAAAAAGACTTCAATAAGAATAAGCAATAAAAATTGATCAATTGTGAAGAGTAAAATTGAAATTACAATGAAAAGATGTGCATATGTGTTGGCCTAGTTGGCCATGAAACTTGGGCTTTAAAAAAGGTTAAAGGCCCAAGAACACAGGTCTAGAGTCCATGCTCCTTGGTTGCTTAATATTTTTTTTTATAAGGTATTCCTGACTCATTTGAAAAACAAACAACATGTCACCTGTTCTTTTTAGATTTTAGCAAGAGAGGTAATATCAAAGTCATATTTCACACCTAAAAATCCATTTCAACTATAATTTGATCCAAAAACACCTAATAAACCCTTATGGATCTAATAACTCAAAACATTATCCAAAAATAAAAATCAACTCGAATCCAACAAATCTTCTAAGGTGAAATCTAATTTTTGAAGCAGTTTCAAACTGGTAAACATCTTAGTAGATCTCTCTCGTCAATCGAGACTTGTTGAAACCAAGATCAACTATTTTAGTGGTTGAGATAATTGTTTGCTGATAAATCTATCTCTACTACTTAAATCTAGTGACTCTCTCTCCTATATAAAATCATGGATAAAAAAAGAGAATGGAGCTTTAGATGAAAAGAGAAAATATTAATAAAGGGATGCAAAATGGGTATTTTGTAAACTAAGAGAAATTAATTTTCTTAGCAAATAAAATATTAAATGATGAATTTGAAGAAAGAAAATATAATCCAAAAAAGTTCAAAAAATAGACCCAAGTCTATATGGGTCAACATGTAAAATATTCAATCTAATTGTGATATTGAGATAACCTTGTTAAAACAAGTTGAATAAAAATATGAAACTTAATTATCAAATAATTCAATGTTAAAAGACGAGCTAACCTAAATAATTTTCAATATTAGAGAAAATTTTAATAATAAATACATTAATAATAGTTTAACCCAATCTAAAATTAAATAAATATTAAAAAGTGAAACTAGAAAAAATCCAACTTAAAAACAAGAGAAAAAAACAAAGTAAACTCTAACAAATCTTTTAAATGTGAGTTAATCATTTAATTTTATAACTTGTGAAATCCTAGATCTGGATTTGATAAAGAATCTCAATTCTCAACCAATTTAATATTAAAAAATAAAACTTTCAATTTTAAATTTTCACCAAAGTAAGAAAAACAATAATTAAAAAAACAAGATCGAATAAGAGAGAGAAAGAAATAAGAGGATGAGATAATAAAAACATTAAAAAAAACTATCTTTAATAAATCAAATAGAAATCAAAAGAAATTGGAACAAAAAAGAAATAACCCATGAAATGCTTTCTTGGTCTTCTGATGATGTTGAGCTCATGGTCTGCAAGCATTAGAAGCCAATGACCCGGAGACTGGTTAGATCATGTCCTCCACATGACCTAGTCCCGAAAAAGTTCTTCATTAGAATAAACAAGAATAAAGATGGAAGGTTTGTTTGACAAGCAGGCTACAATTTATATGAATGCAAGGCCAGGATATCCAGGAAACTGGTTTTCAAAGCTTGGTGCTCTCAGCCCTCACCACTATTTGGCTTGGGACATCGGCACCAGAAATGTTCAAGCTATTATCGGTGGCAGTTTCCCCTGATCTCTCTTTAAGACTCAATAACTAAACTATGTGGGTGTTTGGCGTTGTGGTGTGACCTGCGTTGCGGTTCACCGCAGCGCCAAACGCTAATTTAACCAAACACCAAATGAATTTTAAGTGGTGGGTCCCACAAAAAAACAGCGTTTGCGGCGCAATTTGAGAAGCATCTGTGAGATGCTTTACAGAATGCGTTTTGCGTTACAAAACGAAAATAAAGAAAAATAATAAACGCAAAATAACATGCGAACAGACAGGGAGCAAAGATTAGCCACCCATCGTCTTCCCCAACTCCGGCGACAGCAACACCGGCCACCAAGGTAGACAGTGCCAGCTCATCCTTGTCTCTCCCCCAACAACAACCTCTCTCTCTCTCTCTTCCTTCGCCATTGCAGCATAGCAAGCTCGCTCTCTCCTCTAGCTCTCTCTCCTCGCCAACTCTTGCAACAGCTCCCAGCCAAAAGCAGCACCAACTCCACCGTGAGCTCCAACAGCACCCAACCACCACCCAAGCCTTCTTCTCCAGCTCCAGGAAGCAGTAACGAAGCAGCAGAGGTGAATGGCAGCACAACCCGACAACTTCCAACGCCTAGTCCGACCACCACAAGCCTCCATTTTCGACGCCATCACAACAGGGAGAACCACCTCGACCTCCTCTACCCGTCGGTACCGGCCGTTCACCCTCTAGTCACAGTCGGCCATGTTATGAACAGTAACATAGTCCTGTTTAATTCATGCAAAACGAAAGAAAAAATGCACCGTTTTGTGCGTTTTTGCCTGTGCCTATTTTTAATGATTGGGCTGGGCTGCTCTCGGCCCAGCCCAAGTCCGGCAGGGTTGGGCCTTTTGGCCCAACGTGGCTGGGCCGGTCCATTTATTTGGGTTAGGCCTAGTCCAATTTTAAAAAAATATAAAAATCATTTTTAAAAAATTAAAAATTATGTAACTTACTTCAATTATTAATTATATTTTATTATTATGATAATTAAATCTACAATATTTAAAAAAATATATGTGTGTGTCCTTTAAAGTAATTTCACAAGTTGACATCAATATGAAAAGCATGGTAACCAAACACTCGAAACTGCTTTTCATTAACCTCAAACTCAACCACAATTTTAACCAAACACCAATTTCATTTTTGAAACGCAGGTAAAAGCGTTTTTCATGAAACTGCTTTTTTTTCAACCTCAGCCACAACAACAACAACTGTGCCAAACAGGCCCTATATATATTAGCATGCTTTGTTATACACTTTATATAATCGAATGCTAAATTCACGTAGCAACGAAAATTTAGATTATAAATACCTTCATCTATTTTTGCTCAAGTTTCAAAAATGAATTCTCTGTTAAGGAACCATTTCACCTGAAAACTTAAACTTGTAGGTGAGGCCCCAGAATATGATTTATATTATTCTCTAACATACCCCTTCAAGTGAAAACTTTTTGAGCTTGAAACTTACACATACCCACATTACCTTGTGCTTGATTTTTATCAAATAGAATAGGGATGGTGAGATTTCGAACTCGTGATCGTTGGGTTAACAAGACTCCGATACCATATTAAGGAACCATCTCACCTAAAAGCTTAAGCTTGTAGGTGAGGCCCCAGAATATGATTTATATTATTCTCTAACATTCTCAATGCAGCAGCAGTAGCAACACAGCTTCAAAATAATAATAATTTTTTTTGAGAGAAATCTTCTGATCTATTACTATAAGTAATCATAGATGAAGTATACATGCTATTATTTATAGGTAGATCAGAGACTCCTCTCATTAATTTATTAGCTAATTTTCTCCTCTTATCAAGGAGAAAATTAGGCAATTGATCTTCATGATCAATCAATTGATCCCTATGATCAATCCTCATGATCTATCTTCATGATTATAAGTTTGAATAAACAAGAACATGGGTGTCATGAGAAGCATTATGGTAATTTCTAGCATGCTTTTCCTACTAGTACATTATGATGTCTGGTGTATTCAGGTTGCCGAGCATTACCAGCAGTTGAATGCAGGTGATATTAGTTCGCATTTCTGAAAAAGGCAGGAGTGTACTTGCAGTGTGGGGCTATAATATAAACACCATCCATGTCAACCTAGAAATTGATTCTCAATTGAGCAAGGTTTTTGAAACAACTTTTATTTTTCAAAACGCAAAAGTACTCGGGTATTCAATTGATTGTTACAATCAGACACTTCCATTTGAAAGTGTTGATGTAGGCTGTGAGGATTTCAGGTCATTTTCTCCAGTCAACACAGCTAAGAGGCAAACTGTGGACTTGTCGTCCGAGGAGGTTGTTTAAGGAACTCAAGTGTGCTTGGGATGGTACTGATTGTTAGGATTGAGAGAGTTTGCAGATAATTGAAGAAATTAAGAGAGAAGAATGAGTTTAGAGATGGAAAGAGAGAAAAGAGAGGAAAATGAATTTGAAATTTTACTATATTGTTATCTGTTTTGCATATATTTGTTGTGTGTACATTTTTCTATTTAATCACATATCTCATACCATCTTTCATATTCTAGACTACAAATACAATATTCTAGAATACATCTTCTATACTTTAACACTGATTTGGCTAGAACTCTCAACTAAAAGTCTTGCAAGAAAAATGAAGCTATAATTGGAAACAATATTTTGCTCTATTGTCAACTAAGTTTTCTATTGTAATTGAAAACTTCAGGATCGTACCGGGTTTTTCAAGGCTACAAGAAAAGCGAAGTTGTAATAAAATAATGTTAGTTGCTCTACTGTTAATGAATGTGTTGTTCTGAGAAGTGATTGTATGTTGATCAATGATAATTTTCATAAATCTTTTTATTACATTGAAGGCCTATTTATACATGTATAGGAATCCTGTTTACGAAAAGAAAACTAAGACTAGGAGTATACATAGGATTTTTCCTAATTTGTAATGTTCCTATTTTGGTTCTTGTTAACACTCCCCCTCAAGTTTGTGCAAATATATCTCGTATGCCCAACTTGTTGAGAAAGCAATGAAACATTTTACTTGATACTGCTTTGGTAAGTATATCAGCTAGTTGGTCCTCAGATTTGACAAAAGGAAAGATCACAGTCTTCTCGTCAAGTTTCTGTTTAATGAAATGTCTATCTACTTCAACATGCTTGGTTCGGTCGTGTTGAACTGGATTGTTGGCTATAGCAATTGCAACTTTGTTATCGCAGTATATTTTAATCTCAGTCTCCATAGGATATCCCAATTCTTTAAGTAACCCTTTAATCCATAGTACCTCACATAAACCTTTGGTCATCCCCCTGAATTCTGCTTCAGCACTAGATAGAGCAACAACCTTTTGCTTTTTACTTTTCCAGGTTACCAAGTTTCCTCCAACAAAGGTAAAATATCTCGAAGTAGATTTTCTGTCAGTCAGATTCCCAGCCCAGTCTGCATCTGTATAGCTAATGATGTGAAGGTGATTATTTTTCTCAAACAGAATTCCTCTTCCAGGAGAAGATTTTAAGTATCTGAGTACTCGTAATGCTGCCTCCATATGTATCTCACTTGGGTTGTGCATGAATTGACTGATTAGGCTGACTGCATATGCTATGTCGGGACGTGTATGTGATAAGTAGATGAGTTTTCCCACCAACTTTTGATATCTTTCTTTATTTGTGGGAACCTAATCCGGATATTCAGCCAAACAATGATTTTGTATGATGGGTGTATCCACAGGTTTACAATCCAACATACCTGTTTCGGCTAATAAGTCTAATACATATTTCCTTTGTGATAGAAATATGCCTCGTTTTGACCTAAATACTTCAATGCCCTAAAAATACTTTAATCCACCGAGATCCTTCATTTCAAATTCACTGGATAGATATTTTTGTAATTCTGAGATCCCATCTTCATCATTGCCTGTAACTATCATATCATCAACATAAATGATCAAGGCCATTATTTTCCTCCCATTTTGTTTTAGAAATAATATATGGTATGAGTTGCTTTGGCTGAATCCATGCTTTTTCATTGCTAGACTGAATCTTCCAAACCATGCCCTGGGAGATTGCTTCAGTCCATATAATGACTTTTTAAGTCTACACACCATATTTCCTACTTTTCCGGTAAAACCAGGGGGAACATCCATATACACTTCTTCCTCTAAATCTCCATAAAGAAATGCATTCTTTACATCGAATTGATGTAACGACCAATCCAAGTTTGCTGCAAGTGATAGAAGTATCCGAATTGTGTTTAGTTTGGCTACTGGTGAAAAAGTTTCCTGATAGTCTATGTCGTATGTCTGTGTGTATCCCTTAGCCACCAATCTCGCTTTGTATCGTTCTATTGTCCCATTTGTTTTATATTTTACAGTAAACACCCATTTACATCCAACTGTCTTTTTCCCATCTGGTAGTGTAGTTAGTTCCCAAGTATGATTATCCTAGAGGGCCTTCATTTCATCATAGACTGCCAGCTTCCACCGTTCATCTAGCATGGCCTCTTCGATGTTGCGTGGAAGTTGTTCTGAAGATACTTTCCCCATAAAGACTTTTGCTTCATCTGACATGTTATGAGCAGAGGTAAAATTTGCAATGGAATATTTGGACTTTCTGCCTTCCTTTCCTGGAGAGTACCGATTTGGAGGTATCCCTCGATTATGCCTGTGAGATAAACTATATTGTATAGCATTAGATAATATAGACTGGTCAGGAGACCTTACCTCAGTCGTAGTGTTCGGGTTGTTCTCACGATTCTGAATTTTGTCGTGGTGCATGTTGGAGAGAGGGTTATATATTGTGGCTTCAGTATGTATGTCGATGTTGCTGGTCTGCTCAATATTTTCTTCTAGATCTGTCTGAGTATTTCCTTTAGCAAAAAACCAATCCCATGTCTGTTGTTCAGTTTCAGTTTTCCCCGGAAGAGTAGAATGGGATGAGTCATTGAAGAAGTATTCATTCTCAAGAAAGGTCACATCCATAGTAACACAGAGTTTGCGTGAAAGGGGATCATAACATCGATATCCTTTCGTGTGAGAACCATAGCCAAGAAAGACGCAACGAATAGCACATGGATCTAACTTGGATCGTTGGTGCTTTGGAATATGTACGAAGGCAACACAACCAAATATTTTTGGAGGCAGGTAGAGTGTTGAAGGTAGTGTAACATACCTTTCCAAAGTCTGTAATGGTGTGCGGAAATCAAGTATTCGAGATGGCATGCGATTGAGAAGGTAAACTGATGTCCCTACAGCATCAGACCAAAATCGTTGAGGCATATGAGCAGCTTCCATAATTGTTCGTACTGTCTCTAGTATGTGTCTATTTTTCCGTTCAGAAATTCCATTTTGCTGAGGAGTATGAGGACACGTAGTCTCATGGATGATGCCTTTGCTATCATAATATTGTTTAAACTCTTGACCAATATATTCACCTCCATTATCTGTTCGAAGGGTTTTGATGCTCATGGAGAATTGAGTTTGTACCAAGATGACAAATTTTTGAAAAATTTGGAAGACATCTTTCTTATGTTTTAACATATAAACCCAAGTGGTCCTTGTACAATCATCAATAAAAATGACAAACCATCTAAACCCAGTAATAGTCGTAATGGGTACAGGTCCCCATAAATCAGAGTGAATAATCTCAAATGGTGCATCACATTGATTTCGCCGGTGATGAAACCCAGTTTGTCTCTGCTGGAGATAAACATCTCCATGATTTGTGACCATAATTCATAGTATTGGCCATTGAGTTTGATTCCAGGGATGGCTACTGGTAGGTCATGGTTATGGTTTTGTGTTGTGATGATTTGAGGGTCGGTTCTAGGGTTCATGGTTGTTATCTGGTTCTCTGGGTTTGCTTCTGCCATGGTTTGGGGTCTGTGTTTTTTTTGTGTTTTTAAAAACAAGTTAGGTTTTGGATCGATTGCTCTGATACCATGTTGATAATGAGAAGTGATTGTATGTTGATCAATGATAATTTTCATTAATCTTTTTATTACATTGAAGGCCTATTTATACATGTATAGGAATCCTGTTTATGTAAGGAATCCTGTTTACGAAAAAAAAACTAAAACTAGGAGTATACATAGGATTTTTCCTAATTTGTAATGTTCCTATTTTGGTTCTTGTTAACAGTTCTTGAATTTTTAGAATGATTTGAATTTGCCTAGCTTGGTTGCTTTCGCTTAGCTTGTTTTCTGATTTGATGACCAAGATATTTACAGATTTTAGTAAGCTCACCTTATAAAGCATGCGTGGACTAGAGTTATTAGTCGCCACCTTTATTTAAATATAATTTAATTTGATTTATTTATTTATTTTCAGACGTACATTTTTGACCGACTTTTCTAATTACGTAGAGGATGTAGACAAGCTATGGTTTTTTCTCCAAGTTTCAGGCCACTCTATTGAATAGTCAAACATGGCATTGATCCTATAAAACACAGGCCTTCATTCACTCCTAAGAGCATCCAGTTTCAGATATTTCATCAGAATTCGCAAGATTTAATATGGCAGATAATAATTTGGATAATTATTTGTTCAACAAGCAGGCAGTTGTTTATTCGGAGGCGAGGCCAAGATATCCAAGCGAATGGTTCTCAATGCTGGCTGCTCTCACCCCGCAGCACTCCGTAGCTTGGGATGTTGGCACCGGCAATGGTCAAGCGGCTATCAGCGTGAGTTCTCTCTCGATCTGCCTCTCATAAGTGTTGAATGATTAGTTGATAACAATAATCATAAATTCATATTGAATTGGGCTTAAATTCAAGGAGAAAAAGGATATCAAATTAAGTAGGCTATTTTTTTTGTTTTTTTTCCTATATAGGCTAGGTCAATTTTACTACTATACAAACAATCTTAATTTTTTGTTATGAATTATTAAAATATATCAAAGTTCTCCTGTATAGTTTAAAGGGCTCTGAATTTAGAGAATTTGAGAAAGCCTAGCTCGCTATACACTGCGCGACAATGAATACGATGATTCGGCCGGCACTTGTGTTTGGCTTTACTTTGTAGTGTGTGCTTCTTGATTGATTAGTAAAAGATGGTTGCCATTTTCAGGTAGCTGAGGTATACGAGAAAGTGATAGCAACTGACATAAGTGACGAACAGTTAAAGCAAGCCATTCCACACCCCCAAGTTCAGTACGTGCACACCCCGTTAGAAATGTCCGATGATGAACTGGTGAGCTTGATTGGTGGCGAGAATTCAGTTGATCTGATTACTGCGGCCACAGCAGTGCAGTGGTTTGATCTCGACAGGTTCTACCCGATCGTGAAGCGTGTTCTACGAAAGCCAGGAGGTATAATTGCGGTCTGGTGCTATGGCAGCATGGAATTTAGCCCAGAAATAGATGCTATCTTAAGGAGGTTTTTTGATCTTGGCAAACCTTTTCAGAGCCAAAGTTTCAAGATTGCATCACAGTGCTACAAAACACTTCCATTTCCTTTCGAAAGTGTGGGTGTTGGGTGCGAGGGGAAGCCAATGGAACTGGACATGCACAAGGAGATGTCGTTTCAGGGACTTTTGAAGTTCCTGAGCTCACTTCCGGTGGTCCATATAGCTAAGGAACAAGGTGTAGATTTGCTGCCAGAAGAGCTTCTTAAGGATTTTGAGAGGGCATGGGGGGAGCCGGAATCTGTCAGGACTGCAACCTATAAGACATATATGCTTGCCGGAAAAGTCAAGCTCTGAACGAAAATGCTTCATGCAGCTCCCGTCAGAGGTCTGAGCTCCATTGTTTAACATTCAAGAACACTTAATAACGTCTGTATTTGTATTTTTCCAATTTCACTGCGGTATCTGGATATCGAAGTTTGTAATTCCCTTTACTTGAGAAATAATTCATCCGGGTTCTTCTGGGCTGAAATGAATCCAGCTTCTTCCTCTTAATATCTCAGAAAGCTGTTGAATTCCCAGTTGCGTTTAATGCAGAAAAGATTTGAATGTTGCTGACATGCAAATCATACTGTGCAAAGTTTCAAGCATGACATCCTTGGTGAAAGGGGTTATGTTCTGATGATGCAACAGCTAACAAGATTCTATGTTGCTTGTGTCATTTCCTCTTAAAATTATTATTATTACTATAAAAAAGAGTTTTTTTTCTTTAAAAAACATTAATATAAGTTGAATTATAGCTCATTGGTTGTGTTTCATAGACTATAAGACTAATAAACTCTCTTGTGAAATTTAAACACTTAGCAGTCACACAGATTTTCTCAAGAAATGTAGCTTTTTGTTTCATGTATGGTTTTATATTTGGGACATTGAAGTCAAATTTGCCTTAAGAATTGTGTTTTAGTGGTTTCGAATTAAGATTGAGCCCTCATGGATCTTCAAAAGGGCTCTGAATTCTTTATATAATTTTAATAATTATTTTTTTGGGTCAAACCTCTCAATTCATAAGTTGCAACAAGCAGCGTCTCATATCATCCATTGACCAAATTATATTCAACAATTTCGATGAAGTCAGTAGTTATCACTATCCATACAGGAAAATTGGAAGTCCTGTCGGCTTATAATTTGTGTTATTGGTCCAAGCATGCTTCAACTTTCGAACTTTCAGCTTCATCTATTGGGTTGTGCAGAAAGAACACAAAATATTCCATTGAATTCCATGCGTTAATTTACTATCCGAGTGCACGACCTCTTCAATGGAGAGGAATCAATCCTGAGAAGTAGCTCAACTCGTAAGTTCTTGAGTTTGATTTCTAATTATCACTGGTTCTAGTTTTTCCAGGGTTAATAATTACATTCTCATGGTTATTAATTTTAAAATATATAAAATTAATATTATTATTAATAATAATAATAATAAAAGAATGGGGACGAATTACATTAAAAAAATTGACTTCTGATACCAAAATGAAAAGTTTAAAAAATCAACAAAGCCAGTCTTCAAATGGGTGCCGGCAGGAACAATTCACCAAAAGAGTCTGAAATCCATACGATTCATTGAATGAAAGAGAGAACGTTTTTGTAAACAGATCCTGGGCCTCTTTAGGACAGCTGTTGCTGTAGATTTTCAAAATGTTTTTCATGCTGAAATATATCAAAATGATATTTTTTTTATTTTTTAAAAATCATTTTTGACATCAGCACATCAAAATAATCTAAGAACACCAAAACATATTTATTTAAAATGAAAAAAAAATTAAATTTTTTGGAAACACAGTTTCAAAAGTTGTCTCAAACAACTTCTCAATTAAATCTTAGAAGCCGAACCTCAGCCTACAACAAATCAACAAGTTAACTATTTAGTAAGTGGTCTAGTGATAAGAATTTAAAATTAAAAGATTTGTTTTCTTTATAGTTTCAGATCTGAGTCATGTGGTTGCTAATATAATGATCATTAGAGACTTATATAATCAATAATTTTAAAACTCATGAAATTAATCGAGGTACACACAAATTAGTCCAAATATTTATACTAATAAAAAAACAAATCAACTAGTAATCTATCTAGTAGGAAGTCTAGTTATAAGAATTTGAGATTAAGAGGTTAATTTTCTCTATAGTTTTATGTCCGAGTTTTGTGATTGTTAATATAATAATCATTAAAGATTTATATGATCATTAATTTTAAAACTTATAGAATTAATCAAGATAAATACAGATTAGATCAAACATCTATACTAATGAGAAAAAAAAAAATTCAACTAGTAGATCAATGCACAATTATGAAACAAGAAAATGGTTTCATAAATCTACGTCGACAGGGCATGTGTCCCAAAAAAAACTGGTCATGATCTTATTTCTCACATTATCTTTTAAATTTTTAAATTTCAGAAAAAGTCCAAGAAATGTATATTTTTGCTGTGATTGATTCATATTGGGATGGTCCATTTGATGCCCTCTGAGTTTTTTTTCCGGGTGTTTTGTATTGCATTTCAAAAATATTTTTGATTATTTTTTTAAAAATTTTTAGATAATTTTAATATGTTAATATAAAAAGTAATTATTAAAAAATAAAATAAAAAATATTTCCATATATTTTTTTAAAAAACATTTTTAAAAATAATCTAAACAACAATTCCAAACAGGAATAAGTTTTTTTTTTTTGGAAATGTCTTACCCTTTAAGGAAACAGAAAAAAATGGCCTTAGAGATACATTGACGTGTCGACTTCCATCGGCTTTTCCTTTGTGACCCCATTTTTTTTTTTAAAAAAAAGCTTAATCAGTTATATTTTTAGGCCTCTAGCACTTCCTGGAACTTCTGTAGTGAATCAATTAACGTGTCCATTAAGAAAGTAACCTCTAGGTTCTTCATTCGGATTCTTGCATTGTTTCTGCGCAATTATCTCTAATTATTTTAACAAAAGAATCCAGTTGGGCGGAGGACTGGATTGATGAAATCAATATTTAAGGGACTCAGTTAGCAAACTATATATAGTTGGGTGACTAATATTGGGACTCGCACACTCACCGACGTCTCCGAACCAATGAATCATGACCACGTGTCAAAGCTTATAAATGCTCGGTTTTCCTAATTTGCATTTCTCCTATCCTATACGTGACAGGCCAGTTCCCAGCTATGATATTGATAGCAAAAAAAGAAAGAAGGTTGAATTGCTATTTATTATTTCCTTGTTTTTATTCCGAAGAAAAAAAAAATCAAAATTCTCATTGTTTATTTTTTTATTATTCAAAGGTTAAATCTGAGATTCTAAAATTACAATCATACTCATCACAATTGCCCATATTATTTTTCATTTAATTAAATATTTGTTTTTTTGAATGCGAGCAAATCCTATATTCAAAAATTATATTTGTGAGTATGGATAAGCGAGTAAAATCCTGGTTGTTTCAGATTTTTATAAGAAATGCATATCCTAACTCGAGTTGAAACTTAATGTGTAAATCGCAAAATATTTGTTATCATGTCACATCCCTTAAAAACAATTAAATACCTTCTAGCAATGAATAATTTTTAGTTCCCACGAGCTTACTTGCCCGCGCGTTGCGCTGGGCTTTTTTTATATTGGAAACTGATTGATTTTATACATGTTGTGATTGGTAATTTTAATATTTAATTAGTAAAATTGTATTCAATAAAATCTATTAGAATTTTTTTTTTCCGCCTAAAAGTAATTGAATATTATTTTTGTTAAAATTGTTTTGATAATTATTTAATCGATAGATTGTACAATTGGAAGAGATAAAATTCTTTAAACATGAGTCATGTGTTTCGTGTAACTTACTGATTGATTATTGTGAATGTTTTATTTGTTTAATGAATTATTTCATTAGCAAATAGTAAAGTTATAATAGATGAATTTTAGCACAGATGAGTGATTTATTTTACGCAGCAAACAATTTGATTGGTGATTTTGTTTTAACTACTTGGGTAATAATTTAATTGGTAGATAGCAAACAATTTTTCCACTCATTTCGTCTACGTGTGACTTTATATATTTTTTGTTTATGTGATATTAGATATGAAATATCATACATTAAAAAAAATGCAAAAATCAACCTTTAAAAAAAAACATCAATCGATGAATTATTTCTATTATTATTCTCATTGTTATTATCATGATTGTTAAATTATCACAATTATTATAGTTATCATTATAAATAATTAATATTCGAATTATTATTGGTAATACTATCGATGGCACCATAATTATTGTTAAAAAAAATTATAAGATTTATTTCTCATGTTATTATAATAAAAGTATTTCAGAACACTGATATTAAATTATTATTTTTTGCAAAAACAATTAGTAGGTCATATATATATATATATATATATAAAATTTAAGGCATTAATATTAAACAAACATCAAAATATATAGCTATTCTCACATATATATAAGAAAAAAAAACTTACAAATAATCATCATCATTATTTTGAATGCCTTATTTATAATAATTAGAAATTTTAACACCTAAAAATATTAACAAAAAAGCAATTAAAGAAATGATAAAACAAAAATAAATATTATTACATTTAAAAATATTATTTGACTTAAAGAATAAATAAAAATAATATTAAAAAGGGAAAAAATAATAAATTTCAATTTTCAAATGATCACCAACACAAATTAAAATTTAAACATTAAAAAAAACAATCTTAATAACAGAAGAAATAATAAAAAAAATTTAAAAAAACTAAGAGTATGTACATATAAGCATGGAAAAAAATAGCAATCATTTCAGAAATATATTAAAAAAATAAAGAAATTAAAATAAAATCAAAAATTAAAAGTATAAGGGTCAAAATAAAAAACAAATATAAAATAAATTTCATTTAAAGGACAAAATTGAAACAAATCTAAAATTGACTACCGAAAAAATTGAAGGATTTGAAACTATTTATTGCAAAGCGTAGGTTTTAAAAAATATTTATTGCATGTGCAACAAAACAATTAGTTAATTACAATATATATATATATATATATATATGGTTCCGGCCTCAACAAAGCACGGGTAAGTGACTAATTTATAATTGCAAGAAAAATATTTCTTGCATGCGCAGCAAAATAATTAGTTATTTATAACTTAACAAAATTATCCTTTTTTCAGATCAGATTTTTTTTTTGAGTTGAAAAAATACGATTCCAGGTGCGACAAAACACGGGTAAATGGGTAGTATTATCTATAATTTTAAAAAAATATATTTCATGTGTGTGCGGCAAAACAATTAGTTATTTATAATTTAAAAGATTATCGTTTTTCCAATAAAATCATTTTTTTATATTGAAAAAATATGGTTCTGGACGCGACAAAACGCAAGTAGCCACTATTATTTATAATTTTTAAAAACTATTTATTGAATTCGATTTTCCAATAAAATCATTTTTTTATATTGAAAAAATATGGTTTTGTACGCGACAAAACGCAAGTAGCCACTATTATTTATAATTTTTAAAAACTATTTATTGAATGTGCAGCAAAATAATTAAAAATATATTAAAATATTTTTTTATAAAACAGGATTTAAAATATAAAAAATAAATATATATTTTCTAAATAAAAAAACGATTTTAAAATCATTTGTGTCCAGGGAGATTCGAACTCTGGCTGGGGGAGAAACGGCGCACGCGTTAACCACTCGGCCGAACCACTCCTTTGTGCTGTTGCTGTTTAGAAATAATATTTATATTATTAGTTTTGCAAAATCGAAAATCATTTTGAGCCTGAGAGATTCGAACTCTCGACGCGGTGAAAGGATAGGCGCGCGCTTTGCCAATCTGCCAACCGACTTCTTTATGTTGATTCAGTATAGAAATTATAGTTATATTATTCAGTAAACGCACTATTCAAGTCCACTGTGCTTATGAGTCTTGGTGAACAGTGCGTTAATGAACAGTATTTCCGCGTTTTGGTTTAGCTGTATAGAAATTATAGTTATATTATTCAGTAAACGCACTATTCAAGTCCACAGTGCTTATGAGTCTTGGTGAACAGTGCGTTAATGAACAGTATTTCCGCGTTTTGGTTTAGCTGTATAGATAATGCTTATGAGTCTTGGTGAACAGTGCGTTAATGAACAGTATTTCCGCGTTTTGGTTTAGCTGTATCGATAATAGATAATAGATAATATAATTTTTGAAATATATATTATATAAAAAACACACATGTCCATTAAGCAGCCATATGTCCTTCAACCAAATTCGGTGAGGATTTTAACGCGTAAAATAAAGTTTCCCCATTAAGCAGCCATATGTCCGGCTGTGATTTGCTAGAAACCTATGTTGTACATACAAGTCCATTTATTATTGGTTGGACTTAGCATTTATGCACTGAGAAATTCTCACGTCAGCTTGTTCATGCATATCAAAAAAAGACTTAATGACTAAGAAAAATGATATTTAAGTGCTTCTCCCAATCCCTTCCTTTCTGCTTCTTCTATATATATATACATAGTGATTCTGAAAACCCTAATTCATCTCTTTCTGTTTTGCTCTGTGCCCTTTTTACAACTTTTGTTGCTATGGCTATTGATGATGAGGAGAATATTTATAATATCAGTGACCTTTTCCCACTTGATGATTTGGGTTGGATAGGCAGTGCTGAGCTTTGTGTTCCTCAGGATCCAATTGAGTTTGTCCCTTCTTTTCCTGATTTTCCTGATGGGCTTATATCAACCGACGAACTGAGATTATCAGAAGATTTCGACTTTCTGAGAAAATCTGACGGGGAGAAGCAAACTGATCCATCAAAAGATCGCAGAATTTGGATCACGAACAAGAAGCCACGAAACAGAAGAACATCAAAGCAGCGTGCATGGTCCGAGAAGGATGCTATGCTTTCTGCCTCAGAAATGATTTCTGTATCAGGAAATGAACATTTTCTGTTAAGAAAATGTGTTCATTGTCAAGTTGATAAAACGCCGCAATGGAGGGCCGGGCCATCGGGTCCCAAGACACTCTGTAACGCTTGTGGCATGAGGTACAGCACCGGAAAGCTGTTGCCGGAGTATCGGCCAGCCGCCAGCCCTACTTTTGATAAGATAAGGCATTCCAATTTTCATAAGCAGATACTAAAAAAGCGGGCAAATTTGATTTGATGACATGGAATTTTAGATAGATATCATAGCATGGAAAGTTTTTATTATTTTTATTTTCTTAGCATTGATATTCTTTGGTAGAGTTAGATTTTGTTTTCTCACATTTCCATGTATAAAACAAAATCTCAGCTTGGGTATTTATTAGAGATTATATTTTCTAAGAAAATATATAAAGAAATTGAATATGCAGTTTTTTTCGACATGTTTTTAACATATGAAACTCCAAAATATAAATGGAAAAGTTGATACATGCATTTAATTAAATAAATCAAGAATTATCTGTATCAATAAATGAAAAACTAAGAGATAAATATAAATTAAAATAATTAATTTTGGAATATGAGTCATTTACTCGGTTGTGTTTAATGATTTTATTTATTATGGTATTTTTTATTTAATCAAATAATAATAAAAATAAATACAAATAAAGTTCATTGAATAAAACAAAAGAGAAGAAAATATTATATCTTAAAGGTAAATATATGATCTCAAAATACGGGTTATAAAATTGATTGTATTTAATAACATTGTTGATTGGAATAGATGTTTTATTTAATGAAAAAACAATTAAAAAAATTCAGTGATTTAATAAAATTAAGGGTGTGTTTGGTATTACTTTTGTTTTTGCGATTGCGGTTGAAAAAAAACAGTTTCAAAAAAAGCGCTTTTACTGTGGTGCAAAATAAGCAGTGAAGTGTTTGGTTAAAACTGTGGTTGAGTTGGAGGTTGAAAAAAAAGCAGTTTTGGGTGTTTGGTTACCAAGCTTTTTATATTGCTTTTAACTTGTGAAATTACTTTAAAGGGTATATATATATATATAATGTTTTTAAATATTGTAAATTTAATAATTATAATAATATAATATAATTAATAATTCATGAAAAAACAAATATTATTTTTTATTTTCCCATCAAACTACTTGCAATTTCATTAAAATAATTCATGAAAAAATTCGGTCCAATTGAATTGAATTAATTAAAACCAGCCCATTTGACTCATTTTTTTAGTCCTACAGGTGCAATTGAGCTTACTTTAGTCCAACAATTTGTCAAATTAATACAAATTAATCCCTAGTTAATTCATGACTCAACTGTTCAAAATCCAGCTGAACGTTTTTCAATCAATCATGTAGAAAATCCTAGCCAAAATTGATTAATTGCAATCAATCCTCCACAGATCAAGCCCAAATCTTTTCTTCAATTGATTTTCCAGAATTGCAGCTCCCTCTCCATTTACAGAAAAACAACAACAACAAAAAATTAGCACTAACATCTTTAATCACACAAATTTAATCACACAACAAAACAGTGTGCTTTCTCTTCGGGTGTGTTCATCTTCTCCTCATGTTCAAAAGACCCACGGTCACTACTCTTCAATGGAGCATCATTTGCTTCACATATGCTTGCAATCTCTCACAGACAACAATAATTCTCCCTCTCTTCACTCACTGTAAACGGGAGGAGGCCAAGAAGGAGCAGCAGAGATTGACGGAAGCCATCTTCAAAGCTTGTTTCTTTACAACAAAGAGACACAAAAAGGTAGCAAACTCACTAAAAGGCAAGTCCTTTAAAACATCAAAAACAGATAGAGAAGGAAAAAAATAGAGGAACCCATTTTGTAATTTATTGCAAATAATCAAAGTTGTTAGCTTTTCAACTCCTCGTCGTAGTCATCGCCATCGCCGGCCCCAAGCATAAATGTAAGGGTGTGGAGTTGTTTTGTGAAGAGAGGGGAGTTCTGTGGGCGGATCTGATTGCAGAGGAGAGGTTTTGTGGCCGTGGCTTTGTGCAGACGAGAAGAAGAGAAGAAGAGAAGGCAGAAGAAGGGTGTGGCTGTGGCTTTGTGCAGACGGAGAAGAAGATAAGGCAGAAGGGAGAAGGGTAGGATGAAGATAAGGTTTCAACGGATATATTTTAATCGCAGATCATGATTTTACAAATCGGCAAAAAATAAGCATCAAAAGGCTGCTTTTTTCAAAACGCCGGTTAGAGGAAAAAACATATGTGGGACCCGCCAAGCAAACCTGTGTTTGCTTTGTACCAAACACCAAAATTGTGGTGCGATCTGGCAATCGCAGATCGCACCACAATGCCAAACACCACCTAAATAAGGATGCACGCAAAAAAAACGCCTTTTAAAATTAGGAAAAGTTTTTTGAAAAAGTGTCGTAAATAAAGTAAAAAATAAATAATGTTTTATTAATGATAAATTATAAAAACATAAAACAAAAGCCAATATCAAAATTCCATTAAAATCGAATGAAATTAAAAAATATAAAAAAGATGAGGATAAAAATATAAATCACAAGAAAACGATCCAGGAGAGAGGGTTTGGCATGAGGTGGCGAGCATGCCTAAGTTATAAAACATGCATAGAACACATAGGATAAACTTTAAAAAATTTAGTAACACTAAAATTAATCTTTTTCATCACTAAAATTGGTGTTAAATTGAGACTTTCTATCTTTACTACTAGAATCGACATTTTCTCTCTTTTTTGTTGAACTAGTGATAAAACGAAGAAGGAAAATGGAGTTTGCAATTATACTTGGATTTTTAAAAAACAAAAGGACTAAAAGTTTATAATTTGAAAGATATGAAGACCAAAGTGAATTTTTATGCTATTTTGTTTTTAAATTTTCATCCATTTCATCTGTATTTTTCTCTTCAATCTTCTTTCTTTCAATTTGGCCATTGGACTCTAATTTGGCTTCAAAATGATGTAATTGGTAACATAAAAGGTTTTTGAAACAAAATGAAAAATAAAAAACTAGTACTATAAGTCCACACCGAAATGTGAGAGCATGGATAAATTGTTTTTTACTATTGTGAATATTCCACAGTCTTAGAGTTTCTTATAATATAATTATGATTTATCAATCTTTTATTTTGTCCTTACCCTTCCAATTTTATTTACTCGTACCCATGATTACTCTTCAAATTTTAATCATGTGCAATTTTGCCCCTGCCAAATTCAATTTATATCCTTATAAATGAGCATTTTTCCACTTTAGTCCTTGGTTTTTGATTTATTCAATTAAATTCCTTATTGGTTAGTAAACTCTTAATTTTCTTCAATTGGGTCCATAATTTCATTGCTATGGTCTGTCCACCGGCTGTTCATATGGATCCGAAGGAATACGATGATCCTTTCGTCTTTAATCCATGGCGGAGATATCACCAGAATTCCATCTGTGATGTTTCCAAATGGCTTCCACATTCAAATATTAGAGACGAATATTATCCCAGAAGATGCCGGAGCAACTTAATCAAGGGACAATTTGAAGTTTTTCTATTGCCAGTATTATATCTTGCTTCGGGTCAGTTATTTGGAGTAGTTAATAGCTACCGGTTTAATATGTTGATGTCTATGAAGTATCTATGGATTTATTGAACTCGGATCTTAAAATTGGAATTATAAAATCGTATCTGAAATTTCATCGTATAAAAATCGTAAAATTATAATTAAAATCATGAAGATAAAAAAATCATAAAATTATAAATAAAATATTTTTAAATACAATACAACATAATTATAATTATAAAACTTTATTATTCAATATTCATGTCATGTGAATATATGATAGAAGTATTTAATAAATACTGATTTTTTAATTTTTAAACCCGGAAAGAGAGAGAGGTGGGGAGAGAGGGACAGGGCATAGGGGGGCAGCCGGCCAGGGCATGGGGATGGCCTATGGCCACGTGGCGAGAGAGAGAGTTAGTTGGCGTTGAAATGTGGAATAGGTGATTTTAAAATCAGATTGATCCGATTTCATATGATTTTATTATTTTTTAAATGAGTGTAATTAAAATAGATTTTTCTATCCGAATTAATAAGATTTGATAAATTAATTGGTAAAATTATATGATTTTACAAGTTAATTCATAAATTTAACAACTCTGAATTACTTCGATTTTTTTTTTAATTATTAAGCGGTGGCTTTCCATTTTCCACCGCACATTGTACTTCTGAGTCTTCTTAATTTTAGACGAGACATGGCAGCGACGTCAACGTCAACGGAGTGAATGGTGACAACTCATTGTCAGCCATGTTGATGTTTAAATCGTGATTTTGAAAAAAAAAGGGAAGTACTTTTTGAACTCAAATGGTAAAATCAGAATAGTCAAATTATAAAATCGTATTTAAAATTTATTTTTAAAAAATTATAAAATTGTAGTTAAAATTATAGATAAAAAAATTATAAATACAATTTTTCTCAATATAATACGGCTTAATTATAGTTATAAAAAACTTTAAAGAGAGAGAGAGCGGGGGGGACCGACCGAGAGAGGGCGGGACAGGGAGACACAAGACAGGCCTTAGAGCGGCGGCGGAAGGGACAGACCGATTTTTATGACAGCGACGTCAACGGAGAAGAATGGTGATGACTCATTTTCAGTCATTTGGATGTCCAGGTATTCAGTTTTTAACCCACGTATTCAGTTTTATAGAAGTGATAACTCAATTTTTTATATAAAAAAGACAAATTCTTTTTAGCGGGGTTGGAGTCCGATCCAATTTTAATAACTAGAATTATTGTATTATTATTATTATTTTTCACACTCAATTAAAAAAATCACAGTCATCTACATCAGCCACGTGCATTCATTTTTTTTACCCACGTGTGCATGCAGGCTAAGATCTTTCTTTGTAGAGGGATATTTCGTATATTTAATTTATTAAATAATAAAAGGAAGGATTTTGATTTTCGGGATGGCCTTTAAAAGAGGATAAGCAGCAGCAGAGAAATTCAAACTGAGCCGGGTGAATATTCTTTGTTAAACCTTTGACTGGATTTTGGGATTAGTGAGGAAATGATGTTGGTTTTGGTGAGCGTAGTTGCAAGCTTAGTCTCATGCATCATCACACATTGGATCTACAAGTGGAGGAACCCTAAATGCAATGGAAATCTCCCACCAGGTTCCATGGGCTTCCCTCTTTTGGGAGAGACGATGCAATTCTTTGCTCCCTATAGGGAAAATAATATATCTCCTTTTATCACCAAGAAAATGGAGAGGTAAATATGCTACACAGCTCCTCTTCTTTTTAATTTCCCGTATAATTTTCTCTCCGTGCATGCTGAGAGATTAAAATCAAATAATAATGTAGTGTGATATTCTTTCAGGTATGGCTCTATTTTTAAAACCAATTTGGTTGGTCATTCGCTGATCATCTCCACCGAGGCGGAATTCAATCATTTCATTTTTCAAAACGAAGGGAAGTTATTTCAATGCTGCTACCCGAAGAGCTTCAACGAGATTGCAGGGAGAGACAATCTGGTTTCTGCTGAGGGTTTTATGCACAAGTATCTAAGAAACTTGGTTATGAACCTTGTTGGTAATGAAACTATGAGAACAAAACTTATTCCTAAAGTTGAAAAAACGATATGCAAAAATCTACAGCGTTGGTGCGGACAGGCAAGTATTGAGTTGAAAGAAGCAGTTGCTAAGGTAAACATCAAATTCCGAGGGACGAACACTTTTGGGGTCATCACTTCTTTTTCTCAAGACTTTTGATATCCATAATAATATTGTTTTAGTTTTTTTTTTGAATTCAATCCTTGGTGTTGACTTGATCATGTTTGATGGTAGATATGTTTAGTCATTTCAAGTTTGAATGGGATTCATATCAAAATTAATTCAACTTATAACTTGATCTAAATCAAGATTCAAATCGTGGATTCATTGAGTCAACCCACTAGATCGGGACTGACTAAGTTGGATAACTAACCAAATCAATTTCCCCTAGAGTTTTCAAGAGGTTGATACAAGTCGAAGTAGAGAAGTTTCTTGGTTTTGTTTTTTGTTTTCTTGGAAAATAATAAATAAATAAAATAGTTAGTTTACACTGTTCCTGGACAAACACATATATATTCAAAACAATAAACTATCTGATCAAATCAAATGTTTTGACAACTATCCGAGGAAGCAAGCCTAGCACAAGTGCATGCCTCAAGGACCCCAAAAACTGAAGGGTCTGGTGGCTCAGATGGATGGAATTACAAACCTTTAAAATCGTAGTTATTAAATTTGATATCATATTTGATTTATACAAATAATTTTTTTTTCTTTTTACAACCAAATGTTTTCCTTCCTCACCAATGAATAAAACATATTTTCTTTTATTGTTGACCTGATCCATTTTTTATCGAGTTGATAACTCGTATGCTGATTCATCTATAAACTCCGTTTAGCTTAGGGCCTGATTGTTGAGGTTTTCAATGGTCAACCCAGTGATCATCAGTTAAATCTAGTTTTCTGATTTTATCCACTTAGTTCTGACAAAGAGCAGACCTATTCATGAGAATTTCTATTGGGCAACAGCACAAATACAAATTTACTAGCTTCTTGATCATAACAATCAAACGGTTTGTCTTAGCAGATGGAGTTTGGCTTTGGTGCCAAAATACTGCTTAGTTACAGCGAATCGAAGTCATCGAAGAACCTGAGGCAAGCTTATGCCGATTTCCAACATGGCTTGATTTCATTTCCCCTGAACGTTCCTGGAACTGCTTACAGGAAATGTCTACAGGTCTGGTTTGCACCATCTCAAACATCTATATTGCATGATGATTCCGTAGACAATTATTCTTAATCATTTTAGGAAAATATATATAGGGGCGCAAGAAAGCGGTAGAGATAATAAAAACTATTCTGGAGGAAAGGCGTGCAACCCCAGAGACGAGGAAAGACAAAGACTTTCTTGATCTTGTGATCGAGGAAATGAAGAAAAAAGGGAGTTTGATGACTGAGGAAATTGCTTTGGATTTGCTCTTCATACTTGTTTTTGCTGCCTTTGAAACTACTTCAACTGCTCTGACACTAGCTGTAAAAAATGTTGGTGAACATCCTAAAGTGCTGGAAGAATTGGCTGTAAGTAATTAATTAAGCATTTCCATGCCCTGTAAACTCATGTGTTCATCATTTTTTCTGTTAACATTCATATGTTTCTGGTATCAGAAAGAACATGAAGCAATTCTGAGGAACAGAAAAAATACTGATCAGTCTGGAATCACTTGGCAAGAATACAAATCAATGATTTTCACACACATGGTAAGAACACCAATATAGATTGGCATACAACAAAGAAAACATCTCATATATTTTTGTCGCAGGTTATCAATGAAACAGTAAGGCTCGCAAATATCGTCCCAGGAATTTTTAGGAAAGTCCTCAAAGATGTTGAGATCAGAGGCATGTTTCCATTTCCAGGAACTAATTAAACTCATGTTTCAGATTTCACTTAGCCTTGGACAAGAACTGATAATCAAGTGCATGTTTTCATTATATTCAGGATATACTATTCCAGCAGGTTGGATTGTTATGGTCTGTCCACCGGCTGTTCATATGGATCCGAAGCAATACGATGATCCTTTCGTCTTCAATCCATGGCGATGGCAGGTAAATATCTCCTCGAAAGTTTTATTAAAAGTAATTACTAATCTAGAAATTTAAGCGAATAAATGATACACGTATATGTTTCTGAATTTCAATGTATTTGCCTATGAAACCGTAGGGGCAAGAACTGAACTCAGGATCGCAAACTTTTATGGGTTTCGGAGGCGGTTCGAGACTTTGTGCTGGAGCTGAATTTTCTAAATTGCAGATGACCATTTTTCTTCACTATTTGGTCACAAAATACAGGTATATAGTAAATAAACATAAACAAACATTGTTTCTAGTTTTTTTTTATGCGAGGAAACCTACTCTGGAAAATGCACTATGTGGATTCAGGTGAGCGAGTGAAACCCGGTTGTCCTAGGCCTCTTATAATGAGTGAACATCCTAATACGAACTCGAGACCTGCTGTGTATATCATAAATTTTCTATCATCACGTCACGCCATGGGAACTGTTTCTAGTTGATTACACTGTTTATATATTTTTTATTTCTAAACCAGGTAATTGACATGGTCAAATTATCTTCTGATTTTAGGTTGAGAGTGATCAAGGGTGGAGATATCACCAGAATTCCAGCTGTTATGTTTCCAAATGGCTTCCACATTCAAATATTGGAGAAGAATATGATCCCAGAAGATGCCGCAGCAACTTAATCAAGGGAAACAGTGTGAAGTTTTTCTATTGCCAGTATTAAATCTTGCTTTCGGTTTTGTTATTTGGAATATTTAATAGCTACCGGGCCAATATGTTGATGTCTATGAAGTATCCACGGATTTATAGATATGTAACTTGTGGATAACTCTAAAATAAATTATTAAAAAATAATAATAATATTAATAATACTTTGTGTGAAAAATTGTTGTTGTTTATGTTTAAAAACGATAGATATAATAAAAATACAAGTAATTATAATAAATATAATAAACTTTGGTAAACCTAGAGGTTAAGGCGAGCAGTTTTTTAATTTTTAGAGGATCATGACACATTAACATATGATATGTTTGATATTTGAATATAAATCAATTAATTATTATATTGATAGTTAAACAAATTATTTAATTTAATATTAGTTGATCACAATACGTTAATAGATGATGCACTTGATTTTTAATATAATTAAAAAAATTATTGAATTAATAATAAATTGAATTGTTTAATCTATATAATCTTATTTATTTAAAATTATGATTTGTATTTTGATCAATATATTATCAATATAATATGTTTATATGATATATTTTATATAAAGGAATTTTGATTTTATATTTTTAAAAGATCGAGAAAATAATGTAATTTTAAAAGGTGAGGATACATCAAACTAAAAAGAAGAAGAGGCAATCTACCCATTGTTATTCTTATGTTTTTAATGAGCCAGGACGTGATGTCTTGCCTAGTTGACGAGAATACGGGGACACATGCCATTTGCGTCCGCATATCATATTGTTGCTTTTGCCTCGTACATGTGTCTTTAGAGCAAGGTTGTTAATATTGTTTTGATTATTTTATTTTTTTATTGGTATAAAATGTTTTGGTTTTGGAATATTTTGACGTGTTGTTTTGGGGTTATACTATTCATATTTATATAATTAATTATATATATTAAAAAAATTAAAATATTAATTTAACAAAAAATAATTCAAATTCAAGATAAATTAACTTTAAATTATACAATACAAATATAAAGTCAAACAAATATAATATCAAAATTAATTATGATTTTTTTAGAAATTAATTATGATTATTTTTAGTTTAAATGCATATGAATTGTTTCTTAATCTTTTAATATGAAATGCATATGAAACATTTTTGGGCAATGTTTGCAATTATAGTAGTATTGTTTCAAAAATATTGTAAAATAATATTGTTTAAATATATTTTTTATAATAATATATTAAAGCAATTTAAAAAATAAAAATTGAAAAAACAAACACTTCCTAATCTAACGGTTAACACTTCACATCCCATCCTAAAAAAACCCTACATCTCCACCAATTATCACCACACCGCTACGGCACTACCCTCCAAAATTAGCCCCCATCCCCCTCTCAAGTCTCAAATAACAGATCTCAATTTCAAATAACCGAAACGGCACAGGTGAGATGATGCCGGTGTGTTTCTATCGGTATTGGGCTGAAATTTCTAGTATGAGCCGGTATTTAAAATAAGACAAAAATAACGCCGTTTTGTCTTGTTTTTATACCTGTAACAAAATGTTTTGGCTGTTTCTACCGAAACGAAACGATATTCACAACCCTGGTTTAGAGCGGTTAAAATTGATTTTGTTCCGAAATATATTAAAATATTATATTTTAATAAAATTATTTTTGATATTATTAAATTAAAATAATCTAAAAGCATAAAAAAATAAATCAAAATAACCAATAAAAATAAAGAATTTTCAATTTTTTTAAAAATATTTTTGAAATGCAGTGACAAATAAGCACGTAACAAAATTAGTATTTTTCATCACTAAAATTAGTGTCAAGCAGAGATTTTCTATCTTTACCACTAGAATCCAGATATTTTCTCAAGCCAGTGATAAAAACAAAATGAAAATGGAGTTTGCAATTAAACTTGATTTATAAAAATAGAAGGATTGAAAGTTTATAAATTGAGAGATATTGTCGCGACGATGATTTTTTCATGCTCCTCGTTCTTCCATCCTTTGAATGGAGACGACTCGCGGAATAGGGGATTTTATAATCATAAAGTTACGGCTATAATTTTTAGAAGTCACCACCTAGTGTTAAGATCACTGGAAAATCTAATGGACTGCGAGAGTCTAGGTAAAGGGATTTATTGTGCAAGAAAAGACGCATCGCCCCCAGTCCACCCTACTTAAGGTAAGCTACATTGTTGTTTGATTGTTTTTCTAAGTTAAATTTTTTATTTGTTGATCTTTTCTAATTATTGAAGTAGATCTCTCTCTTTATGAGAGAGTCTCTACCTCATTGGGAGTCTAACACCTAACTAATCTAAAGTTTGAAAATTTTTACACTTCATTTAGAAATCCTTTTTTTACTATTTGTGGACGCAATTTACAATGTAATTTTACATTCCGATAGCTAAAACAAAACTATTATTTATTTGTTTGATATTTTGGCCAAATTTCAATGGAGAATTGTAAACCGATTACGATATCCAATATTTGTTCAAAACATGAGAAATATTTTATATTTGTTTTTATTTTTGAAAATTATTATTGAAAAAACCTTGAAATGCAGTCGCATGCACAAAAACAACATTTTTTTGTTTATTTTTTTACATGTAATTTTTTTATATTATTTCTTTTAAAAAAAATAATAAGATTGGGCTGACCCAACTAAATGGGTCACCAGCCAAATTAGCCCAAAAGCACCCAACTCACTAACAGGCTTGGCATTCAATAGCTATTTTCAGCAGAGTAAAATTGAATGGTCGTTTTTTTTTTTTTCTTCCAGTTTCCTTCCATTTTAATGTCTTACTTCCAAGTGACATGACAGAGAAAGCTCATTTAAATGATGATTGGAGATGATGATTTGACTGGAAAAAGGCGAGCACCAATAATAGACATATAAACTGTAGATCAGACAATCAACTCATCTCCACGAGTCTCATTCTCGAGCTGTTATGCTTTAAGAGATAGATCACGTGAAAAGAATATTTTAGCAAAATGCCCTGCCCTGATATTTTTGATTCCACTTCAAAGCTAACCATAATAAATGTATCAAGCCAAATTTAGATTTTTCTTACAATTTTTATTGCCATTGTGGTTCATGCTTTTTAAAATATATTTTGCTTAGAAATATATTTTAGTAATACTTTTTATTTAAAAAAAATTATGTTCGATATCAGCCCATTAAAATATCTAAAAATACTAATTTTTTAAATTTAAAATAAAATAAAAAATAAAAAAATTCATTTTTTTCAAAAATATTTTGAAATGCATATTTAAATTCAAACGTCTCTGTTTTTTTTTGGGAGAGATCGATGTTAGAATCATTTAAAAGACCAAAAACATTTTAAGAGATTAACAATATTTTTTTAAAAAAGTAACAAAAAAATCCAAGTCTCATTTTTAAAAAAGATTGATATAAATATTTGATTTTTTATGAATAAAAAAACCAACGATTCTTTTATTTTTAGAGTCCGAAGTGAAATTTTCAATAAATTTAAAAAATAAAAAATTCAGAATTAGATGAAAATAATCAAGATAATTAATGGCAATAACAAAAATAATATTTAACATATAAAAAAACAATAACAATAACGTCATGACAAACTGTTTTGGTTCAAAATAAAACAATTTAATACAAAAAATTGCAATATTTCTGTATACATGCTGGCCACATGGCTCATATTATTCCTTAGCAATGTCGGTCAGAGATTATAGTTGAAGTTGTTTTAAAAAAAAAATTATTCAGAAATATATTAAAATAATATATATTATTTTTATATTTTTAAAATATTTTTGATATGAGTTCATGAAAATAATCTAAAAACATCAAAAAAATTCAATTTAAAATAAAAATAAAAATAAAAAATAAAATATAAAATATATTTTTAAAACACAGTTACAAATGCTCTTTTCATGTGTTTTTCCACCAGAAGTTCAATTTCAAACCTCAAAGAATTGCAATATTACTAATATTTTTTATATTTTATATGGTGCTTAGCAAAATGCCCTGCCCTGATTTTTTTTTGTTGACTTCAAGTCTTCCTAGACAATTAATTAGAGTTTTTTTAATTATTAAATGGTGGCTTTCAATTTTCCACCAAACATTGTACCTCTGAGTGTTCTTAGAGTGTGTTTGGTATTGTTTTTGTTTTTGTGGTTAAGGTTTTAAAAAAGCACTTTAATAAAAAGCACTTTAACTGCGGTTCAAAATAGGTTTTGAAGTTTTGGTTAAAACTGTGGTTGAGTTTGAGATTAATGAAAAATAGTTTCATGTGTTTGGTTACCAAGTTTTTTATATTGCTTTCAACTTGTGAAATTACTTTAAAGAGCATAGACATGTACACACACACACACACACATATATGGTCTTAATAATCATAATTTCATAATGTAATGAATAATTCAAGTACAATGGACTTTTTTTTTATTCTCCCATCAAACTATTTGTAATGTCATCACGAACAAGATCCATACGTGAAGGCCTCTGCAATCCCTGACTATTTTCGCGTGCTATAATATCCGGTAAAAAATCGTCTGGATATAATTGGGATTACGATTATATTCAACAAAAACAACATCATCTTGCGATCTCCTTCTAATATAATTATGTAGTTCCATCGATGCAACCACAATCTCAACCTGTGTTTTGTATGGATAAGCTGGCATGTTCTGTAAAACTCTTCACCTTTGCTTCCATACTCCAAAAGTACATTCTATCACATTACATAGTGATGAATGTGCACGATTAAACACTTCTTCTCATCCACTTGGTTGTCCATGACGTAAAAAATCTTGTAAATGATACCTATCCCCTCTATATTAAACCATAATGCGTTTCCAAATCATTACATAGGCTCATCAAAGTGTCTCTATCTATCCTAAACATGTTAACAGAGCGTTTAACAGAGCGTTTCCAATGACCTCTTATAATCTCATTCAACCAACGCATCCTTGTATTGTATGAAACCATACATGGTTCTTTGTGGATATAATTAATATAATATAGGTTTATAGCTCCAGCCGTGGATATAATTAGTTTTTTTCACAGCAAATTGCCTCCGTATGAAATTTGCATCATCATCATCGTTGTCACTGTTGTTACTTCTGTCATCACCATTTCCATCATCACCGTATGCGCTACTGTTTCCTTCATAACCACCATAATTAATGTGGCCAACAATACGATTCATAACATTCTCATAGTCACTGTCATAATCCAATTTATGGGCTACTCCCCAAAATCTACTAAAAAATAACAAAAATAAAATAAAAGGGGCCGACGTTGGTAGAAAAATCAATGTGAAAATTTTGGTTATTTTCGAGAGTCCAATCGTATCTCTTTTGTCCTTAAAAATAGAGAAAGTACAGATTTAAGGCAAAAATAATTTATCATTGGATAAATCTATGCAGAAATGAAGTCGTGCGGCATAATTATATTTTTATGAGTCGATTTGATTTAATCATCGAACAATTTCAAGTGTAATTATGTTGAGAATTAATTTAGGGTCCAATTGAAGGATTTAATTAAGTGCAAGGACTTAATTATACTTTAAATTGGTCAAATTAATTTTATTAAGGGCTTAATCGATGAAAAATAAAATTCTTGAGCTTAATTCGGGTTCAAATTGAGAAGATTAAAATTTTCGGAGACCGAATTGAATTTTCCCAAGCAAATTATACGAAGATAGGGGCCAAATTGAAGACATCGAGAATTTAATGGTCAATTAAGGGTTAAATCACATAAATCAGAAGCCAAGGACCAAAATAAAAAGGCGCGCAAAGCCAAGGTTGCTATTGAAATTCTGATGGGGATACAATTGCACAAAATTACAAGTTTAAATCCAATCGGGGGTGGAATTAGAACAATTATAAATTGAGGGACCAAATTGCAATTTTACCTTCTCCCAAACTGTCGTAGCACACACTCCCGCCGCATGTCTTTATCTGCACTGCCCTCCGACTAGCTACCACGCCGCTTGCCTTTACCTGCACGCTGTCGACAGCCCTCCTGTGCCACCGTCGACAGGCCACCGATGCAAGTAAAGCTCTACTATAAATAACAACATGCTGGTGAGGAAAAAAAAGGGAAGAACAAGAAAAAACCAGAAAAAAAACAAGCAAATTTTACATAACAAAACCAGAATTTTACGCAGAGAGGGAGGAAGATTTTATAGAGGGGAGAACAGGGAGAAGGAGGAGAAAAAGAACAGAAAAAAAAATTAACAGAGGGAGACGGTTCAGACTAGAAGGTTATAATATTTGAAGTAAAAATGAGAGGGGAGGCAGACGATATAACATGAAATAATACATAAAAAACACACAGCCATTCTCTCTCCTCCTCGGTAACCATCTCCAACACAGCAGCAGCTCTCCCTCTCAGTCAGCAGCGACCGTAATCCCTCTCTCTTCTCCCCTCAACACAGCCAACAACCATCTCTTTCTTGGCCATCTTCCTCATCTCCGGCTGAACCAGCAACAACCATCGAAGCTCTCTCTCTCCCCCTCTCCTTGCAGCGACGATCCTCTCTCTCTCCTCGCCAGCTCCAGCAGCAACCAGACTTCTCTTCCCCTCAGCGCCACCATTTTCTCCCCATGCCAGGATCATCACATAGCTCCAGCGGCAACAATCAGCGTCGACGACCAGCAGCAACAGGTCAGCCACTTCAGGAGCTCCTCCCGACCACCTCAAGCTGCCATTTTCGACGCCACCACCACAAGGACAACCACCTCGGCCTCCTCTACCCAGCGGCAGTGGCAGGTGAGCCTCTTATCGTGGTCGGCTGACCACTTGTTACTGTTGAAGTCAACTGAGTGAATTAATTCACTTCACGTGAATTGGCTGTTGGGCTTGGCTGCTCTCGGCCCAGCCCAGTTGGCTGGGCCGGGTCCAGCCCATCCCATTAAAGTTGGGCATTTGACCCAACTTGGCTTTGGCCTAGTTGGTTGGGCCGGGTCCAGCCCAAACCATTAGAGTTGGGCATTTGGCCCAACTTGGCTTTGGCCCATCTTGGCTGGTTCAGGCCCGACTCAATTTTTTTTAATTTTTATTTTTATTTTTATTTTAAAAAAACAAAAAAAATGCATTTTAAAAAAATAAAAAAATGTGTTGTTTTAGTGCATACGGCCAGATTCCAAAGTTTTTCCCATCATATTTTTCGTAAAAACAATATGTCGCATCTTTCTCATATTTTAAAATGAAAATTGGATATCGTAACCAGTTTATGATTATCCGTTGGAATTTAGCCAAAATATCAAAAAATATTAATAATTATTTTGTTTTAACTATCGGGGTGTAAAACTACAGTGTAAATTACACCCGCAGATAAAAAAAGATTTTTACTACGGTGTAAAATTACATTGTATAATACATCCGTAGATAAAAAAAAGGTTTTTAACTACGGTGTAAAATTACATTGTAAAGTACATCCGTATATAAGAAAAAGGTTTTTAACTACGGTGTAAAATTACATCGTAAAGTACACCCACAAACAAAAAATATTTTTTGAAAATGCAGTGTAAAAAATTTTAACTTAGAAAAAACAATCAAACAACAAGGCAACTTACCTTAGGTAGGGTGCACTGGGGGTAATGCGCCTTTTCCTTGCACAACAAGTCTCCTTACCCAAACTCTTGCAGACCAATAGGTTCCTAGTGACCTTAATACTAAGTAGCGACTCCTGATAATTATAGTCATAATTTTACGACTATAAAACGCATTCTATTTTCACCGCGTGCCGTTTTCCTCCAAATCCGGGGACGGCGGGGCGCGAAGCATGAAAAAATTGTTGTCACAACAGTCACCTTCAAAATCTCTACTACATATAGCATTAAAATGTGGATCATCCATATCTAGCAACACTAGAAAGAAATTCAATAAAATGTTAGTGTTGCATAAAAAAACTTTGAGCGAAGTATATTAACATAAAACAAGTGCAAACCTGTCAACAACAGAGAAATATTTTTCTTGCTTGTAAGAAGATAGATGCTTGTGTTTGGTATCAATATATTTTTTTCTAATGGTATACATAACATAAACCCCTCCCCCCCCCTTTATATAGGAAGATATGCATTATGTCTTGCAATAATAATTTGAATATGTTTGTCAACATATTTCAAAGTGTGAATTAATATAATTTGTTTTTATCAATTATTCAACACTACATGTCAATCTTTTTTTGTTTTTCTCAATTATTCAAGATTTCAATTATTATTTTTTTTCTCTTCAAATTATTAAACACTACATGTCAATCTTTTTTTGTTTTTCTCAATTATTCAAGATTCCAATTATCATTTTTTTTCTCTTCAAATTATGCAACACTACATGTCAATCTTTTTTTGTTTTTCTCAATTATTCAAGATTCCAATTATCATATTTTGTTTTTCTCTTCAAATTATTCAACACTACATGTCAATCTTTTTTTTTGTTTTTCTCAATTATTCAAGATTCCAATTATCATTTTTTTTCTCTTCAAATTATTCAACACTACATGTCAGTCTTTTTTTTGTTTTTATCAATTATTCAAGATTCCAATTATTATTTTTTTTCTCTTCAAATTATTAAACACTACATGTCAGTCTTTTTTTGTTTTTCTCAATTATTCAGGATTCCAATTATCATTTTTTTTTCTCTTCAAATTATTCAACACTACATCTCAATCTTTTTTTTCTCTCAATTATTTAGGATTCCAATTATCATATTTTTTTCTCTTCAAATTATTCAACACTACATCTCAATCTTTTTTTTGTTTTTCTCAATTATTCAAGATTCCAATTATCATATTTTTTTTTCTCTTCAAATTATTCAAGATTCCAATTATCATATTTTTTTTTCTCTTCAAATTATTCAACACCACATGTCAATGTTTTTTTTGTTTTTCTCAATTATTCAAGATTAAACATGTCATATTCCTTTAATTTTCGTTTTTTAATGTCAATTAATCAAGAAACCAATTTTTCTTTGTTTTTTTACGTCAACTATTAAATTTTAGCAATTTTGTATTCTTAATTTCAAAAACTATTTAAGATCCCACTTTTTTTCATTTTTAATGTCAATTAGTAAAGATCTACATTTCTTTCTGTTTTTTTAAGACAACTTGCAGGGTTAAACAATATCATGTTCTTAATATTCTTAACAATATTTTTATTCACTAGTACAAACAAACATTCATTAATAACAATGAGAACAATAATTCAAGATAAATAAAAAACTTTAAATCATAATATTAGAGGTTATAACAAAATAATATATTATAGAACATCAAAATAATTCAATACAAAGGTCGTACCATAAAAAATCATGCTCAACAAATTACCTCTTACGTTACAATCCGAAGGAAGACAAATAATAAAATCAAACAGTCAAACAAAGTTAGAGCATTGCAGTTAAGCCTTTTTTGGGCGCATGATGTTTTGCTGAAGCCAATTGTATTTTTTTTCAATATTGTTGATGCTAGCCCATATTTCCCTATTTCTACGCACACGTAGAAACTCAGTAGCGAGGTCAAAAAAATCATCGTCATTTATCAAACCAGGTATTGATTGGAACTCAGCCATAACTTCAAGAATACTACAACCCGGCAAATCCCTATTCGCAGAAGTGGAATCACTCCTACTAGACATGTTGTCGAGAAGCTGTTGCTGCATTGATACTAGTTGAGCACCAATTCCGGATGGCTTTTTCTTTCTAGCTCTCGGCTCAGGGTGCTCTCTTTCTTTTCTTTTGCCACTACTCTTTGTGTTGCTACTACTAGACATATGCACCCCCCCAACTCCTAGAGAAATATGATTTTCAAAATTCAGATTGACATCCTCCTCTGAATCCCCGCTTCCTTCTTCCAAATCAACACCTTCTACACCGACATTGCTTGTGCCCAAATCGACTTCATTGGCACCAACTGCGCCCGACGATGGTGTTCATGCATATTGTCTGGTAGCAACGACTTCAGAGAACATTCTATCAAATTTCAACTTCAACAAAGGCTCGATACCAGACTGTCTGAATTTTTTCGCTCCTCTTATTTCCTGCATAAAACAAATAGTTTTCGTGTAATTATCTTAACAAAATATAAAGAATGACATGGAATAGTTACTTTGACGAAAATTCACCTGAATTTTTTATTTCCACCAGTCATCGCTAGTTGTAACTGTCCCTAATCCGTAACTCCAACCCACACCAGTTTTAACAATCAGTTTGGTCCATATCCTCCAATCTTTTTTACATGTATCCCATTTGTTTTTCAACTGTGTTTTGGAGAACGCATGTCCTGAATGTTCTTTAAATGATGTTAAAATAAACTGTCATCAGCATCTATCAAAATGAGTATCGGTCTCATTCTCATGTCAATTGCCTTAATGCATATATCACAAAATATATGCAATATTTCTCTTGTCCAAGCAGCTTTATCTATAGATTCATGATCATCCATGATATCTAATAAAACTTTGAAAAAAAAATCAAATCAACATTAAAAAAAAACACTTAAATACTATGAAGGAACAAACTTGGTCATGCAATGTTTAACTAAATGTCAATAAAAAACATGTATTGTACAATATAGCATGAATCCAAGTGTTTAGCATGCAGAGAACATAACCAACAACAACACATTCAAATCTTAGCAAAAAACAAAGGTAAGAGAAGACCGTGGTCGGCTACAAATTGGATATGTTATTAATCATTTCACTCCAATTGTGAAAATGACAGTGAGTTATCACTACAATAAAAAGCATGTATAATGTTCATCAATGTCAGAGAGGATGATTGTTTAAAGCAGCAAGAATTCAGCCTAATGAGTACCAACTATGTGTATTTTAAATGATTTATGGCTACAGCAGGGAAGGAGATGAAAATGCAGGTAAAAATTGATATTAGGAAGAGTGATGATTTTTACTGTAGCTTTTAATAGTGAACAAGGTAATTGTAAAAAAATTACATGGGAGAAGACGAAGGAAACAACGATTAGAGAAAAGTAAGTTAAGAGAACACCGAGCTCCATCTTAAACTAAACCATATTATTTGTATTACCATATTGAGGTGCTCCATATTACATAGAAGAGTAATGTTAGGCGTGCTTACATGTCCTTGCAAAGTATGGCACTGATGGATATGGCATCTATGACATAAGAAAGTTTTCAAATTATGAAAAGGTTGATCCACAATTTAATGTAGTTTCTTCCATTTTTGGAGTAGCTATTTCAGATTGACACATTATTAGGAAAACAAGTATTGGTATGGGTAGCATTATTCTACACAGAATTGGTGCTTCTTTAATAGGCATCAAAAGTACGGGCAATTTTAAACTACATAACAAATAGAAAAGCCAAATAGGAAAAGGAAAGCCATAAATAATAGAAAATCCTACATGATATCTACTTTCTTGAGTATACTAAGATTTATAACTAGTAGTAATATTTCCAAGGACAATAGTTCGTAAAGAGATTATGTTTGTGAGAAACTAAATTGTACAGAATCAATGAAAAATTAAACTTCTCTTTCATTAACTGCATCGACTAACATTTGTTTACGACATTCATTCTTTTCAAACTCATCATTCCACCAAGAAAATCTTTACAGGGAAAATTGTTTTTTTGTTGAATAAATTAGGTTTGTCAAGATGACAGGTTTGGAAAATGAAATAAGAAAGAGAACAACATGCCTGATAAGCTTACCTCGTTTTCTTTCAAAGAGCTGTATCACCTCTTTTTTAAATGGCACTAAATCACTTCAATTCTTCCACGCTTATCCCCATCCAGCATCACATATCCTGGCAAATTCACGCACTGAATACCACAAACCTAAACTCCAAACAATCCTTTTCAATGCGATAGCAACAAGACAGGATGCTTAAGTTAAGATATTTAACTATATTAATAGGAACTAAGAGCAAGAAATATTGAAAACAACAATTTTTAGAATAATAGCAGCAGCAACATAGTTCTAAAACTCATAAAAACTTACATCGACATAGACAAATCACACTTTCCTTAAAACCAACACAACAGAAACATATACTTGTATTAAAAATATTGAATTTAACAAAAAGAGAGAATTGAACTGAATGATATGATTGTATTAAAAATATTCAGTTTCCTATTACATCGTATATATACTTCTCATCTATATATATATGAGCTGATAACTAACTAAATAACTAATTCTTGTTAATTTTTCAACTAACTTCTGTTAACAGCTTATAACAAACAATAACTGATATAAACTATATATGCACACGTGTTTTGTATGTATTGTGGATGGTTGCTGCTGCACGAAGAACTGCAGCTGTGTGCTTGTATGTATGTCAATACTCCCCCTCAAGATGAGACACACTCAAGGAGAAAAAATGTTGAGAAGGCTCATCTTGGATACCAAAGCAGAGAACTGAGTTAAACCAAGGGCCTTTGTAAAGAGATCCGCGAGTTGATGAGCAGAGGAAACATGGAAAGTGCGAATAACCCCTGATTGAATTTTCTCACGCACCACATGACAATCAATGTCAATGTGTTTGGTGCGTTCATGGAAGACAGGGTTAGTAGCAATATGAAGGGCAGCCTTACTGTCACAATAAAGAAGAGCAACTTGAGGAGGAACCTGAAGATCTTGAAGGAGACTGCGTAACCACACGATCTCACAGCAAGTAGAAGCCATTGCCCTGTACTCAGCTTCGGCTGAAGACCTGGACACCGTAGATTGCTTCTTGGATTTCCAAGAAATCAAAGAATTGTCAAGAAAAATACAATAGCCTGTTACAGAGCGCCTGGTGTCCACACAACCAGCCCAGTCTGAATCGCAGAAAACTTTTAGCTGTAATGTAGAATTGACAGGAAAGAACAATCCTTGTGCAGGAGAGGCCTTTATGTAACGAAGAACCCTGTGTGCTGCATCTAAATGGGGAACACGAGGCATGTTCATAAACTGACTGAGAACCTGAACTGAAAAAGTGATATCAGGTCTGCTAATAGTAAGATATAGCAATCTGCCAATAAGTCGTCTGTAACTAGAAGGATCATCAAGTAACTGACCATCATCTTTAGAAAATTTAACATTGGATTCCATTGGAAAATGAACTGGTTTGGATGCCAACATACCAGAATCTTCAAGAATTTCCAAGGCATATTTACGTTGACATAAAGAAATACCAAGCTCACTACGAGCAATTTCCAAACCCAGAAAGTATTTCAGGTGACCAAGATCCTTTAACTGGAACCGAGCATTGAGTAATTTGATGAACTGGGAGACAGCCTCTGAATTATCACTGGCAACGATAATGTCATCAACATAAACTAACAAGGCAATGAAAGAGTCCTTGGTAGTTCTGGTGAACAAAGTATAGTCAGCCTTAGATTGGATAAAACCAAATTCCAGTAAAGCATTGGAAAACTTTGCAAACCATTGTCTTGAAGACTGTTTGAGTCCATAAATGGACTTGTGAAGTTTGCAAACTTTTGACTCCCCCTTACTAATGAAACCGGGAGGTAAAGACATATAAACATCTTCATCTAAATGTCCATGGAGAAATGCATTATTGACATCCAATTGATGGAGGTGCCAATTTTTGACTGCAGCAACTGCCAGTAAAGCACGAACAGTGGTTATCTTGGCCACTGGAGAAAACATCTCATAATAGTCCAATCCTTCACATTGATTATACCCTTTAGCAACCAATCTAGCTTTATATCTCTCCAAAGTCCCATCAGACTTTAACTTCACTTTGTAAACCCATTTACAACCAATCACATGCGCAGAGGCAGGAGGATCAACAATGGACCATGTGTTGTTGAGTTCAAGTGCCTTGATTTCCTTATCCATTGCATCACGCCATTCCTCATGCTTAATAGCTTGAGAATAAGATGCAGGTTCAACAAGTGTAGAGACTGAAAGGCTAAAACATCTTTGAGAGGGTGACAGTTTATTGTATGAAAGGACTGAAGATAAAGAATGAGGGATACCTGCTGCTGTAGACGATGGTGTGGGTTCTGAAGTTGAGGTGAGATGACAGTGATAATCATGTAAGTAGCTAGGAATGTGTTTGACTCGAGTAGATTTTCTATGTGGTTGAGAAGTACTTGAAACATATGGGGAATTTGTAGGAATTGGTTCTGCAGAATGGGGTGAGTGTGGACTGACTGGATTGGAAGATGATTGATTGACAGGAGGTATTGTCGAAGAATAGGAAGGTAAAGGATTGAGTATAGAGTCTTCTGTGTCATGCAAAGAAGTAGACAGAGGTAAAACAAGGTCATTAGTGGACACAGAATTTTGAAGAGAAAAAGGAAAGATATTTTCATGAAATACCACATCTCTTGATACAAACACACTATGAAGTGTTAAATCGTAAAGTTTATATCCTTTCATGTTATATGGATAACCAATGAAAATACATGGTTTGGCTCTAGGATCGAATTTATGCCTATGCCTTAGAAGAGTGTTGGCATAGCAAAGGCAACCAAATATTCTCAGATGAGAATATGTAGGAATGGACTTGAATAATGCTTCATAAGGGGACTTATTTTCCAGAATATGTGAAGGAATTCTATTGATCAAATGGACTGCTGTGAGAACACAGTCCCCCCAAAATTGAAGAGGTACATGAGATTGAAAAAGAAGGGCTCTTGCAACATTTAAAATGTGCTGATGTTTGCGCTGAACAATTGAATTTTGTTGGGGGGTTTCGACACAACTAAGTTGATGAGTGGCCCCTTTAGATGCATAAAAAGAAGGCATGTTAAACTCAAGCCCATTATCTGATCGTAATGTTTTGATTTTGATATCAAATTGTGTTTCAACTAGTGTGAAGAATGACTGGATATGATTTCTGACTTGCGATTTATTGTCTAAGAGATGTATCCATGTGAACCTACTATGATCATCAACTATTGTTAGAAAGTATGATGAACCAGTAATGGATTTGGTTGAAAAGGGCCCCCAAATATCGTAGTGTATTAAGTCAAAGGGCTGTTTAGTGGTGGATGTGCTGTGAGAAAAAGGTAGCCGATGCTGTTTGGCTAGGGGGCAGATGCTGCAAATGGTGTTGGATTTAAACGGTCGACCGGTTGGGCTTGCTCTTGATGAACCGGTTGATCGGTTCATCCCAGAATGATGAGGGATCATTGGGGAAAGTATTTTTCATGGGGAAAGCACCAGGATGCCCTAATCTATAATGCCACAATCCATGATTAACAGATTTATTAGATGAAATCATAGAAGCTGAAACATTATTGATTGAATGATGTAGTGCAGAATTTACAGAATTGATTGAAACACAATTCCTAGACAAAACAGAATTTGAATTTGGCAGCAAGTGGTATAAACCTCCATCTTCTTTACCCACACCAATCGTTGTCCAACTTGTGAGATGCTGAACAAAACAGAAGCTAGGTAAGAAAATAACACAGCATTGTAGAGTTTTGGTCAATCTGCTAACAGACACAAGATTAAATGAAAAGGAGGGGATGCAGAGGACATCAGTTAAAATAAAATTTTCTGATATCTTGACAGTTCCAACATGCGTTACTGAAGCATATTGGCCATTTGGCAATCTTACTGATTTTGAAACAGTGGAAGTAATGCTTGTGAACAAAGTGATGGAGCAGATCATGTGATCTGTAGCCCCAGTATCAATGATCCAGGGGCTTTTAGCAGGTTTGGATATCAGAAATTGGTAAGATGGAAATGCAGAAGATGAGAAAACAGAGTGTGTTAAATCTGAAGTGGAAAAATGTGTTTTAGCTAAATAGTCACCTGCACTTGTCATACCTTCACTTTGCATGATCTCGGATTCAGAATCTTTGACTGCGAACGAAGAAACCTGATTTGCAGAGGCATCCAATTCTGTAACAGTTGGCTTGAACATTTGCAGAAGTTGTTGACACTGCGCATCAGGTGATGGGAAGCTGATTTCCAGAAACCTGATGAGCACTGGAATTCATGTTTATATTCCTGCCTTTGTT
>CM045908.1:13552168-13820190 GCA_025169955.1 Salix arbutifolia
AGGTTCACGGGACAAGAGGTTCAAAAGGTTTATAAAATGGCATGTGATGCGATGACAGTGCTTCTCCTGGTTTATCATTCCTGTACTGCTAACTATTCACCATCCATGCCAGGGTAAATCTTTCTTTTAATCAAGAATCTTTGGTAAATCTTTCTTTTAATCAAGAATCTTTCTTTCATGTACCACAGGTAATTATAGAAAGTAACAATGACTAAAGAGATTGGCAATAAAAAGTCTGATCATTAATTAATATTGTAAATTTATTTATTATTTAAAAAAATATATATTTAACTGAAAACATTTCTCCAGTCAAAACATTTTTTTTTTCTGACAATTTAAGCTAATATTATTGCAGTGGCAGAGCACAAGCAAAGACATTATCCATGAAATCAGCTCAAGATCCGCTTGTCCCTACTCTCATCTGCCAAAACTCAAATGATGAGATCTATCTCCACAACAACAGATTCTTATTCACTTCATGCATTACAGACACATATATAAACATCGACGCATAGGACAACAACACGAGCAACAGAAAAGATAAACATACTCAAACTCAAGCATTCCACTACTACTACTACTACTACTACCATCACATAGTTCTACATTCCAAGTATTAATATGCATACAAATCTGACAAACCCATGGGAGGGCATTAAGGGACTTCTCACTACAAGACTTCTAAAGAGAACATTTGATGAAAGAGTGGACCCCAACAATTGATGATTAACCACTGAGCTTCTCCACGGTAGTATCTCACACCAGAAGTTTTCTTTGTACTGCTACTTTTTAATAAGAGTTTAATACTACCAGCATGATTTGTGTGAGGATAAGGAGACCGAGACAAAAGCATGAAATCAAAGAAAAGGGAAGGGTGGATAGTGGGACCCGAATTACCTAACGCGCATGCACTAAATCCATGGGGGTTCTCAACACTTGAAGAAAAGGAAGTCCTCATTTACAGCACAGCCCACCTCTACAATCAACCCATGCGTCCAAATCCTTTAGACTTTTGTTAAACCTTTAATCCACAATAAAGCTAAAGGATAATCATTTCTGGTCAACAAACAAAACACAAATTTTCTTCACCTTCTGCAAGCGAAACAGCCATATCATCCCCCCACTACTCTCCTTTTATTGGCCCATTATATACAAGCCCTTGAGAGGGGGGGGGAAAGTTGGAAAAAAGAGCCCCCACATGAGGAAAAAAAAGCTAATATAGTGATTTCAAAGTCATCAATCATTCAAACCAAGAATTCTTGAGTAGCTACCTTTCTTTCATTCTTCCTTCCTCCACTTTTTGGCAAACATGCTACCATGGAATGAGGAAATGAGACTTAATGGAAGTTCACTCCAAGAGTTTTGGCTTTGAGCTTCAAAGACTTCAAGTAATTTATGGCCTCATCAAGGACCAACAATGGTTCCTTATTCTTTGCACCAGGGATTATGCTCTCCAGAATTTTCAAGGTTGCATGAATCTTATCCTTTCTAAATTGCTTGCTGCCCAAAATGGAAACCATTCCCTCTTTTGGGGTTTGGCCTATAGCATAGCTGGATTCCGTATCACTGTCATATCCAAGAAATCTGTCCACTTTCACTGAACTAGCAGTGTCTACTGGAGATGATTTTTTGTACCCACCATCGATCAATTTCTGCCTTTTGTTTGGACCATCAGAACTAGTTACTTCCCCTGTTATTTCATCTACTTGTTCTTGTGTCCCGTGACTTTTAATCAGAATGGGAAAGTGACCGGTGCTCCTTACTTCATCATCGTCACCATCATCATCGTCACTTCCACGATCATCGTCATCATAATCATCATCATCTGAGTCTAGCAACGCATTGATTTCTTCAGTGTCCTCGTGCATCTCAGTTTCTTTACCACTAAAGTGATTCTCATCTGATACTTCGTGTAACTTCAGCTTCATCTGGTCCATTTTAGCTGCATATTCTTTGTAGTTAAAATAACCAGGAATCGGCTTTGCATCAGCTGGAGTTGGTTTTGGGACAGCAAGTCCAAAGGAACTATATATCAATCTTTTTTCATTCCCAGACTGATCGAAAACAAAGAACCTTCTCTGGCATCCAAGGATTGGATTTGCCACGCCTCCCCTACCAAGCCCATTAGAAAACATGGACAGGTTTTCTTTGACATATGGGTTTGTACCAGGAAGAAAATTCTGGAATTGAGGGGGTAAACACTGAGGCAACCCATAGGCTTCATTGCCTTGTTGTGTCTCAAAATCTGGAATGCTTGGAACTGCTAATCCTGGCATTGACATATTTGCAGAAGTCATGTAAGTGGCAGGGTTCATACATGCTGGCAAACATTGTGGTTGAGCAGGATCCAATGATGTGGTCATGCGATAGAAATTTGGCGATTGCCAAGTAGAAAGTGGTGGAAACAGCCAAGAACCTTCAGCCTTAACCATCCAACCAAAAGAATTACCTGTGGATGAAAATAAAAAATAAAAAATAAATTACTGTCTAGAAAAGAACCTATTATCATTTTAGCTTCAGACCCAGAAGTAAGATATCGCAAACATACCAAGAATTGTGCTTTGATTTGCAATGTGGAATTAATTTCTGCTTCTTTCTGGAACAAGGAAAAAAAAAAGGAAAAACTACAAATTCCAGCTTGATACTACAACAGAAACGTGGAATCAATCTACGTGACAGGTTTAAGCAAATGACGGAAGTATTCAGCCTGCAAAAAAGTACCAAGAACAAGGAATGAAGTAGTATCGCCACCAAACAAGGAGCAAAAAAAGAGAAAGCCAGGGACTCTTAAAGCAAAAATATACAAGTCAATTCTTTGGCAAAAATACTTTCTTATGAACTGCTAATTGATTGCATCACGCAAACAATTAACTAATAAAGGAAGCATTAAATGTTTTATACTAACCTGACAATCCTGCAATGGTTGATAGCATGCAATAACTCTAACTATAATTGTTGGTTTTCCAGCACTTCCATTCTCATGTTTCAATGCCCGAAATCTTGTTTGACTAGCTGCTTGGCACACCATAACTTCTTTGAACGCTTAAAACTCGAAACTATGCAGATGAAGGTTACAACACAAAGCAATTACCTAATAATCGAAAGTAGGACAAGGAAAAGCTCGGTACAAAGATCAAGGATGGGCTGGACTTAGAATAGCAGGAAAAAAGAGGAAGAAACACCGTAGAAACAGAAAATTGAATTGGAAAAACAGATTGAAGATCGAACAAATAGAGAAACTACGGAAAGTTATATTGCTTTCTTGTTATCTTTTCAGCTAATCCTATAAAAATCACAATAAAAGATGAAAAAGTGACAAGATCCCATTAACAGTTTTGTAAAGAATAACAAGCCCAGAGTCTCAAAGGAAGTTCACTGGAAAGGTAATTTACAGAATAACCCGGCAATACAAATTCAAACGCATAACTTTGCGGAACACGTCAACTGGTGGACTCAACCAAGGCATATTGTTTTCCTTCAGTGCACTAATGAATTATTCACAGATATGTACTCTAAGTATATATGCCCAGATTTCCTGCAAATGGTAGCATAAAAAACAAGAAACATGAGCTAAATGGTACAAAATGCAATCATATAGAAATGCAAAAGGATGGTGAGCAATATGACGTAAAAATGTGGAACTAGCTCATAAATAACCTCTACAAGCTTAAACATTGGCTATCAAATTTGACAAGATGATTTTAAAAAAAAATACTTCTTAATTGCACTCCATGGCTGAGCTTCATAAACTTCCCTCGGCATCAAAAAGAAACACAAAACTTATCATCATATTCTGCTTTCTTGTTCTACCATTTTTGACCAACTGAAAGTATGATAAAGATAATCACAACAAAAATAAGCTGAAAAAAGCTGAACTTTCAGCATTTCTATCACATGAAAATTATCAAAGATACCTAAAAAACAAAATCAAAGATATTAGCATCTCTATCTATATTGATTATTCTCATCAAGCAAGAAGGCTAATCCAAATTCTCTCATGAATCCATCAAACCCCCCATGTACTGAAATTCGGAAACTTAAGCGTAAAACAAACCAAAGCACCAAACTTTCTCAATCACCAAAAGAAAACCCATCACGAAAAAACGAAGATAAAACCCAAAAAAAAAAATGAAACCAAGGAAAAATTTAACAATAGTCCAACAAAAAGCAAAAAACAGGAAGGCTCGAAACAAGAAGAAAAAAACCCATAGAGATAATACTAAAATTCAATCACTTACAGTGCAAAAACTATTAGTAATATCTTTCTTGGCTCAGATCCAAAGACACAAGAGTTGACAAAAAGGGAATCTTAAAAACACTGAAATATTACAGAGATAGGGAGGGAGAGAGGGAGGAACAGTTAAAAGTGGAAGTACAAGAAGTAGTGACTGAAGAAGTGAGCGTGATAAGAGATGTTAAGATTTTAAAGAGTTTTTATGACCATATTGCCCTTTTACTATTATAGAATAGTAGCTGAGTATGGTTAAGCTAACCTAACATTAGTTATTTCTAAAATTTGGTTTTGACTGATTTTTTTTAGTTGGGAGTTGAGTCTATCAAATTTAAATGACCCAATATTATTTATTTAAAAAAAAAATGAAACTACACCGTTTTAAATTAATTATAATAACTCTTCCGATTTTGAAGCAATCATAACATTGCATATGATCGATAAATGATCATGGACTCATAGTCAGAGCATTTGAATGGACTGATACACCATGGGGCTCAGCAGGCTTACAATCCATTTAAATAAAACAAAAGCTGAAGGTGGGCTGGGCTGGGCTGGGTGAGCCCAAGTTGTTTTTCTGATGAATTACTTGAATGATTGCAATTATACCAATAATGATAATAAACAACTTGAATAATATAGTCATTAAAATGTGCCATTACTCATAAGTATACACCCTAATTTAATAATTAAAATAGTCATTAAAATGTGCAATTACTCATAAGTATCCTAATAATTAAAATAGTCATTGGTCATCTCAAGGCAAAGAAGGTGGTCAACATATTGAAATATTTGACCCCACAAAAAAAATAAAAAAATAAAAAAGTCATGTATTAACTAATAATTAAATGGGCATCAATTGCAGGCCCCAACTTATGCGCTCGCACAAAAAGATAAACAAATCTTGAATTTTTAATCGTAGACAGCACCTGTGTATAAAGAAAGCCCATAAAGTAAATAATAAAAGTATATAGTAAAAAAATTCAATAATGTATGAATTATTTTATAAATTATTCATAAGAGCGGAAGGAACAAGAATCATGGGCTAATTAATATTTAATTAAAACATCATAAGGTCTTCCCTTTTTGAGGCAGTCAAATATAATTAATTAGAATCTTGTTTAATTGGTTAGTTAGATTCTTTGTTCGATTTTAATAATTAGAAATGTTTTTTTTATATAAATAACATTAGCATATCAAAATAACATTAAAATATATATAAAAAATACTTAGGAGATAAAAACTTTTTTTTTCAAAATCATTTTTAAAACCCAAAATCAAACAGCTTATTAATTTACATCTTTAATTTATATTTCTTTTCAAGAGAGTTGCAGCGGTAATCTTTAGTGCCTGTTTGGGAGTGTGGTTGCGGTTATTTTTTAAAGTGTTTTTCGTTTAGAAATACATTAAAATGATATTTTTTATTTTTTAAAATTATTTTTGATATCAGCACATCAAAATTATCTAAAAACACCAAAAAAAATTCATTTAAAATGGAAAAAAATTCAAAATTTGGCCAAACAGCGTTTCAACTGTTGTGTTAAACAACTTCTTAATAAGCATTCAGTGGCAGTGTTAAAAATAAATAAATTCAGCAGCTGTTTTAACAAAACAAAATTTAATTATGGTTCTGGACAATTTTATTCAACCCGTGATATTATGATCATTAGAGCATGTTATTTTTAAGTTCGAGGGAGTAATGACAAATCATTTCTCAAGAAATAATTAGACCGAATAACTATAATAGACGAGCAAAGAACAGAGATAGTGCAATGAATTGCTATTTATTTTTTACAAGGAAATTTCTAAGTATATTTGGGATTCCATGAAAAACAAACACCAAGAAACAATCAGTGCTGAGAGACAACAACTTCAAATGAAATTTGGATTGCTTAAGAAAAATTTGAGAGAGTCGGACTTAGACTATTTTTTACTAATGACATAAATCGTTAAAAAGATACAAATTCATTGTGATAAAACAAGAGGATGTTAATTCCGTTGAGAAGATTCTTCGATCATTAATGCCAAAATTCAATTTTGTTATGTGTTCAATAAAAAAAATGCTAAGGATATTGATGAAATCGTCGTTGATAAATTGTAAGTTCGGTCTCCATGGGACGTGATGGTAAAGAACTTGCGATCTGCACATCAGGTTTTGTGTTCGAATCAGAACGTGCATTCCTTGTAAGAGTTTAGGACAACTGAGATTTTACTCGTTCACTTGAGCTCATAAAATACGTTTTATAGGGAATCAGGTTTGCTCGCATCAAAAAAATAAAAGTTCCCTGCTAATTCATTAGCAAAAATTGAATTAACAAGATAAAAAAGGAGCAAGCTTTACAAGCTTCTTGTTTAAATAGTTAGTTAGAATCTTTGTTAAATTAGGATAGTTTTAAATTAATTATTAGGGTTAAGGTTGTCAAAATCACGAGCTAACTTTTAAAATCTAACGATTATACAAGTCAACATGTATTTACGTGCTGAATTGAGCTAAACTCAAAAACTAGTAAAATCAGACTTGACTCGTGCAAAATCGGTAAAATCAGTAAAATCATTTTGATTTTACTATTTTACTCAATTTGTGATATGAACAACTAAGTTAGTTTTAAATTTGGTCTTATAAGATTTGTTGATAATTTTATGAGATCAAACATATCTTTTAAACTATTTATTGGATCTAGTTGATATTTATAGGGAAATATTAGATACATGAAAATATATATTGTTAAATTATTAGAATAAACAAAGTTCAAAAACATATTATTTCAGATAATCAAAGTTACTAGATGAATCTTATCAAATTTGTCAAACTAAACATTCATATATTGTTTTGGACACATCTAGAGTTACAAATAAGATTTCATTGCGATTTTAGATAGGAGAGAAACTAGACATCTCAATATTTTCAAACATATATGATAAACTTGATAATTTATTTAAATAAGAGAAAATTATATGTTTGAAATCATGACTGAAATCTACTTGGAATTTGTGAAAATTAAAGATTTAGACTACATGGAAGAATTTTAGAATGAAGACTTTGTTTTTTTATGTCATTGATTTCTTGATTTATATTATCTATTCTTTTTATTTATTTAGATCACTAATTTATAATATCGTTGACTCTCTTTATTAAATTTTAATTTAATTTAATGACTGAAATTGTCAATATATAATAATAAAAAAAATACTTGCGATTTTACCATCCTATTTTATATTATAGTTTTCGTGTTTTGATCAGGGTACTGATTCATGTACCAGTTTTCACACTGTATTCATCTAATGTATTTATAAGAAAGAAAAAAATAAAAATAAACCTTCAACAGTCAAATTAATACATTTACGAGAGAGAGAAAATATTATTCTCGTAGCCTCTTTTTTTTTTAACTCTAGATGCTAATATATAGGGCAACCCTACTAACCTGCACCTAAAATAAACTTAAAATGTATTTATTGGTGTATATAATATAAAGTAAAATAAAATAAAATAAAATAAAATAAAGTTCTGTAATTTCTATTTAATTAGGCATATAGTTTGGTAAAGCTCGAATCCTTTCCTTGAATTCCCAACAGTGTACGTTTTCATGTAATGGTCATAATTTTCTTCCCGCTCTCAAAGGGAAAAACACTACCAACTTTAGGCCCTTGGCCCCACGTATCCCTGAGGTTTGGGCAATTTGCTTTCAAAAAGTAAATGTTCTTATTCTTTTTTGGTATATACCTTCTAAAAGTGTATTTTATAAGCTAAACAGGTAAAATCCCGGTTGTTCTAGATTCTTATAAGGGATGTATATTCTAACTTGAACTTGTAGAAGATCAGGTAACGACAGCTGAACTCAAGCATGAGGACCAGGAAGATCATGTAACAGCAACTGTGTATTTAATTTACATGATTTCCTCATTTATCTTTCAATTATCCTCTGCTGCTGCATTCACGGAGGATTATGAATTGTTGCTGCTGTAATAACAGGTGCATTGCATTCATGGGATTCATGGTCTTCATGCTTGAGTGCAGCTGCCGTTACCTGATCTTCCTAGTCCTCATGGTTGAGTTCAGCTACCGTTACCTGATCTTCTACAGAACTCAAGACCTGCCGTACAGATCATAAACTCTTTATCATCATGTCACGTTCCTTAAAAACATAATTATTCTTAGTGATTCGAGTAAACATAGAATTTATTTTTATGTTAAATAAAGAGGCTATAAAAGTGTGTAACCAGTCAATATAATGCTGTAATCCACTTGATTCAATATAACTTTAGTGATGTAATTAAAGGCAAATGGGGGTTTCGAAAGTTATGATTAGTGGAGGCAAGACGGGCATATTGGCTTATTCTATGATATTCATTTTTTGTAGTGGAAGACAAATTGAGCAAAAGCCTTGATAAAATAAATTACGAAAGGGGAAAAAATCATGAAAGAAAAGAGTATACTATATACTATATACTATATACTATACGATCATATTATATTAATCTAGTGCTTAATTATCCACCTTGTCTCCTTTCATTGAATCTTAATTGTTTAGTGCCCGGCTAATGGATTAATTTAGCATTCAACACAAAAGACTACATGACAACATTAAAAGAAACAAATTAAATTAAATTATAAAAATGATTCATTTCTAACCTAATGTCAAAGGTAAAATTGATAAATAAAACATTTTAAATTAAAACAAAAAACTGCCTAAGACTATACGAGTTAATTTACCAAAAGTCAAAATCGTGTTGATAGAAGTTGTCAAAATCGTGTTGCTACTTGCAAGAGTTTGATGGGATATTTCAATAGAAATTATTGTTTTTGACCCAGGCTCGTCTAGTTTTCCTACATTAATACCAGCTAGGTTTCATGATAAAGGTTTTAGGAACTGTTTGGGACAACTGTTGCTGTAGCTTTTCGAAGTGCTTTTCGTGTTGAAATATATTAAAATAATATTTTTTTATTTTTTAAAAATTATTTTTGACATCAACACATCAAAATGATCTAAAAACACCAAAACATATTTATTTAAAATGAAAAAAAAATTGAATTTTTTGGAAACGGCGTTTCAAAAGTTGTCCCAAACAACTTCTTAATCTCATTGCTTGATGGGTGATTTTTTTTAAAATAAAATGTTATTAATTTATAATAACTCAATAAGTAAATAGAATATATATATATATATATATATATATATATATATAATACTTAGTTACCAATTAATGAATATTTAGATTAGCAAGTGAAAAGTGAAAGGGATGTTTAGAGTGTGTTTGGCATTGCTTTTGCTTTTGCGATTGCGATTGAAAAAAAACAGTTTTAAAAAAAGCGCTTTTTGTGTGTTGTAAAAGTGTTTGGTTAAAACTGTGGTTGAGTTGGAGGTTGAAAAAAAAGCAGTTTTGGGTGTTTGGTTACCAAGCTTTTCATATTGCTTTTAACTTGTGAAATTACTTTAAAGGGTATATATATATACTTTTTTTAAATATTGTAAATTTAATAATTTTAATAATATAATGTAATTAATAATTCATGAAAAAACAAATATTATTTTTTATTCTCCCATCAAACTACTTGTAATTTCAACACGAACAAATATTTCCCTTTATGTCTGATCTGTATCTACACATTTTTTTAAAAAAATATATATTTTAAAAAATAGGCTGGGCTGAGGGCAGACCAACCAAATTGGGCCCAAAGCCCAACTTTGCTGGACTTGGGTTGGGCCGAGTGCAGCCCAAGCCCAGCTTTAATTTTGAAGAAGTAAAACGGTGCGCTGCACTGTGCTTCTTCTTCACAGTGCAGCGCACCTGTGCACGTGAATTATTTCACGTGCACAGTGGCTTCCGGCCGACCACGACGAGAGCTTCAACGGAGGATACCTACGGGTAGAGGAGGCCGAGGTGGTTCTTCCTGTGGTGGTGGCGTCTGAAATGGTGGCCTGTGGTGGCCGGAGGCAGCGTTGGAAGGTGGCGGTACTGTTCACCGACCACGACGAGAGCTTAAACGGAGGATACCGACGGGTAGAGGAGGCCGAGGTGGTTCTTCCTGTGGTGGTTTCATCGTAAATAGTTGCCTGTGGTGGCCAGAGTCAGCGTTGGAAGCTCTCGGCTTCCATGGCTGTTCCGAGAGAGAGAGAGAGAGAGAGACATGCACAACGGTTCAACATGCAAAAATACCAGTTTTTTTAATTAAACACACTGTCAATGGATCACAAGGGTTTCAACGGTACTAAACTGGGAAAAATGGAAAATGGAAATCGTGGTTTTTAGTTGCAGTAATCGGCAATAAAAAAGCATGTATTTATAGCTTTTTATGAATCGGCGTTTTGGATATATTTTGGTGTGGGTCCCACACAAAAAAAGCACTTTTTTTTTTAACCAAACACTCAAACTGCGGTGCGATCTGCGAATCGCAGATCGCACCGCAATGCCAAACACCCTCTTAGTAAACTAATTATTTAATAAAATAATAAAATAAAATAGATGTTAAAAAAACCGAGCATCAACCTAAAGCCAATATATTTTTCTACAATATCCTTATAAAAATAAAATTATAAAACTCAATTCAATCTAATTATATTTTTGTAGAATTATTTTTTATTTAATAATATATAGAAAAGAAATGTTACTATTAAAATAAACAGTAACAGATGAGGAGGATAAGAACAATTTCTCTCCTCAACTAATACTTGTTCTGCGTTGAGTTTTATTACAAGTAGGAATTATCGGTAACTCAACCATATATATAGCGCATCAACAAAATATTTTTTTAAGTTTTCGTTCTAGAAAAATGGAATTAATATAAAGTTAATTGATCGATTACAAGTCCACCTCGTAGTTTTTATATTATTTAGTTCACGTATTAAATAAAAATAATGAAAATAAAAATACAACAAGATTTTATTTTATTAAGATAAATAACAATACATTTTAAATCCAGGTAATGTATTTTAGGGATAATACATTTACTCATGTTGTACTACTCTCTAGGACAAATTATGAAGAAAATAAAAATTATAATATATAATTAAAGTTGAACAAATAAATCAATAAATATACATGCATGGCTTGAGTGATTGTGTTACTGCCTATAATTTGGACTACTCTTTAGTTGACCTTATCATAATTAATAATCAGAAATCTTTAAGCAATTTCCTGACTTGCTCCAGTGTGACAAATAACACCACGGTGAAAGGTCCTTGCCTTGAAATTGTAGGGATAAATCCCTTGTACAAGGCCATAGGACCCTCTGCCCGGACCGTCTTCTTCGCACAATCTAATGCACCCTTGTAAGGTGGTTCCACTCCAGGCTCAGCCTTCATGTTCATAACTCTAGTTTTGATCACATCAATAGGGTTTGAAACAACAGAAGCGACGAAACCAGCCGCAAAACTTGCCGTGACATGGGTCCCGATCCCGTCGTTCATCAGACCCTTCTCCAAAATCATCTCCTTGGCTTGATCATATGTTGCGAGCTGTGATGCAGTCACGATCATTGCGCGATTGACTGTCAGACCTGAACCGCGCCATAAGCTGGCAACACCCTCCTGCTTCGACATTTGACCTAGGGCATCCACAACACTCTTGTAGTTTCTACGTTGTTCAACAGGGAGACGCCCATCAGCCTGCATACGAACCATTGCCACATCTGCAGGGTTACCGACAGCCGCCCCGACAGCACCGGCGAACAATCCAGCCACTATCTTGCGTCCAAGTGGCATGTTATTAGTTGCCGGATCAGTCCATTTATGTTTGAGGACATCATAAAGGCCCATACGAGTGGTGGAGTATAGGGTTTGGCGTAGCATGGTGGCGGAGACACCGGAGAAAAGGGCATTAGCACCTTCGGATTGGATGATACGTAGACCAATGGAAAGGGGTCCAACACGGGGTGGAGGAGGGACTTGTAAGGTGGTTGGTAGGGATATGTTGGCGGCGGAGCTTAAGGAATAAGCAGGGCGATAGGATTGTAAGGCAGATGGATTTGGGATGTGGGATTCACCTTGAAGTTGCATTCGGACCTTGATTAAATCTAGAGGGTGTGTGGAAGCTCCAGCAATGATGGAGGCAATACCACCTTCAGCAAAACCTTTCAAACCCATGTTATAATTCCAATGGGATTTTCGAAGGCTGATATATTGATCAAACAAAGAGTTTGAGTAAATGGGAATTTTGACAGAGAATTGAAGAAAGTGAAAACGGGAGAAAGAAGTGAGCTGTGATGTGTTGATGAGTGTTAAGAGGATCATCCATGTTTATATATATTGAGAGTCGAATGAGAACATAGAGACCACCACCTTGGGACCTTCACGCGGCTATCTCACTTCCAGATTTTGTTGACTATGCTGTAGTTCTTGGCGTGTTTGCCTGTTCAAAGGTGATTTTTTGTGAACATAATTGGCAGTATCGGCTTGACTGACTTCAAAATAGCTAGTATGTCATACAATTCAACTAGACAAGAAGGGTGCCACTTGATCGAAAATCGAGGGGATGTTTATATATTGGACATGTTATCTGGGTTCCGCAAGAAAGACTGGATCTAAATCCAATCTGGCCACTTGATCGACAATCCCCTGATCCTGTGCTTGAGATTTTCCCTATAATTTCAACTTCGAAGTCTTCACTTTTCACCACTGAGTTCTGTTTTTGCCCTCTCTGCTACCTACCATCTCATTTCTGCGACTGCACTTTTTGGTTGATATTGTCCACTTAGTTTGAAAACTCAAACCAGCCCATCAACCACCAACTTTCGAGGATTGTTGACAAGTATAGCAGAAAGGCTCTCTTGTTTTTTCTGTGTTTGCGCGCGTTTGCCGGCGGGCGGAGGGTTTATACTGATGTGTCATGTGAAGGTCATTGCTAGAGATCAGAGATCTTGACCCTAGCAAAATTCTTTAAGAAACTCACCTCATATCAAGACTTTCCAGGAAACTACAGTTTCTACTTTTATTTCCTGTTATTTGATCTTGCCAACACATTATTTGTATTGCGTTTGAATGAACATTAAATTCATTTTAATATTTTCAAATAGTTTTGATGAGTTAATATAAGAGAAAAAAATCATTTAATATATTATCAAATAAAAAATACTTTCAAAAATAACTTTGCACCACAATACCAATTTGCACTTCAAAACCAAACAATCAAAAAACACATGGGCAGACAATATTTACTCAACCCAACTAAATATAGTATCAAACGGAAGCTATATCTTGGATCCCAGAGCTTTAGCATAATTTTTTTCATGGCAAGATGAACAGAACATAACACTACTGAGTTTTACATCGGTGTCTATTTGCTATTGGGATGAAAGAAGGCAAGGATGGCAATTACTTGTTGGATTAAAGAGCATGTTATGGCGCTAATCTACCACCAATCAGTTCTGCAAGCTACCTGGTCATTTATTGGAACGAGACAGCACGAGACATGAGAAAACTGAGTGCTTCATAATGCTTGGCACCAAATCATATGCTCATTTCAAGATGAAGAAATGTTTGAACCAAGATACAAACCTTGTTCCTAATAAGAGAACAAGAGTAAATAGCTCCATCTTAAACATATTTCATGTTCATCAAACGCTGGGAGATAATATTCATATGTCCATGACAAGTTATTTAGAATAGCCTCCTCCCGCGATTTACTCACTCCACACTTAGGACTTCAATCTCAAAATCCAGGACCGAGTTTGGTTGTATTCCCCATGCTGGAAAGCCACCAGCTCCATAAGCATAGTCAGGAGTGCACTGAAAAATCATTCAAGAAGATCATTTGTCGTTTGATACAAGCAATGAGAAAGGGAACATTTAGAAACTTAAGAGAATGACACAATCCAATTCTTGATCTGTTAAGGAGCAAGCATACATAAGTCAGATGTAGCTATTTTTAAGCAGTTAAAGGCTCAAAGTATAGATCGAAAACATGTTAAGAGTTTCAGCAATTTGAAGAGTTCATAATTTTAACAAATATTGAAACATAGGATTAATAAAAAAAAGAAGTAAAGGGTAACTGCAACCTCAAACAAAATCTCATAATCGCTTGGAGCAAGAAAATAGGTGAGCGATGAGCCACAGTGAGTGTGAAGGAGGAAGACAAGAAAAAAGCATGATTATTTTTATTTTTATATAATATGATGGTAAGTGATTTGAATAGAGAGGATTGATTTCCTACATTTTTCAATTATTTGGAAAGTATCCCTAGATACTATTAGAATTGCAAGCTACACAAAAATACATATTCCAAACAATATCAATACGGGTGCTCAAAAGAGGCAAAGTGACACTTTAAATATTTTTCTGCAATCACAGAAACATTGTGTTTCATGCCTTTGCCAAGAATAATTCAAATGGAACCACAAAATAGTGATTCTTAGTTCACTTGATGCATGAGAGACCGTTTTATTAGTCGCATTGAAAAAATAAAGAATAAGGAAATACCCGCAGGCGAGCTACTTCTCCCACTTGCATTCCCATGACACCTTCATCCCATCCTGCAAGAATTTGAATGGGATAATAAGTTCCTCATCAAAACATATCCTTTTAAGCAATTACAAATAGAGGCAAATTGGCCATCTAAAGCAGCAATTCTATTAACTGGATTCGTAGCATGCTTACAACCAATGAAAACTACAAGGCTGTAATGAAATTGAATGCACATAGGAAGAATGCAGTTGGATCTATAAAGGCATAGGCATTTCATTTCCTCTGTATAGCAGGCAGTAAAATTTCTAGTAATGCCATAATTTTCTTGTTTAGAAAAATATACCCAGTGAACCTAACATGTGCACTATTTCATCAACAAAAAAGAATTGCCAGAAAAAATCTGCAAGTCTTCCTATATCAAGAGAGTTAGCGGCCACAAATGCAAGAGCAGAATGAAGAGAGAAGTAGGGAAACAAGCATTGGCATCGGCTTATTGTTAGAATTTTCTTCATTTCCTTCCATCTCAGGATCAATGGTTTTCACGTTCACATCACCGCTAAAATCATGAAGGGGAGAAATAGAGAAAGCAAATAGCTACTAGTATTCATAAACATAGCTTTCAAAAGTACACATGATCCTATAGTCAAACCATTGCTTATTTTCACTGAATGAAAACAACTAAAAGATTGTTATTTGTATCAAACACAATGACACCAGGCTCCTACCCTTGATGACAGATCCTTGGCCAATTTTGAATGCGAAAGGCTTTTGCCCTGGATCCTTAGTGCTGAAATAAAACAATCAAACAAACAAACATGAAACACAAATTCAACTCCACAAATAGCAAGCCTACAACAAAGAATACAATTTTTCAAATAAAAATGTTTCCAGTTGTAACAAAATAAAATAACACAATCCTCTTCACCTCCAAAACTTCTGTGAGAGATCACGATTTTTCCCTGCATAAAAAAACAACCAACATCACGCCTGTAGTTAATTCTTTATTCAATAATACAGAAGAAATTTATTTCTCTTGAAGCATTATCTCCATAACCCACCAAAGAATGAAAAAAAAAATCACCTCCTTGAACTCAAAACTCGACTCAAAAAACCCTTATGTCATAACATCTAACACAATCCTTCACCCACCCACCCCAAATAAAAAAATCAAAACTTTTTCTCCCTCAACTCATACTCACAAAACCCAATTCGAGAAACCCTAAATTACAACATCTACCCGTAGTAATTCCACCAATCAAAAGGCGCACCCAATAACAATCTCATATACCCACATAGAAAAATCATACATTTTATCAGTAAACAAACAGAAAGCAATAAAATCCCAAACTTGCAAATCAAAATAAGTTTATAAAAATAGGGTTTTGTCAAAAAAAAAAGAGCTAGCTAACCAAAACCAGTGCAATGAACGGTGACGTTTTGACCAGCAGATGGTTTGGGACCATTTCCGGGTCTGATAACTTGTTTCTCCACTCCCATGTTTGTGTTATTGTCGACTTCTGAGCTTCGCTTGTAGATATGTTTGCTACCTCGGTTTTTTTCTTTTCGCTCCGCAGTTCTATAGGGCCACCGAATGGTTTTCACACGTGCCATGCACGTGATTAGACGAAAGAATATAGTTAAAATGATTTTATTTTATTTTTATTTTTGATAGGAAAGATGATATTTTTCGTTAGAGAATTTGAATCGCAAAGATAATTACTAGTATCCGTGTTTAACTAATGCATTTTAGTAACTCCATTATTGATATAGGCTATGCATCCAAGTGATTATATAGTATACAAGTTAATTTGATATGAAATAGTAGATTTGATAAGTTCAAAGATACTATAGATTATTGGTAAAAATTTAAGATTAATTTTTTTAATATTGAAATGATGATATATTGTACTAATATATGTGTCACCTGTTAAATTCACAATTTAGGTTTTGAGCTCGATTTAAAATCATCTCAATATTAAAATGATGAAATTAAAAAACAAAATTCTTTTAAAAAAATGACTCCAAAAACAAATTATATTAGTTTGTCAAACTCGTGATCTAAGACCAAAAAAATTTCATATACTTATTTATTCAAATTTGATGACATGTCATTTGCAGCTCAGACATCGACCATTTGGAAAGCTGGTTTTTCTACTTTTTAGACTCCAAAATCTTATTTTTTTAACTTATTTTTAATCTATAAATATCTAAACACACTTTAGTGACCTAAATAAACTCATTTATGATCTTAAATAAGCCAAAAAATAATTAAAAAGCTAAGACTCATCCCAAATTTTAAAAACTTTTTTGAGCTCAAATATATTTTCCAAAAAGATTAAGGCCAATTTTTTTTATATATAGAACTCAAGTCAACATATATATTTTCTATCCTTTGTTAATTTTTGACTACCCATTCTCTCCTCTCTTTGACTCAACGACTTAGAAAAAAAATGAAGTTTATAATCAAAATAGAAAATCAACATTAAACAAGGATTAAAATGAAAAAAACCTCAACTACTCAAAATATTAAAAACACGCCTCGATTTTAGTATGTATAAAAAAGATTCTAGGAGTTGGTTTTGGTATCAATTTTGGTCCTTATAGTCTTAATTATATTTAAGGAAAACAAATTTTGATTTTTCCAAATTGAACATGATTTAATATCTAATTATTTTTCAGCACTTTGAGAAACTCTTGTGACATCATTTCTAGCAAATAATTGATTATAATCCTAAATATAATAAATATAGGATAATTAAAATGAAAAAAAAAACAAGATGGAGAAAAGAAAAAGGAAAACACTATCCCATCCCTTTAACATAGGTGGTGTTTACCGCTCACCTTTTAGTTTTCTTTTTTATATATAATTCTCTCCTATACATGGAAAAATAAATTCATTTATAATTATGGAGTGATGTTATTTAGGATATTTTTTTTAAAAAAAAATAAACTAGTTTCACTTGGATTTGATTTGGTCGATGTACATAAAAGTTTGGAAAGAAATCTAAGCCAAGTTTTGGGTCAAACAACCGAGAATATCCAAGTTTAATAACTATGCTATTGAGAGATAAAATGATCTAAAAATAATAAAAATATTTAATTTAAAATAAATAAAATAAAATATTAATATTTTTTAAAAATATTTTTAAAACACAGTAAAAATAATCTCCAGTCTTGGATTGTCCTGGCAATCCCTCGCCGGTGGAGTGGCATGTATGAAATTTGAAGGAGTGTGAACAATTTGAATTTGTATGGAGCGTGAAATTCCCTTCTCCCTCTCTCTCTCTCTCTCTAACTTCACTCTCACTTCTCCTTGATTCTTGTGTGCATGGAGGAGCGTGTGAGCAATTCTCTCTTAAATAGCAAGGTGTCCTTCCATTTTATTTTTATGTTGATTCTGATTCTCAATTGATTGTTGGGTTGGCTACTTTTCATCATTTTATTTTTTAAAAAAAGAATTGTTTTGTTTTCAATTTCACTATTTAATATTCTATTTGTTTGGAAAGTAAGCCTTATTTATTTATTTTTTTCTTTTCTATAGAATGATTTCACTCTTATGACCCAAGTCATAAGTTTAAGAGGTATCCTAAGTTAACTCAAGTTGGGTTTTTTTTAATCCTTTTTCAAGATTGTTTTTTCTATTTGGTCCTTCAACAATGGGTTGAAAGGGATTTAAAATTATTCTTTTTTCTTTTTGTGGGGTTATCCCTTTCCCATGATCTCTAAATTTTCTTTAAAAAATAATGTTAGTGGAATGTTATATAAATTTTGAGTGAATCACAAGTTAACTCACCAATCACTACGCAAATTTTGCAGTCAATTACATGAACAATCCAAAACAAAACCCACTTGATCCAAGGCCAAAGCTCTTACATGGGAATTGTTTGTTAATATGATGAAAGGATTTCTTTTTATTATAATCTCAAAGTTTGACTATAGAAAAAGAACATGACAAGTAGGTCTTTGGAGAAGGATTTAGCGTTGACACTCCAAACTTAGTTTAAGGATCACGTAAAAAAGAATTGCAAAAAATAAACTTTACACAATTAAAAAATAAATTTATGGTTTTAACTTACAATTTCATCCTTATTTTCTCGCATCATAGGGTCATTTTCTCACTTCATGTATCATATCATATCAAAGCAATGAACTTAAGACAATATATTTTTAAAATATTTTTGAAAAAATATTTTTTTATTTTAAATTAAATATTTTTGGTGTTTTAAATTATGTTTATGTGCTAGTATAAATATTATTTTTTTAAAAATAAAATAAAAAATTATTTTAATATATTTATGAATAAAAAATATATTAAAAGACAACCCGAATCACACTCCCGTTTGACAAAATCAAGCTGATGTTAAAGGGTAGATTTTAAAATTATATAAAAAATGTTGAAAATACGTCTTATTATCAAATATAAAAAAAAATGTCACACTCAAGGAGTCAAGGGATCGTAGGACATCCCATGCTTGACCTCTCTAAGATTATGAGTTATTAGGTTAACCTGTTTTGAATAATATAATATAAATAGATTAAATCAACTTTACAGAGAAGAAGATATTTTTTCTACTGTGATGGATACCATTGAAGATTTATATAATTGTGTACATCATGACAAGGGTTGTAAACCCATATCTTCTAAGGGGTGTTTGAAAATACATTTAAAATATTTATAGATTATTTTCATGTGCTGATATAAAAAATAATAAAATATTATTTTAATATATTTTTAAAATAAAAATATCTTAAAAAATAATCTTAATCACACTTTTAAATAGACAATAAATCTAGTTTGTGTCAATAATTTTGACATTTTCTTTATGTAAACAATTTTAACATTTTTTTGTGATGGGATACCATTGAGAATTTATATACTTGTGTATATCACGATAAGGGTTGGAAACCCTATCTTGTAAATCTGGTTTGTATCAACAAATTTGTCTTTATTTTTTTTTTATGTCAACAATTTGTTTTTTAGCCACTCAAATTTAACTCGATGAAGTTCTTTTCGATCCAACACCGAACCCGATTCAAGTTAGATGGCGAATCCCTGAATTTCTAGATTAAAATGTGAAACCAAAATGAAAAATACTTCAAGGACCAATAACTATGCATGGAATACATCAAGGACCAAATCGTGAAAGGGAAAAATACCCGTATCTCTTGCATGTGTCGGTGATGAGAAACAAGAGATCGGATGGACAAAATAATTGAGAATGAATAGTTAAAAATCCCTGTGAAGTAAAGCATAGATGATTAATAATGTTTTATATATATATATATATATAAAGATATTTTGTAATTAAAATAATATATATATATATATATTTATATATAAATAATTTAAAAAAACGGATTAAATCGCATTACCATAAGAGCCCAACTCCTACTATAAGTATAACCTCTCTAATATTTTATCACCACACGCACAAGCAAGATAGACATCCATCCTTAATTAAGACACTGTTCTAACACGGCAAGCTGAAAAAACCTAATTAAAGTAAAGGAATTTCAAGAAACCTAAGCTTAGCTGAGAAATTTACAATTCATCCATTGATCACACAATTTTAGCCTATCATTTCTCCATCCCTCCACCCTATAAAACAAATGACCACCTTTTTTTCCCAACAATCTTGACCCGCATTACACAACACAACAAAGCCGCTTCACATCCCACCCCTCCATAACCACCTTTCTATCTTCCTGTTCTCTCTCGTTTCGGGCTCTCCAAACACAGGTCTCGTTGCGTTTCAGATTTCTAAATGACATTTTGGGTGAGGTTTAGGAATCTGAAATGTGAATGGTTGGTTCTGATCTGATCTGGGTTTGGCGAGAAAAAAAACATAGAAGAGAAGAGAGAGATAGAAAGTATGGAAATTGAGAGAATTAAGGTGTTGTTACTCCTTTGGTGTAGAATCAAAAGTACTCGTGTAGCCCTCGTGGGTGGAAACCACACAGCTTCCAGGTTTTGCAGTCGCTAGAGATCATTCTTCTCTCGGTGTTTTGGTTTCATTTCCTTCAAAGAATCAATCTTTGTTTATAAATCGAAGTTCTTGACTTTTGCTGCTTAGAAAGAAAGCTTGAAACTTTACGCGATTGTAGATTCAAATTCGTTGTTTTGAGTGCGAAATCGAGGTGGAAAGATATGGAAGTGGCTCGTGGGTTTTCGGCTAAGAATCTGAATGAGATCAAGCATTTGCAGAACGGAGGGATTGGCTTGAATTCAGATGCCATTTTGGTGCTTAAACTTCCTGATTCGCGAGTAATGCGTGTTGTGTCTCGCTCCTTCTTTTTGGCTATGATTCTTCTTACACTGCCATTTGTGGGGTCCATTTTAAGGGAACTTAATTCAAGCTCTTATTTTGATGACTCCGCTTCTGCTTCATTTGATATTGAATCCTTCGATCTGTTGTTGCAAGATCTGGCCAAGGAGGGCCTTATCAAGAAGGGCGATAAAACCCTGATTGTTTGCTCCGGCGTCGGGGCTGTGGTTGACAGTTCAAGATTCCTGAATGACAATGATATCGACTTCGTGTCAGAATCTGATTTGGAGCAAGAAAGCTTGTTCCCGAATGCAACATTTGATTTTGCATTGACATTGCGCATTGAAGATGCCAGATTTGTTGACCGTGTTGTGAAAGTTGGAGGCATTTTGGTTACTCAATTGAGCAGTGACCCCTCAAATGCTTTCCAAAAGCTGTCAAATTATAGAGCTGTGTATCTTCGGCGATATGATTCAACCATAGTGGCATTGAGGAAAACAAGTTCGGTGAATCAGTTAGTAATTTCCTCAGCAAAGAGGCGGCCTCTGCAGCTGGCATTAGATGCAAAGAAAACAGCATTGCAAGGCTTGGAAGATGTTCTGCTTGAGCCTCCGCGGAAGGCTCTGGCAAAATCTAGAATGTACTTGAAGAGATTCAAATATCTTCCCAACTTGTTGGAAGATTCTTTGGAAGATTACTCGCGTCGAGTTTTCATCCACGCGGGCTTGCAGGAGGAGAAGAAAGATGCAATGCAATGGTTTAATGAAAACTATCCAACTAGGAATCAAGACTTTGAGTTTCACAGTATAAACACGTCGCCTGAAGGAGATTCTAAGAGGGTGGCGGCATCACCTGCTGATGTTTCGAATTGGCTGATGAAGAATGTGAGGGAAGATGAGTTTGTCGTGATGAAAGCAGAAGCAGAAGTAGCCGAGGAGATGATGAAGAGGAAGACCATTGGCTTGGTGGATGAACTGTTTCTGGAGTGCAACAACCAGTGGAAAAATGGGGAAAGAAAGAGGAGCAAGAGGGCTTATTGGGAATGTGTAGCACTTTATGGAAGGCTGAGGGACGAGGGAGTTGCCGTGCATCAATGGTGGGATTGAAAATGGCAGACGAACAAACCCTCGCATCAATGGTTCTCTTAGTGTGTTTTGTGATCATTCTATTATGTTAGAATTTTAGTAGCTAAACCTATATTATGGTTTATCTGAACCCAATTAAGAATGTTAGTAGTGGCTTTTGTGTTATTCTAAGAAGCGCACCATCTGGGAGGGGCAGCAGCATCCTTTGTCCTCCCTCTGACTCTTGTTGATGTCAGTGCGAATAAAATTATTTTATCCAAGGTTCTCTCTTTTGATGATTTCTGCTAGTGCCATATTATACCGAGGCTGTTCTTAATTTATTTCATTTCCTGCTATTCTTTAATAGGCTGCCTTGTCTTCCTTGTTCAACCAACTCTATTATATTAGGCATTCCACAGCAACTTGCTAATGCTCTGTTTTGCATTCTTGCTTATTAATGATGAAAATCTGCTGGGATGGCAAAAACAGAGGCATGGAGGATTACTGAGAAGGAATAATAATATTAACAGATCAATTTCAAAGATCAGCAATGGATTTGTCAAGGGGATGGACGGCCATGATTTCTGAGTGTCTAGAGTTGCTTTGTGAATAAACGAAATGCTTTTACTCACTCTCTGCAAGCACCATGTTCGCTCCATCATCCCACCATTCAGCAAAATCAAGAGCTTATCAAAAGAATATAATCGTCATATTTGATTGAATTTCATAGTAAACGTATCTGCCTCTGGGCTAAATTTATGAAGATTTGTTTTTGCAATTCAACTCAGTCTTTGTTTAATTACAAAGACTTCACATTTCGAAACTTCATATAGTATTAGAGAATTGCCCGCATGCTGATGCGGAGAATGTTTAAAAAGAGAGCATATATTCACTTTCAAAAACTAGAATCTAATCGAATTAAAAACATCTTGTAGGTCATGGAATATGTTTTATGACATGTTCAAAGGAAAACAAAAACGAACCTTTCTCTCTCTTAGAAAAGAACTAAAAATAGTCTTTTCTTTTAGTTTATTTATAATTATTTATAGGATTTAACAATTCATTAATCATTTTAACTTTCAATAGCATAGTTATTACACTTGGATATTCTCGGTTGTTTGACCCAAAACTTTGCTTCCAGTTTTTTTTTTTTTTTTAAATATTATCCTAAATAACATCAGTCCATATTTTTTATTTTAACATTACTCCATATTTATTATTTTTAATTTTTATCCTAAAAAATATTATTCTAGAACTGACTCGTTGATTTAATAACTCACAAGATGACCATTTTATAATGGAGCCGCGTCGATTTAATAACTCACAAGTTGACCCCACCTCGTCCTAGTTGCCAAAACCGAGTCTGTGGTCCTATGATGACACCATTTTTACCAGTAATCAATAGTTAAGAGCAGAAAAAATAAAACAAATCCCTCGGATCTCGAACAGCCATCCATCTTGGTTAGAGGATTTTTTTTTTTTGACAATTATGATAATAGGAGATTGCTTGTACATGCCAAATCGGAACAAACATGAGGGCTAAATTGTGGGACCTTTTCAAGTTGTTCACCGCGAGGATGAATATGATTATCCTCACAGAATCCACATCGAATGTCCCATGTTCGAGGAAAACACATAATTGACTTCAAAGACATTCAATGGTTGATGAAACAAAACCAGGCATATCCAAGAAAACTGAGCTGAAAAGCAGCAGCTTGAAATAGCCATTCCTGAAGAGAGATTTTTGCCTCTTCTTGTACCTTTTGCAACCGGTGAACAGCTGTTTCTTTTAGAGAATATTCTACCCACTAGTGACTGGAGCTGACAACTGGATTTAACAGCATAAGGAAGACACAATGTGGCATAGCTCTACTCAAATGTACAAGAGATAGGACTCATTATTTTACAAGGGCATAATTGCCATGCGAGCTTCTGCCCAGACTCGAGATTCCAACTTATTTTGTTAATAACCCTTGTCAACCCCAGGAAAGAAAGAAAATAAAATATATATAAAATGATTTTGCCACCTGGGGATTTGGGACAAATAATGAAAGATTAGAAACCAATGATTCAAATACCAGCTTCAGCTTCAGATAAGCTATCCTGTTTCTGCAACAACAAGAAATCACAGATTTCCAAAAGTTGGTCAGCGAGGGGAGGAATACCAGGGTTCCGGCCATCGTTATACAAGTGAGCATTGTAAGCAATCTGCCACATATCATGTCTGAACTCCTTTCTGTTCTTGTATTCCATCTTCCTCGCCTTGTCCTTAATAGTTGCAAGATCCATGGGGTGTTTTATGATGTGCAAGTAGTCAGGAGCCTCCTTCTTGGGGACCGGTTTCAAGAAAAGATAGGACACTTCAACCCTATCTTTAAGCGCATCCACAATACCCTCCAAGATGTTTGCCAATCCAACCTGTACAAAAGTTGAGAAAAACCAATTAACTTTGATCTGGTTTTCATACAAAAGCAACGACAAAATTTTGCGGATAAAATTATACTTCCTGCAAATTGTTTTTTCAATTAAGGGATATGGTACTATAGGTAGATTTCTAAGTCCATTTAGGCAAGAAAATTCTATTTTGAACATCAAAACTTCGCAAGTTAATAAAAAAACACTGCTCAGGATAAGTTTTTTTTCTTCTTAAAAAAAACAAGTTGCATAATGGCCAGTGAGACAATCCTATCAGAAACATTTCAAATGAATGTGAAGAAAATCCTCGCGTGGGCAAGTTTTTATGCAATTACTAGTCACCACTGAAGTGAGCAACCACTAAATCAGTAAACTGAAAGAGAAACTCCTAAAAACAAACCAGGACCAAAGAGGTGAACACTAAATGGTTGTTAACAAGCCTTTCAGAAATAATAGCACTGACGAGCTCTAAGCCATGAAGTTTAAATTGGGGCTTTGTACCCTCTAAAATATCTCTGTGATTCTAAAAAATGTTGTGGAAATAAAAGCTAAGCTAGCACAATTGCACAAAAGATATTATGACCAATAAAGGTCTTCCCAACCATTCCATAAAAGGAACAATGGATGATGGTAAAACAGGAAGCAATATAAGCAGGGTACAAACCACGTGGAAATAATAAGGTTAGAGTTGGTCAGTACCTCTCCAACTCTACGACGCTTGGTTGCCGGGGTAAAATCAGCGTCATATCTCCCCCCATCAACAACAGGTCGCCTTTTTGCAACCCGATCTCTTTCTGGCATCCTTCTGTCATTTCTGGCTGCCCTGAAATCATCCAAGTGATCACTGATTTCAGGCTTGTTCTTCTTATTCTTCTTCTTCGTCTTCTTCTTGGCTTTTTGGCGTTCTTCCTCCTCCCAATCCCATCTAATGGTCTCTGTATATCTTTTAATGTCAGCTAATTTTTCTTGTTCTTCACGTGACCTCATTTCTTCTGCAAAAATCCTCCTTGCTGCATCTTCTCTCAGTCTCTCAGCAGCTCTCCGCTTCTCCTCCTCTTCCCACCATCTTCTGTCCTCCCTAGCTTTCCTCTTAGCCGACTCTCCAGAAAAACGCATGGTTTTCTCAGGCTTCTCAAAACTGGATAGTTCAACAATTTTTTTAGTTTTTTGACGTTCATAACCAGGGCTTCCATCATGACTAGCCCGGTCCAGATCAATAATCTCTTTGGGTTGTTTGATAACGATTTTCTTTTGAGTCTTTTCTCTATCTTTCTCTGCTGGTGGACGTATCACAATGGATGGCTTATGAGGATCAATATGATCTCTATCCATGTATGTTGGTGGTCGTATCACAATAGAGGGCTTATGTGATTCAATTTGGCCTCTCTCGGTATCCATTGGGGGTCGTATCACAATAGATGGCTTATGTGATTCAACCTGTACGTTTTCAAGTTTCACCTTGTTGAAAATTTTTATCTTACCAACCTTAGAAGTTGCCCTACTCCCAGTGTCAATATCAGAGCTGACAGGTCGGACATTGGACGTAGTAGGTTGATCAGAAGTATCTGCAGCACCATCAGAAGGTTTATCCAAAAATTTCTCTGTGGAACCACACTTGAACTTCACTGGAAGAGATTTTGCTAAACTAGATTTTTCACCCTCGGCAGCTTCAATTTTGGTTGCACTTTTGGTAATCAGCTTCTTCTTCTGCAACTTATGCTGGGACACATTCAAGAGATCCTGGGAAGTGGATTTTCTGGAAGACTTTTCCAGATTTATAGTTTCTGATGGTGTTTCAGGCTCCTTTCCATACTTAGGGCAGTTTTTATTGGTCTTCATGTGTCCAAGCTGGAATATAAAAGGTAATACAATTACAATTGAAATTCTTCTGAAGCATTGAGAAGAAAAAAAAACACCTAATTTGGTAAGTTTTGCACCTGTCCACAGGCTCCACAAACAAATTTCTCTCTCGCTGATTTCTTCTCCTTGAAAATCTGGATTGGAAACAAACAAAATTAAGGTTGTGGGAAGTAGTGTTTAACATGTTAAAAATCTAAGTAAACGTAGCTTTAAAATATAACATGATAACTTTTGAAACACTGGCTGTTCTAGAACTACTACCAGTGCAAGAAATGATTACAAAAGCCCAATGTCTATCCAGAATAGAAATATAAAACCTCCTATAACCCTAGGTTGCATCTATATCACTAAACACAACATGGAATGAGAAGCCTCGCACATTACTATCAGAGGCAATTAGAGACGCCAATGTGACATACTTAAGCCATGAAAGGAATTTCATGCAATCCTTTTAGGGAACGCGGAGAGCTTGATTTCTTTTTTAAATTTAAACTAAACTGTGTGGAAAACTGGGTCAGAGAAGAACATGTATTTGGGTTTTATTAGTTACAGAAAGAATCCTAACATCATTTCCTGCTTGTCTACTAAGCAGAAATTAAAGGAGTAGCCTCTAGTTGGTAAGCATGTCCTATCTAAATTCTTTGCAGGAGTAAGTTTCGACCAAACATACCAAACTAAGTATTAGTCAAAACACAAAAAATGATTATCCTATGCTTCTAATTCATATCTTCTATTTCTTTTATGCTCCCATAATCACATATCTAGACATTGTACAGTAAGACAACAGATTCAGTACAAATTATGATACATGAAAAGGTGTACTCAACGTGAGAGGTATTTCTAAAGTGCAACCACACAAAATATTAGAGAACATGTTATAACATGAAAACAAAAGAGAGAATACTCATGCATTATATCTACCAGAATCCGTGTCTTTAGATAAATGTTCATAAAACAAAATTTCCAATAACAAAGATAAAGGTGCATATGTACTGAACAAAAAATAAATTAGCTCACTTGATTAAATCCATCTGCCATTATTACTTTTGCCTTCAGTAGAGGTGTGTTGAAGGCACCATTCTTTTTAACTGTTTTCACCTTCTCAGAAATCTTCCCTTTGATAGATAAGGTTTCAAGCTGCCACCACAAGAGAGTCACTGGTGTTAGAGAATAATATAAATCATATTCCGGGACCTCACCTAATAGCTCAAGCTTTTAGGTGAGATGGTTACTTAACATGGTATCAAAGCCTTATTGACCCAGCGGTCACGAGTTCAAATTTTACCACCCTCATTCTATTTGATAAAAATCAAGCACAAGGTAGAGTAGACCGTTGTGCAAATTTCAAGCCCAAAGGGCTTTCACTTGAAGGGGTATGTTAGAAAATAATATAAATTATATTCTGGGATCTCACCTAACAGCTTAAGCTTTTAGGTGAGTTGGTTCCTTAACAACTGATGTATACTTTCACAAACAGGAAGAAATTATCTAACCATAAGATATGACAGCAAACTGGAAGTGAATTGGCTAAGAAAAATGCAAGTTTAACAACAATTAGTAATGTAGTTAAGGTTTAAGGTGAAATGTATTGTACCTCCTTCAAGTCTCTAATGTTGTTCTCCTTTGGTGTATATGATCCATTGGGTTGGGTTTTATTCATTTTCTTACCCCGGTGAACATTGTCAACAAAATTTGGTTTCACGGGTGCCAATACTGCATCCACACCAACAACTCTTGTTTTTTTCTTCCTTTTCTGCTCAGCCTCGTCATCTGCAGCACAGCAAATCACCAAAGTCTAAGCTAAATTATAAAGTAACAACATGCCATCTATGATTCATCTATCAAAAATTTTCCATCTAAGTTAGTTCCCTGAGTACCAAGGGTTATGCCACATTAGCAAAAAACTAATCAACATTCAAACAGAAAAGCACTTGTAAATGAAGTGGAACAGAACCTAACCCTTAAATGAATTTCCACCAAACTAGAAGATTAAAGACACACACAAGTACAATGAAAAAGAAGAAAATAAGTGCCATGATACTTAAGTTTCAGTGCGTAAAGGTAGTAACAGTGATAAACCAAGATTAATAAGAGGCTTATGCTCCCTGATATGTGGCAGCACATAGACTGCTATGATCTTGGCAGCATGAAATTTTAAGCTGAGATATAACTGTTTCAACTATCTAGAAGTCCATAGAAGTATGCAAGCAATAGTTCATCAGAAATGGCCATGTGAAGTATTAAGAAAGCAAACAAACCATACCATCCATAAGCAACCTGCATAGATCAGCTGCCTCAGCAGCTTCATCTTCAAATTCCTCTTCTGCCTGCACTTGTGAGGGACGTCTTCTCATTTTTATCCCCTTAACACCATCTCCTTTGTCATGCTTGGAATCATAATTACTCTCGTCTCCTTCAAATTCTTCTGCATCAAGTAAGTTTTCTAGGTCTCCAGCAAAGGAATCCAGATCGCTATTTGCTTCAGAATCACTTTCAATTTCATCGCCATCCAATGCTGAAAGAGATTGAACTTGACGATCCCAAATTTCTTGGCACTTTTCTCTCGTCTGTTGATGTAGCTGAAGAAAGGACATTCGTTGGCCACGTGCATATTTGCTGATAGTTGTTGGATCAACCTTTACCCCACATGAAGCTTGTTCACTTGATAGCTTGCGTATCATGGCAATACGATGCCACCTTGTCTGTTTTGCAATCTGCTCATCCGGTACATTGAACTTCAGAAGTACCTGGAAATCAGAGAATAATCAATTCAATCATTTACATCTTTCTCATTCATCACTATCAATTATACTCTCTTAAGGATAGGTTAGATGAATTTAAGGCTGTTATTTACTAGCCATGTTGTGTAATTACTGGGAGCCATTAAAATTGGAGACCACTGTGGTTAATGCATAAAGAAGAGGACTATTGTTTTGGTGGCTCTGTTTAGAATGCAATAAAAAAAGATGAATAGGGACTGACACATTGTTAACTAAATGAAAAGGGATTAGGCACGAGACTAGTGTGCCTCAATGGTGCCACTGAAAAATCTAAAGAGAGCTTTGTAGCTGGATCTGTCTGGTGAAGTTTTTCTATTACCATGAGAGAATTTCGTTAAATATTTGATGTCGGTAGCTTAATCAATATATGGTTTTACCAAATCAAATAAAAGAATGCCCATGGCTTCATATGAAGCATGTTACACAGAAGATATGGGATTTCAGAGGAAGAAAGACAGAAACTTCATTACCCCTTTCTCCATGTCGTGTTATAATGATTATCTCTACTAGACATTTAACTAAGTCTACCCCAGTGCTTTGTTTACTTTCAGTTCAACATGCAATTATAATACATGATTCAGAGACTGAGAGTCCTATGCAGTTTCCTGGATTGCTGTTTCAAGCTAACATCTCCAAGATACAATCTATTCAGAATAATTGAGGGTTAATAACTGGAAATTCCTTTGAAGAAAAAAATTAGCACACCTCTCTTGCAGCCTCCATACTCAATCTACGAAGGTCAGCATCTGTCCCAGTAACAGTGGAACCTCCTCTACCAGCACCTGCCTTTTTCTTCACTACTGCATTTGAAATTGGTGCCTTTGGAGCAGTACGAACATAGCTAAATCCTAGACCCCGGCCAGATGGATCACCAACACCAGTAATTTCAAGACGCTCGATATTTTCTCTATCCTGAATGCAAGAAATTAAAATTGAGAATTAACATTGAAGAGAAAAAAAATAGTATATTTTTCTAAGCAATTGCACAGCTCTACCAAATCCTAAAAATCTGAAACAGAAAATAACCAGCATAGAGGGGAAAAAGAAACTACTCCAGTACAACAAGAAATAACAACTAAAGCTTTGTGAACTGGAGAAGCACTTACAATATTATATGAATAACATTTTGAAAAGTAAGAAAACCAATTACAACATTATCTCAGCAGAAATTGCTCAATTGTCACAATACCGCAACACAAAGGTGACATTGAAATGACACTATGGCTACCCAGCTTTCTTTTCTTAATTTATATTTTTGATAAGGATTGAAAAACATCTGCATAAAGATGTCAAGGAGTTGCCAAACATTTACAAAATGACAAATAACATACAAAATGAAGAATCTGCAAGTTATATCCCACCACCTGCATTTCTATAAGATTTTATGTACAAAAAACAACAATGATTTTTTCCTTTGCACACCCTTTTGTCATATTCCTCTAAGCAAATGAGAAGTTGCTACTCCTAGAATACTCCTTTAGAACTATTTTCCTACAAAAATGAACCATGATTCAAACATTCAACTTTGCAACCACATTCCAGATGAACCAATCTCTACTGAACACTTGTTAAGGAATCATCTCACCTAAAAGCTTAAGCTATTAGATGAGGCCCAAAATATGATTTATATTATTCTCTAACACATATCCTCAAGTCAAAGCCCTTTGCGCTCAAAACTTGCACACAGACCCACACTATCTTGTGCTTGATTTTTATCAAATAGAATGGGGGTGCTGAGCTTCGAACTCGTGACTGTTGGGTCAATAAGGCTCTGATACCATGTTAAAGAACCATCTAACCTAAAAGCTTAAGCTATTAGATATGACCTCAAAATATGATTTATATTATTCTCTAACAACACTATCATAAAAAATTCTATCCTGAAAACAATGAGGTAACAAGGGAACAAGTTCCTCAATCAATCTTCAAGTCAATCCCAGAGAACTGACAATCTAACATCCAAAAGAATCAATTTCTTAGTTTAGAATAGTGAAGGAAACAAAATAGAACAACACTCTCACAATGGAAATGATATTTCTTTATATAAGCTCTTAAGACAGCAGATATTCACACATAGTAACTGGTAGCAGCATACAAAACATGTTCAAATGCAATGCTGACTTACAGAGCATTAAGATTAGAGATGGCTCAGGAATGTAACAAATCAGAAAAGGAATACCTTACCTGGTTTGTACAAGCAACAAAATTACTGCTCAGGCTCCATGGAGTTATCTGAAGTTCTCTCTCGATGTGCGACGCTGCAGCCAGAGCTATTGCTTCGTCAGGTAGCTGACTCATTGCAGTTGAGACACTAGTGGGAAGTGTTAGCCTTGTAATCCCCAAGTGTTTAAGATGATACAGACCAGCTTGCATGCTTTCATAGGCACAAACCTACATCCAAAATGAGAGGGACAAATCGTATATTTATTTAAAAGTAAAGGGAGAAGTACATGAAGCAACAAAGCACAGGAATTTTCAGCATACTATCCAGATACAAGAAATTTCAGATGATCTATGTTCCTTAGACAGAAAGCTATATTAAACCATCAGATTTATTAGGTTCATTGTTGGCTGAAGTTGATCCACAAGGTAGCAGATACCAATCATTTTAGTTAAAAAATTTATTCTTAAGTGAGATATGAACTGATTTTCCAATAAAAAGATTATTCTTACCTACTGCGAACTATAAAACCTGCCAGTTTCTTCACTTACATGGTGCTACCTATACAACCTACCAATTTCTTCACTCTAACAATGCAAGTTAAAAGCGATCTCGATTACATTTAGTATGCAGGAATTCTCATCTAATAGCACTAACCATACAATTGAGTAGCAAATGAAATGACATGCAATTTCCAAAACAAGCTTACAGATTACAACATCTTTTGCAATAATACAACCTTTCAGCAAGTACAAAAATCCGATTAACATTGAACTCAAATCAAACCAACCCATGGCTATCAAAACTCATAGCCATACTACAATCATAAAAGATGGGGATTATGAGAATTGGAAATGGAATACGAAACTCACATTCTCTGGTAAGACCATCTTTTTCAATTCCTCTTCAGATGGAATGATGAAATCACGCTTCTTTGCCCAATACAAGTGTCCATTTGCATCCCTCTGTATGTTGAATGTCCGTGTAAGGCAATATACATGGGACATTGAAAGATTCATTTTTCAAAGTGCAAATCCAACAATCATCCAAACACTTATTATTTACTAATGACTATAAATTCTAATGCAAATTATAAAGCAAGAATCATACCCGCAAAATTGTGCACTCCTTGAGCTTCTTGCGCAAGATGGTCTCCGAAACGTTTGGAAAATGAGCAGACAACTCGTCTACACGGATCCAAGGAAGCATCCCATGCTTCTCAGCAGCTCGGAACTCACGATAAAGATACAGTAATAGCCTATTTATGATATACGCCTGAAGATTCTTAGAAGCAGGAGCTAATACCTCCATAAGGGGCTCCTGCAAAGACAATGAATCCAAATTTGTTTGATAACACTTGCACCAAATAATTATTAATTCTCCTATTTCTATATTGAAACATCACAACATTTAACACTTCTAATGGTGGAATAGAAAAAAGACACCCAGGGTGTATGGTATGGGGAGTGTTGGAGAATAACTTCTTGTCTGAACCAAACTATCACATTATGTACTGTGAATAAAAGCTCAATCATCAAAGTCCGAAATAGAAAACCTAAATAGAAAACCTAAAATGAAAACCTAGTGTGTGGAGCAATGTTAGGTAGTCATTACATGAAGGAAATAGAAATAACTCTTAGGGTGTTCCAACATGTAGCACGAATCGCTACTGACAACAAAACCTATAAGAAGAAAATGAATCTAGTAGAGATTCGAGGATGGAGTCTAATTCAAGGTAGCCTGCGAGGAAGCATGAAAGAAAGCTAAATCAAACCTGTTGTCCAACGACAGCAACTCTGTCAATGCGTCGTATAGAGAGCTTTCCTTTTGCGGAACGAACCAACAAATAGTCAGTAGGTGGCACCTTGTGGGGAAACAATGGCGCTTTATACATATTTGTTTCAAGAGATGATTGTCTGCAACCAGCTTTTATGTCTCCAAGGAAAGGGGATTTATCAGTCTGCTCTAGTGTCACAACGTTCCCCAAGCTGCTTTTTTCATTGCGCAATGAGATACCAGTTTGATCACTGGGGCTCAACTTCTGATAGTAAGTGCGGAGATTGGCACCCATACCTACATTGCTTAATGACAAAGGTCTTTCCTCACAATACCTGCAGTAAGAAAGTAAATGAACCCCTATAAAAACACCACCATCATATGCATGCAAGCATGAGGAAAAACATATGAAATAAAACACCATGAGAAAAGAAACACCACAATTTAGGATATGCACCTTTTCTTTTCTTATTTTTTTTTTTTTAAAAAAAAGTTTAGATGAATTTAATCCTAAAGCAATTGCATTTATTGAAGTTCAGAATTTAATATGATGCAACTTTTATGCAAATCATAGTCACCCTCGACCAAAAAAAAAACTTTGATACCGATGTTATTTTGGATTATAGTCACCCCTAGGGAATATATATGGTATTTTTAGATTATTTGGAAATTTCTAATACTTTCTATTTTAATTTGCACAATAAAATTATCAATTTAACTTTGGAAGCTGACAAAAAGACAAGGGCCAATTGGGGGTATTTCTGTTTTTTTACATATTCATGCACAATGAAACTATGTAAATACCCTCAGAAAAGACAAAAACGAAGGCCTGAGGCATTGTGATACTTTTATGTCTGTTTTTTTCGTGGTTATCGTTGGGTCCAGGGATGTATAGGTACTTCTGCATTTTTTATTTTTTATTTTGAATTTACTGCAGGCACTTTGTACGGACACACCATCATTTTTTCACGTGCACACGCCTATTAGGCAGCGTCTGTGGTATCTATATGTGGTGTAAAATATCTGATTGTCGTGTCACTTGGTGCGCCGCCATTACCTCTTCCTCCCGGCATGGCGCATGTCATGTTAAGGTCGTCGATAAATCGTCGATGAACAATTTTTTATTTTCCTTCCCTTTTCTCTCTTTTATAGCCGAAAAATACATGAAAGTCCTTCATGTTTTGAGTTGTTTTATTTCAATCTTGCTCTTTTGTTTTTGCTTTTGTTTTTATTCCTGATTTTTTCAATGCAAATTTTAATTGTTTACAATTATGCCCTTCAATTGAAACTGATTATAAATATTAATTTTTTATTTCAGTCCTTATTCTTTTTATTTTTTATTTGTTTTCGGTGCCTTTAATTTTTTTAATTTGCAGGTTTTAATTTTGTCCTCCAATTAAAATTGGTCATATATGCTTTTTTTTATTTAAGTCCTTATTCTTTTAATTTTTTAACAAAATTATACTGAAGTGTTTTTTTAAAAAATCCCTTTATTTGTTTCGGTTCCCAGGTTTTTATTTGTTTCAATTTTGTCTTTCGATTGAAATTAATTATATATTTATTTTTTTATTCGGCCCTTATTCTTTGAATTTTTTTATTTTGTATTAATTCTTTTGGTCATTTCGGTCTTTCTTGGATAATGTTTATTTTTATCCATATTTATGCATCTATGCTTTTAGTTTTTGTTTTTAATTTGTATCATTTATTTTTTGTTGGGTTTTATTTTTATTTGATTTAGTTATGAAATTTTAATTTATGTCGGCTCTGACTGCGACGAAGCGCGAGCAAATGGCTAGTATACATTAGTATCATGTACATATATGTGTAGAACAATTATATTTTTGAATCCAATATAATATATGAACCATTATTGACAATTCTATATAAAGTTTACAATTCCGCCACTTAATATATGCATATATACCTTATATATATTACTCTTTTATCATTCTTACTTACTATGTGCTGTCCATGACATGTTAGCAAAGAAAGCATGGGCAGAAGATGCTTTAGAACTCACGTACTAAAGGCAGTTGTGGAAGGAGGATCACACAAGATTTTGCCAGAATGATGGTTGTTTTTAAAATAAGATTAGAAAATGGAAAAAAAAGCGCAATGAAAAGTAGAGACTTTGGAAATTACAAAATATATCAAGTGAAGATGCATAAAAACACATGAAATGGTATGAGGGAAGAAATGAAAGAAAATAGAACATAAAGGAAAACAGGTAACACCATCACGCAAGAATCTAAGCAATGGTAGCAAATCAATGGTTAAATCAGGGAATTCCTCAATTTTACTAGGAAAAGGATGCATTGACAAGTTAACTGCACAAAAAAGCAAGCTTTCTGATATTAGATTTGAAATGAAATTAACAATAAACAAACTAGCTACTTCAGACAACCATCTCAGGAATATCTATGTACTAGTAACAAAAACTTTTGTATTTACATTTGCTTCTGTTGGTTCCAAAATATGTGTGAACACAAGACCACAAAAAGAAAATGAAGAGAAGAATACCATAGGGAATAAAAATGTGATTAATTGGAGCATGCAAATCTCTTGATGCCAATTTGAGCATGTTTCAAGTATGTAAATAAGTGAATTGTCTATGAGCATATAGAATCTTTATAAAGAACTAAACAGGTATATCTCCATAGTTCTATGCCTAGGAGATATAAAAAAGGAGAATGCAAGACATATGATCTAGACACGGAACGACAGAGTGAGAAAAGAAGAAAGATTTTCTGTCACTTACTCCATTAGAAAAACGTGACCATCTTTCACAGAAAGGTCGGATTTCTTCTTAAATGCCCCTGGAGGACGCAAAGATTTGTTCTCACCTGGAATTCTTTGTGCCCTAGGCCACAAGTGAATTTTTGTTCGAACTAGATGAAGCAATGAGTTTGGCTGAACATTTTGGGCAGAAAGAGATTTATGGTCGTCAAGCTCCTTCCCCAAATAAAATAACTTCACAGTTTCTGATGGCTTGAAATCTATAAAAACAATATTTTCAAGTTAGCTCTTTTTCTTTTTAAATAATTTAGAAATAACATAATGTAAAAGTGGATTAACAACACAACCAATTAAAATAAACTCGATATATTACAATCAGAAGAGTAATTACAACCTAGCTTCTTTGAAGCTTTTGCTTTGACAGAAGAGATATTTTCCTCAGCATCCACATGTACCTTACATCCTTTGCCTCCTAAGCTCTTTAATATAATTTTCATTGGTCCTGCAGTAGGTAGCTTCCCTCGTTCTTTGACAGCCAACTCATGGTCATGAGGATACCATAAAGCTTTTGGTCGATGAAAATTTGCTAGATCTTTACTGCAAAACAGTGGATTCTATTCAAAAGGAGTATTTAAAAAATACAGGACATAATGTTGATAGGTAAAATCAACATCATGAACCCAAATTTTAATACATAAGGAAAATGACATACATATATGAGAAGCAATACAGCTAGCTGAAAAGAGAGCAAGAAAAAAGGGAACCCAATATTTAAGCAGATGATTTTCAAGTCATAATTAGACCACAATAATAGAGAAATACCATAATCCATTACAGTATTGATAAAAGGTGCATGAAGCCTTAAGGCAATTACGCTTGCTCTTGCCTAAGGTGCCTCGTGCTACTGTAGGTGCTTGCCTCATAAACAAAAGATCCCAGTCTAACAAGAATATATATTTCAAATAAAGGAAAACAAACAGGCAAAGAATCACTGAGAATTATGAAACAAAAGGTTACTAATCAAAATATCAATTTCAATGTCACACGTTTATATGATCAATTAGAAATCCATGTCAATATACAAATGCCATGCTATTACAACACCCCTTTCTGGTAAGTAACATAGGACTCATTGAGTAACTCCAACAAAAAAATCACGATTGATTTCCGACCATCATCAAAATTCACTACTTAATTATCATTATCATTCATGTTCATCATTAAATATATAACTTAAAGTTCTGATCTTTTCTCCTTTTATCATGACAAAATACTCCCTTGGAGTCAATGAAGTACCTCACTTTTACTCATAAGAGAGTTCCCCGCTTCAGCAACTCTATCACTCGCTATGAATTTTAGTAGGCTATCTCAAATATAAATATAGATGTAAAATGTGAATTAAACAAAGGCTTTAAATATGCCAAATTGTAGAAATCAAATATAACTTATCAAAGGAGAAACCCAGCACAATCTAATCCACTTAATAGTTGAAGAATAACTGTCACTAAGACCCTGGGAGTTGGAGAACCTAAATTCAAATCCCCTATATTCAAACCATCAAAAAGACCTGAAGAATAATCATTTATCATTTTAAGAATAGGCCTGTATATGAAACAGCATAAAGAAGACTGGTACAAGGTAGGTCACTAAATCTTACTTGCTCAACTTCAATTTCATTGTCTGAAGCTTTATTGCAGGTGCAGAGTGATGAATTTTAATGCCATAAGCAGTTCGTTTGTTAGAATTTGATTGCAATCGCTGAGAATTTTTCCTGTTCATGTAGAACTTGTCATTAGCAATGTTGAATTGCCAATCAGATCGATTTCCACATCCTAGTAGCTCATGAGAAACCATTTGCTTTAGGGGTTGGGTTATAATCATTGCCCCTGCATGAAGTTGAAGATGCTTACTATCCCTGTGATCCAAAATTTCAAAGAGCATCTGCTCATCTTGAAGATCAAGAATCAGCTTTGGCTTTATGTGAGCTTCATGTGGCTCCCATATTATATCATCTAGCCAAGATCCTTCCATCAAGTCTCTATTTTGCAATGTGAGCTTGCTGAAACGCTTTAGAGCATCACTTTTGTGAAGCTCCATGGCATTATTCTCTCTTCTATCATTAACATGTTTAGAGCCATCCTCTTCCAGGCGAGATTCCAATCTCAAAAGTTGTGGATGGCATCTTCTTTCTGATAATGGAAGATTTCCAGGTTCTGAATAATCTCCTGAGCCAAACGACTCCAAGAGAACATAAGACCTGTTCCAATAACAGTTATCAAGGTTCTCGTTTAACTCCACTGGGAGCTCTGAATGAAGATTTGGTGAACTAGTCACTTGTTCATTTTCTATAACAAATGAAGATCCCAAGTCAGGTCCAGAGGGATCACAACTCTCCACAGAATTGTCACTGATAACTGAGGAATTGTCCCAAAGAATTCTCTCTTCCCAGTCATGCTGATCAAGGGGGTTGAATTTTGAATCCAATGGAGACTTCCATCCCGCTTCCTTGTTCATTGGTTCAGCACTAAGATAAGAGTTCTTTCTCTGTTCATCAAATTGAACAGACATCTGAATAGCTCCATGCATAGATCCAAATCGTGCTAACTCTGAGGCATCTTCGCTGAAGATTGAGATGTCATGTTGATTTACATGCAAATGTGATGGAAGCATTTGACCATAGTCCTTTAAAAACGCCTCTTCATCCTCTTCAACAATATCAGAAGCATCCATAGATGTATACTTCTCTGGAAAATGAATTAAACAGCATTAAAACATCAATCAATCAAAAAGCAACAATAAGAAGGCACAGGATTAACAAAAACTCCTTTCACATTATTAAAGGACAAAACCAAGAAACTACACTAAAAAGAAGTGGAAAGAAGAGCATACACTGCAAATTACATAGGTCCTAAAATATTATAGTTACTGTGACATTGCTAGCACAAGTTAAATGATAATGAAAATTCAAACATTAAGCCTGAAAGAAAATACCTAAAGCAAGAGAGCATACCTTTCAAAACAGAATATCTATGATCTCTTTTTACTCCTTTCTTCAAGGGTTCATGAACAGCAAATATTTCAGAGAACCGTAAGATCTCCATCCCATCTTCTATACACAAAATAGGAAGTGGAGTGTGATCTTTATCTAGATGCCCCTTGACAGTATCAGTTTCCTTCTTCATCAGCGTACAAGACGTCAATTAGAATCGGAATAACAACACAACTTTTGCAAAAAATAAGCAAGTGGATTATTCAACATCTTGGGTGAAAGATTGTGAACATTAACAGCTTGCCATATTTAATCAACCTTTACAGATGAAAAAAATGGTATATCTTTGATTCACAGACAATTAAGATCTATCAGGTTAGCATTTCAGAAGTGTAAGCAGCGAATTAACCACCAAGATAGAATCATAAATGCTTTTTTCCTCTCTGTTCCTTTTTCTTTCTTCCTTTCCTCAAAAAGAGCAAGATGTGATTATCTGCTATTAGAGTTGCACCATGGAGGATGTTGAGTATTGTTTCTTACAAGGATGGCAGAAATCTACAGTAGCCTTTCTGGGTTTAGGAAAGAAGAAATGTACTAATACTTTGATAAAATGTATTGTTTATTGCAACTATCTGATTTTTCTGGATTATATTTCAAGGGACACTTCCCATCAAGAAAGTAGTCGTGGAACAAGATACCCTCCCAAGGTGACTCAAACAACACCAGATAATAGTGGGATAGCACAAACAAGAGGCAAACTGAGAGCAAACTAAGAGGGTGTCCTGAACCAAATCTTACAAATTGTGGGAACTCAGAAAGGAAGCCATTACTTCAAGTGCAAAGTCAATCTAGGACCTTGCATCCTCATGATGCAATGCTTCAGGGGCTTTTAGGGAGCTTCCCTAGCTGATACTCAACACTCAACAGAAATGAAGCATTTTATTTATTTATTTTGATCTTTGTTCATTTCCAGAGAATTGGCAGTTTGGCACACATTGATTACCAGGAGAGGTATTTAATAACTTGCTTGCACTCACTATATTGACATCATAATCTAACAAGCACAAATATTTTTCCAATCTCACGGCTAGTGTTCATATTTTAGACATTTCCATTATCAGTGATTAATTGAAAGTGGACCATGCAATAATCCAAACATTTGCCGACCAAAATAAATGCAACAGCCATCAGAATGCAAATGCAATAACACATAACACCGACAGTAAATTGAAGAATACGGACATGAAAACTAACCTCATGAATATCTACAAATTCAGCATCAGAACTTTCAGAACCCATGGAGCCAAGTTCTCCGGAAACTACTTCAGCATCTTGCCGGCCTGAAAAGTAGATTGTAAAACTATAATCTTGCTCACACAGTTTAGAAAATTGAAAATCTTCTGGGTGCGGATATTGGAAAACTTGTGTGTGTGTGTGTGTGTGTTGGGGGGTATTGATTGTAAGAAACCAAAACCATCTGTGGAGTTCAAAGTCAGCTGACTTATCATATACCTTATATATATTACTCTTTTATCATAAAAACTTATTTTTGCATCCTTTTCCTTGTATCATAAAAAAGTTTCAGAAATTCCTCAATGTTAGTCTTTCTCGTGTCGATTAAGCTAAGTCTCAAAGACAATACAGTCAGTCTGGAAAGTTCAAATTTGGTGAAAATCTTGGGAAAAACTCATTAGGTTCAATTGTACACTGCAAAAACTCCTACGCGAGCGATGCAATTTGGATTATTTTGTGTACAAACTCATTGAGCTGTCTGGGAGTACAGAACAGAGTGTGGGGAAAACTCAAACAATAAGACTGCTGAAATCTCACCTATAAAACCCATCCAAATAGCTGATGCTGAATTTGTACATCATACCAAAGCCCCTTTCAGGTTCCCCACAAGATGGGAGTATTAAAAAAAAAATGCAGACTATAGAGCGAATAAAGAAAAAAGGGTGGGGGGGTAAGAAATATCTCATTTGTGAAATGGAGCTGCAAAGTTCTGATCTGACCAGTAGCCAAGATGATTAACACCAAACAATCAAATTTTCTGAACTATCTTTTAAATTAAGAGAATATAATAACATAACAAGTTTCAATATGAAAGTTTGAGAGGGTAAAGGAAAGAATCTATCTGAACACTAAATAACATAATAGGTCATTGATAAATAAAACCTTAAAAGATGACAGCAATGGCCTCAATATCTTAAATAGAAAATATTATACAAAAAAACTGATGAGGAATTGTTTATTATAAGAAAGAACCATATGAATCAACTAAGAGTGAACCTGATAGAAAAGCTGTTTGAACTTCAAGTTTTTTATCTGAAACCACAGGTTCCTTTTCAAGTTCCTCTTCCACGCCTTCATCATAATCTTCATTATCGGATATGGGAAGCTGCAATGTGGATTCTGACAGCATATAATCCTTTTTTGACAACAAATAGTCCTCCTCACTAACAGCTTGAATCTCAGGCCCCTCATACTGTTCATCAAAGTCTTCATAATCAACTGCATCTTCAGCCTTTGCATCATAATCTAGCAGCGGAAATACAGGGTAAACACATAATCAGAAGGATTAATGAGATAAGTCAGAAGACAGACAGCAATTTACATAAAGCTAAACCTCAGAATGCATTAGTATAATGATGTGGAATCTGCATATTTTGACACACGTAAATGCAAGAAAACTTATGCATGGATGCATTGCATATGTACATATGCAGAAAAGTTCGGCCAATCAGTTTCGACATTTACCCCACACACACCAAAAAAAAAGTTTCAACAAACAAGCCACTGGACACCATCAAGATATGCATCAAAATAAAAACAAGGCAAAATCACAAGTACAATGTTCCTTGCAGCATAAAAAAACATAGCCAGAGGAACGGTTGGAAATTTCTGGCATGACTTGAACTTAACAAAAAAAATATTAGAAAAGATGCAACCATGTTTAGAAATATATTCGTTAATGAGTATTTTCAATAAAATCAAGCATATTTAACTATAAATTTCCATTTGGCTTGACCAGACAAGTGACTGAAAAAACAGAATATCTACTGACATTGACTTCTACTAGATGTGCTGAAAGAAAATTTTTGCTAGGTTTTCTTAATCACATATTCAAGATCCTTCCAATTTCTGATCAAATAATACTGAGAATAGGAGTACAGACCTCAGTTACTAGAAGTGAGTGTCTAAACAGTTTTCCCATTCTGAAAATTTAGTTCCAATCCAATAATTGATGAGTTCCGGACTGTCTCTTTGAAAGAACATCAAGCACAACTTAAACTGAGTAAGTGCTATTTATTTCTCCTTTTGTTTATATGTTTCCTCAATAAATTCTGTTTGTCAAGACCCAGAAAGGCATCACTTTATGCAATGGAATGCGACTATTCTCATTATGAATGTATTAAGTAACTGGAATAACATAATTTTTGAAGAACTATGTTTCCCCAATTCCACAATGATTTTTTTTATAAAAAAAAACTGACTGCAGAAAAATGTTGTCAGATCAGTTAGTTTCCTAGCATCCCTAAGGTATCATGCTTTGGGTGGTTTTAGGGTGTTTCTAAAGAGTTCTACAGGAATATGGGTCTTCATTATTCAGATTTATGTTTCATTGATATCTTTGCTAGAAGGTTGCACGTGCATTCCTACATACTTTCATCAACTTATAAAACATTTATCTTTCAGCATTTTCATGACAGCATCTCTTTTGCGATTTCCTAAGTCTCATTATTCAATAAATTAAAATTACCCTAAAAGGTTATTGCTTTTTCATGCAAATCCAAGAATTGGTCTGGTGATATGTGTGCCTCAACACTTGAGAATACCGAATACATTCCTTAAAGATAAGTTATCTTTTCAATAGAGCTGTCATAATAAGACATAGCCCTGTGATCTAATTAGAAAGCTTCCCAAGTACTTAATATACAGTAATTGAAATCAAATACAAGAGTTCGCAACTTTGTATGCCAGTAAATGCGAGTCAAGAGAAGTAAATAACAACAGAGAAAGAGAAAGAGAAAGTGAGGTTAATTAGTTAAAGAACCAAAGATACTAACACAACATCAAAAACTGCATGACATAGTTTTCCTTGGCAGACAACATCACCTTGTTCTGCAGCGTCAGTGGATGTTTGGGGTGATTTCACTGACAACTGAAATTAGAATAGCTTACAATTAGTGTCAAGCCAAAAAAGAAAAAAGAAAAGAAGAAATCTGCCCAAGCATCACAGGGAATTGAAGCTAAAACACATGATAGAGATTTTCCATACATCAATTTCTGTCAATGATGAACCCAACTTGTCAGCTAGTGCGGCAAGATGCTCCTTTGCATCCTGAAGATATGTAGTTTAGAACCACAAGTGAGAATCTCAAACTGGACACTTACCATACTAACAAATGGGAACGTTGCTTATTAAAAGTAAAAGAACTTATGATAAATATAGCAAGCCCACAACTCAATTGCACAATGAGATTAGAAAATATAAGTTGCTGCAAAACAAAGCTGCTGCATGCACATCATGATTCTACCAATGTCTATCACATGCCTGAACATCATATTGAAATATGAAAACCTTTCACTCAATATCACCTCCCAGAGTACCAAGCCATGACAAATGACCATTACCATTGAAGTTTAGTTTATTATCCATCTTTAAATTCATAAAAGGTCTTAGTTCTTCATTTCATTGGCCTAAGCCTCATATGTTTTTTCATCATTTCCTGTCTCAAATAAATAATACTGCCTTCACTCATTAATTTATGGATCGACACATGTACATTTTATTGAAACCTTTTACTTTAAGTTAATATAAGAAATAAAAGATTACACTCAAGAGAGACAAATAAGCTCACCTCATCAAGGTAATCAGCATCAAGATCACCAGAATTATCAACATTCCCAAACATAAAACCCAAAAAACGGTTACCCCCGACTTCATCATATTCCTCGTCATCATCTGTCCAAAAGTCATCAAGACATTAGAAAGGATGATCACCAGTTTGTGCTTCGCAAGATTATCTAACTATGGGATCAAAACCAACTTAAACTACAGCCTTTAAGGACTGAGATTAAGGATTCAATTAAATAAGCTGTCCATACACCGTGACCATCATGATTCAGTCTATATCTATCACGTCTGAGTACTAAACAAGGCTATTCATCATCTTACAAAGAAAACACACAGCTCTAGAAAAACTTGTTACACACATAATTCTACCAATAAGCATATAACAATCAAATTACAGAATGTTATGAAATTAAATAACCAACTCACCATCACCGGAAGCACTTCCCGACTCATAGCCACCTCCACCCATGTTTTAAAGACAGTTCTGCCTAGAATCACGAAAATGAGAATTTCAGTTTTTAGCTAAAAAAAAATTGATAACCAATTTAATTCAGTTATTCAATAAAAAGTTTTATTTCATTTAAAAATTCCACGTGGAAAACAAAAAAATATATGGCAGGAAATAAAAAAAAAAGAGCTTGCAAAAGTAGAGATAAAACAAAAACCAATAAAAAAAATCACAGAAAAAAAACATCATCAAAAGAATTCGAAAATGGGAACTAGAATTGGCTAAAATACACAATAATTAAGAGAAAATCATAAAATCACGCAAAAATACTTAGAATTACTTAAGATTCGTTGAAATAACGAATAATAACTGCACTAGAATTCTACCATAAAATAAATAAATAAAATTTCTCTAAAACTTTCAATTTCCAGTTGATAAAGAAACTCCTGTAAGTAACCTAAAATCAAACCCTAACACAAACCTACAAAATACGGCGGGAAGCAAGAATAGCCATAATTCGAAAAAGAAACCAAAAAATATCTCGAAAAAAGGCACAAATTGAAGAGAAGAATTACAAAATTAAGCTAAAAAACACTTCTATATAAAATTAGATTCGTTGGAATAAAGAGTACTAACCAACCGTACTTGAATTATTGCATGAAGCAAATAATGTTATATTTTAAAACATGAAATTCCAGTTAAATTTAAAGGGAAAATAAAGAGACAAAATCAGCGATTTGAATGTGGAAGGAAGGAAGAAATGATATATGAAGGGAGCTGAAATAAGAAATTGGAGTAGTTGGATTGAGATGTTACCTATTAAGTTAAGGTGATTGGTTCATATCCCGGCGGTTAACAACGATCATCTCCGACCGGGATAGCGACGACGGAGTGGATATTGCATTCAACGGCGAGCTGAGAGGTTTTCTGCTTTTGCGTTTCTTTCTTTAAGAAAGCAATAGAGTGTTGGGGTCAGGAGTCGGGTCGCGTTTTGGAGATGGTTGGACTTGGGGCTTGACTTTTTGGATTCGTGGAATTCAATCCAGGCCCATAGAAAAATTAACACTATCTGTTAAAGTTATTAAACCTGTTAGCCCAAAATCCAGTTTATAAATGGATTGGTAACCCAATTTAATATAAATTAATTTTATTTAAAAACAATATTAAATCAACTTTATTTTGAATAAAAAAATAAGTTTTGATTGCCAATCACTAATTAATTTATTAGGTCAATAGATTCAATTTCACGTTTATTGTTTAAAAAAACTTGGCCTAGGCCTTGTGCTTGGTATTGTGTTTCAAAAATGTTTTTGAAAAAATTTGAATTTTTTATTTTAAATTAATTTTTTTATATTTATAGATCGTTTTCTTGTGCTGATATCAAAAATAAGTTATAAAAAATATTTTTAATGTATTTCTGAACTAAATATTTTTAAAAACAGTTTTAACTACATTCTCAGATAATTACTAAGAGCTGAGATAAGTTTTCAAGTTGACCCATTTTGGTCGGGCATGGTTTGACTTTTCTTGAATTCACCTATTATTTGTTTGTTTCAAAGTTTGATAATTGATGGCGCTATTTATAAAATTGATTGAGATTAGTGATCTGCAATGAATAAAATTACTAATCAACTTGTTGGTCACCAGGTCAATTTTTTAATATTAAAATAATTTTCTTATTTTTTTGTGTGGACTGGACAAGTTAAATGAATTAATCCAATTATTAAAAATACAATAAATCTGGATGTTGAGTTTTTATTTCATTATTAGACATGGAGAAGAAAAAAAAAGAGAGAAAGGTTGATTGGTACAACAACATTATCCTTGTTTGAGTCATTTTCATCACAGAGTAGAGTGGATGGGGTAGCTTTTCAAAGTGCTTTACGTGCCGAAATACATTAAAATGATGTTTTTTTATTTTTTTAAAATTATTTTTGACATCAGCACATCAAAATGATCTAAAAACACCAAACCATATTCATTTAAAATAAAATAAAATCAAATTTTAACAAAACACCGATTGAAATGCACATGCCAAACGGGCACTTAGTTTTTTGTCTTGGCTAAGTAGAAGGTTAGGGTTCTTAAGGAAATCCATTATATATAAAGAAAAATAAAATAACCACGTACTTGAATGTCAATACATGTGTGGTGGATTACTGAGATTTGTGGCTAGTGCTTAGCCATAGATCGGCAAAAACAAAATATTAAGGAAAAAATATTAACTTCGAGTTATTTGTTAAATTGATAATTTAAATGATATAACTAAAAAAATACAATAATAATAAATAGATGGATAAAAAAATGATAATAATAAAAAGAAAAGAAGAATCGGATCTAGACAGTTAAACTTATAGAACAACTTAATTACTAAGAGTGAAATTAAAAAAAAAAAAACATAGCAAAAAAATTATTGAACCAGGTTAACTCATGAAATTTAAGATCATGAATATAAAATTAGGATAGTCTCCCAAAAATAATATCCGTAAAAATAGTTGAAGATTAATTTCTAATAAATCAAATGAGAATATGATAACTCCAAAAAAAAATCACAATCTTTATAAAATAAAATGTTGAAAGGATAAAAATTATTATATATAATTTTTTTTTAAAAAAAAGTCAAAACAATTAATTTGAGCCCAATAGAGCCAAGATGCAAAACTTAATTGTCGGACTGCTTAATGTTGAAGAACAAAGATAAAAAAAAAAAATGATTTTTTTTTAAAGCAATGGAAAAAGGGAAATGCGTTAACCCACAAACTCTATGAAGCTGTTTGGGATAACTTGTTTCCAAAAAAATTATTTTTTTTTCATTTTAAATGAATATGTTTTGGTGTTTTTAGATCATTTTGATGTGTTGATGTCAAAAATTATTTAAAAAAAATATCATTTTGATATATTTTGACACGAAAAGCATTTTGAAAAGCTACAGCAACAGCTGTCCCAAACAGGCCCTATAACCATGGAAATCATAAAATCCTTGAACCAAGTTTAATAAAAATATTTATTTCTCAACCAATTTAATTTAAAATGAAAAACAATCCCCGGAAGAAAATCTAATATGTGTTAACCCTTAAAAGTTAAAACTAATGGTTTTTGTTAAAAAAAAAAAAAAAACTCATGGAAATGAAGGAAAAAGAAACTTAGTTAACCTTAGCAAACTAGCCACACTCGTAATCATGAGCACAAGATCAAGATAATCCAATAAAAATGAAATGAGAAAAAAGATAGGAAGACCAATTTCAAATAATTTAAATATTAAGACAAAAAATGAAATTGAAATAATTAATTTTAAAAAATCAATTCACTTTAATATTTGAAAATGGTGAATTTAGTCATTACCCCGAGATTAGTCCTATAGAAGGTGGATTGTAAAAAAAGAAGAAGCAAAACTCTTAAGAAAAAGGTTTAAAATAAAATAAAAAATAGCTTTTTAAAATGGAAAAAAGCAAGAACCCTTGAAATCTTATAAACTCGGTCTAATCTTTAGAACTTACAAGCTGTCGCGATGACGTTTTTTCGCGCTTCGCACCCCGCCATCCCCTCTCTATTCTGGGGAGACAACGGCGCGTGGTGAAAATGAGGGTTGTTTATAGCCGTAAAATTGACGACTATAATTATAAGGAGTCGCCACCTAGTATTAAGGTTACTAGGAACCTATTGGTCTGCGAGAGTCTGGGTAAGGGGACTTGTTGTGCAAGGGGAAGACGCGTCACCCCCAGTGCACCCTACCTAAGGTAAGTTGCATTATTGTTTGATTGTTTTTCTAAGTTAAAAATTTTGCACTGCATTTTCAAAAACCATTTTTTTGTCTGCAGGTGTACTTTACAATGTAATTTTACACTGCAGTTACAAACTTTTCATCTACGGATGTATTTTACAAATGTAAATTTACACCGTATCTGAAAATCTTTTTTATTATCTACGGATGTACTTTACAATATAAATTTACACCGTAGTTTAAAAACCCCTTTTTTTTATCCACAGGTGTACTTTACAATGTAAATGTACACCCTAATAGATAAAACAAAAATATTTAAAATTATTTTTGATATTTTGGCCAAATTCCAACGGATAATCATAAATCGGTTACGATATCCAATTTTTGTTTTAAAACATGAGGAAGATGCAAAATATATTTTTTTATGAAAAAATACAATGGAAAAAAAATCTTGGAATCCGGGCGTATGCACGAAAACACATTTTATATTTTGATTTTTTTTTGTAATAATAGTAAAAAAAAACATATATGTATATCTTTCAAAAATATTAAAAATATTTTTTTATTTTTATTTTTTTTATTTCTTATTTTTATGGGTTAGGCTGTCAGCCACAGTGGGCTGACAGCCCAGCTTGAGGGGACTGGGCTTCCGGCCCGGATGGGCTGGAAACCCAAAGGATTTGGGCTGGGCTTCCAGTCCTCATGGACTGGAAGCCCAACCTTTTATGGTCGGGTCGGGCACCAAACCCGACCCGATCCAGCGGGAGTGAATTAATTCACTCCCGCGAAGAAGAAGAACAGTAGATCACTAAATTTTGGAGTTTGATGAACGACTTACCTGTCAATATCGTTGTGTAGAGGGCGTCGAGGTGATTCTTCTAGTCATGATGGTATCGACAACGGTGGCCTGTGGTGGCCGGAAAAGGGCTCCGAAGTTATGGCGTTCCCGCTGCAACTGCAGAAACGTCGCCGGGAGCTTCGCCTGAACGTGTGTTTATGTTTCTGGTATAGAGGGGAAGTAAACGGTGATGATGAGGTGGTTTTAGGGTGGTCGAACGACTGCCAACGGTGGAGAGAGAGAGAGATGGTTGTCTGCAACTAGAGAAGAGACGTGAAACCAGAGAGAGAGAGAGAGAGTGATGCTGACGAAGAAGAAGGTGATATTTTCCTTCAGTTTTTTAGCGTGTTTTTGATGCCAAAAATCATTGTAATTTGCCTACAATCTCTTCCTCTTTTCTGTGTTTTTTTTCCAGTTTTTCTTTCTCTTCTACGTAGATTTTCTGTTTTTTTTCTTCCCCCGCGTTCTGCCCTTCTGCCCAGTTTTCTCCCTCTGCTCCCTTTCTTCCTTTTTTGCTTGTCCTTGCCTCTGTGTATTTATAGCAAAAGAAGCAGCCCCTTCGGCTACCCATGGCGTGTAGCCGAGAGGGCACCGCCTGCCTTGCCCAGTAACGGGGCTCTGCTCAGGCGACGCATGCTCGCAGGTGGCGTGCTCAGGTGGCGTGTTCAGGTGGCGTGTCTGCACTGTTCAGGTGACTGAACAGTGCAGTCACGCGTAATGATTTGGGAGGAGATGAAAAAAATCAATTTGATCCCTCAATTTTCAATTGGTTCAACGCACCCTCGATCGGTTTCAAACTTTTAATTTTGTGCGATTGTGTCCCCGTGAAAAATTCAATGTTAGCCTTAAATTTGCGCACTTTTTTTATTTTGGTTCTTGACTTCCAATTTATGTCATTTGACCCTCAATTAACCATTAAACTCTCAATTGTTTCCAATTGGACCCCTGATTTTGCATAATTGGCTTGGAAAAATTCAATTTAGTCTCCGAAAATTCCTATCTTCTCAATTGAACCCGAATTAAGCTCCATAACTTGATTTTTCACTTATTAAGCCCTTAATAAAATTAGTTTGACCAACTTAAAGTATAATTAAGTCCTTGCACTTAATTAAATCCTTTAATTGGACTCTAAATTAAATCTCGAACATAATTATATTTTTAAATTGGCCGATGATTAAATCAAATTGGTCCATAAAAATATAATTATATCTCCCGACTTAGTTTTTACACAGATTTATCCGATGATAAATTATTTTTGCCTTAAATCTGTATTTTCCTCTATTTTTGGGGACAAAAGAGATACAATTAGACTTTCGAAAACAACCAAAATTTGCACATTGATTTTTCTACCAACGCCGACCTCTTTCATTTTATTTTTGTTATTTTTGGGTATATTTAGGGGAGTCACTCAAAAATTGGGTGATGACACAACCTATGAAATATTTAAACCGAGTTCAATCAAGAAGCTTAATTTAGGATAAGTTTAATCAAAAAATAGCTTTTGAATGATGAAATTGTGAAAAAATATCAATTTAAAAACTTGCAAAAGAAATAGCAATAAAAAAATAAAGATCAAATTTGATAGAAAAAAACTCGTAGAGGATGAAATTGTGAAACAAATGATCCTAAACAAATTAAATATAATTAAAAACTAAAAACCAAATTTGAAAGAATTTTTTATATATAACTTATTAAAAAAATAGTAATCAAAATAAATAGGATCGAGTTTGAAAGATACAAAAATAAAAGGGAATGAAATAAAAAAATATATGATTTCATGACTTATTCAATAAATAAATAAAAATAATCATAAAAAATGATATAAACCAAGTATGAAGAGGAAATAAATTGTAGAGGCTAATTTGATTTTTTAAAGGATTGAAATGAAATTCAAGGTGAAGAGAGATAAACAAATCAGATGTCAACGCCAAACCCCATGTGCTAAGAGCTGAGATGATGGAGTTTGGTGGTCTGAACGTCCTGGATATGTCGTGTGAGCAATACAAGGTTTTCAACAATTCTTTTTAATTATATTAAATTGATGTAAATGACAAAAATACTCTTGAATAACCTTGAGATTTACAATAAAACCAATATAAAATGATAGAAAAACTCTTATGAAATAGTTGTGTTTATTTTTTCTTTAAACATATCAAAATAATTACATTATTTTGAAAAAAAACAAAAATGTGAATGAGTAGTAGACATTGTGTTTATTTATTTAAAAGATAATTGTGTCATAGTAATAAAATCATATTGCTCCTAACACTGGTCAATAGTTCTTTTTTCAAGGGTAATTTTATTATTACATAATTATAATAAATAATATTCTAAATCTTGATGGACATTAACTTGGAAAGAAGATTTAGTTTTTTCTTATAATAAATATCATAATTAAATATGATTTCCCTAACTTTGCATTAAAAAATATGTGCCTTTATACCGTACCTTCATATAAAATAATAAATGAGAGTGTTGTTACTCTACTCTTGACAAGTATATTTTGTTATTTTTTTAATTTTTTTTATGTTTTTAAATTGTTTTGGTATATTGATGTTAAAAATATTTTTTCTAAAATAATAATAAAAATACTACTTTGATGCATTTCTAAAAAAATAATATTGTGAAAAGCAATCCCTATTATCATCCCAAACACTCCCTAAATCACACACGCCACACCCTATAGTTTTTTTTTTGTCAAATTATTATACTGGAATAGAAACGACAAAAACAACAAAATAGAAATATATTTAATTGCAGAGATAAAAATAAAAATATATAAAAAATTGTATTAGATAATTTTAAAGGAAATCTTTGTATTTCTAAAAAGAGGTATAGAGATGACATTTTTTAAGAGATAATATTTATTATTTTGTATCAAACTCAGGTCATGAATTAAGAGGGTCAATCCTAATTTATTTTTTAAAGGATCAAAATGACATCATTTTGACTCATTTTGTTTTTAAAAAATCAAAATGTTTGACCTAATTAATTAGGATGCAAGTGGATCCTGGTTTTGTTTAGGTCAGATGTAGTATATATATTTTAAAAAAAATGAATTAGTCCAAGTCTCAAAACGACCAAGTTCCGGATTGATCTGCTAAGCTGGTTCTAATTTTATAACTAAAGTTATTATTCTATTATCAATTTCAATATTGAAAATAAACTAAATAAAAAAAAGTAATATCTAATTATTTTCATATAAATGTAAGATAGATAATAATATATATTTAAGATACATTTTTATATATTTTTTTATGAATTGTTCACTACCAATATCAAATATATATATATATATATATATATATATATATAATATAAAAATAATCACCTTGTATCATTACTTATCTCTTTTATTACCATTGTCTTTGTCTTTTCTATATGATAAGAATAACATCTAAACACTCATTTGATGTTCATATTCATTCTTATATCACTTACGAAAATAGTCATTGTTTGGCTTATATGGGAATCAACTATGCTTTGGAATGAATTTTTGTCCCACTTGCTAAGGAAGGACAATATTTTGCAGTCACAATGATGGAACCAATTATGCATTTTTATGTCAGTAGATCGGATTCAAACTTGTTTTTTTTTTTGGATTTCAGTAAATCAAATCTCTTTTTAGATATTTTTTGCAGACCCAAATTAAATAAGTAAAATCTTGACATCCCAGGCTTTTACAAAATGAATACGTCCTGACTCGAACCCGAAACCTACAAGATAGATCTCAACCTCTTTGACATCACGTCACGTCTTTTGAAAATGATTCAAACATGTTTTTTTGTGACCAAACTTCGAGCATGTTATTTTTGTATTTTGTTTTTAAAAAATAATTTAATTTAATTTCAAATTATATGTTTTTAGTGTTTTCAAATCAATATCAAATGCATATTTTTTTAATTTTTATTATTATTTTAATATATTTTCAAAAAAAATAACTTTAAAAAACAATCATTATCATACTTCCAAATAAACCTTTCAACATTGATAAGAAGTCAACTTGGTAAGTTGTTGATATAAAACTCATACTGAACTGAGTTTTATAATGAATCAAGAGGGAGTTGACTTGGTTAAATTTGATAGATTTGGTGGGTTAACCAATAATTTTATCAATTCAATTAAAATCTATTTTTTTAATATTTTTTTAAAATAATGTCGTTTTAACTTTTTTTTCTTCAAAAAAAATCTTAAAACAAAATTATTTTATATTTATTAAGTTAAACCGGTTCATTGTCCAACGAGTTTAATAAGAACATGTTTTACACAATCAACTCCCTTTTTAGCTTATCCAACATGGCCATAAATATTAAGAACAAGAAATTATTGTTCTGCGAGTCCTGACAGAATATTATTCAATTTGGTTAGATGATCAATTTAACAAAAAAAACACTTTATTGCATGTTCTTACGACAAGAAGGTTGAAACAAAGAGATCAAAGAACAATGACTTGCCTTGCACTACAAAACATTATTTGTAACAACATAATAAACCTTCACAAGAAACTTTGCAGACTAATGGCTGTTCCATTTGGACCATCTGTGGCCTGCATATAAATTATTGGATTGATCATGGATGATCTAGATAGAGGGATCGCCACATGCCCAGTGCCTCTGGCATTTATCGCTGCCAAGAGACATTGACGACATGTACAGATCCTTAAGGGCTAGTGATCTCATGGATTTGGTTTGTAGGACTTGCACTTGGAATTTTTGGGATCCAGTGAAAAGGTGTCCGGGAAGGCCAGTGCTTGACTGGTGGGAATTTGGGAATGGTGGGAAATTTATATGGCTTTGGCATAGGCCAGTGCTTGACTGGTGGGAATTTAGGAATGGTGGGAAATTTATATGGCTTTGGCATAGGCCAGTGCTTGACTGGTGGGAATTTAGGAATGATTGGAAATTTATATGGCTTTGGCATTGGCCAGTGCTTGACAGGTGGGAATATGGGAATGGTTGGAAATATATGCGGTTTAGGGTTGGGCAGAGGAGGTGACTGGGAGCTAGTTGATGGTGGCAATGTTGGTGGTTCCACTGGCGTGAACGAAGTTGGTGGAGATTGTCTTGGTGGATTGGAAGGTGTCAACACAGGAATGCTAGTAGATGGTGTTGGTTTTGGTGGATTTGAAGGTGTCGGCACAGGAGGAATGCTAGGAGATGGCGGTGTTGGTTTTGGTGGATTTGAAGGTGTCGGCATAGGAGAAATGCTAGGAGATGGTGTTGGTTTTGGTGGATTTGAAGGTGTCGGCACAGGAGGAATGCTAGGAGATGGTGGTGTTGGTTTTGGTGGATTTGAAGGTGCCGCCACAGGAGGAATGCTAGGAGATGGTGTTGGTTTTGGAGGATTTGACGGTGTCGACACAGGAGGAATGCTAGGAGACGACGGTGTTGGTTTTGGTGGATTTGATGGTGCTGACACAGGAGGAATGCTAGGAGATGGCGGTGTTGGTTTTGGTGGATTTGAAGGTGCCGACACAGGAGGAATGCTAGGAGATGGTGTTGGTTTTGGAGGATTTGACGATGTCGACACAGGAGGAAAGCTAGGAGACGACGGTGTTGGTTTTGGTGGATTTTAAGGTGTCAACACAAGGATGCTAGGAGAAGGTGCTGGTTTTGGTGGATGTGAAGGCATGGGCGGTACAAATGTTTCAGCTGGGGATGGAGAAGTTGGTGTTGATGTAGGTGGTGTGGGAGTTAGTTTAGGTGGGAAAGGAGGAAATTTAGGTTGAGGCAACGGAGGCAAATCCTTAGCATAGTGAAGAAGATGCCGAGTTGCTAAGACAACATTAGTGCATGAAAGTGGAAAAAATATGAAGACAGGTATGATCATGAGGTAATGAACAGAAACCATGATTGAGTATAGAACTATTTGTTTTAACAATTTGTTTGTGCAAATATAGGGAGAGTAAGCATGGGACATGAAATAAATATGTTGTGTAATATTCTTTCACGTGTGGTTGGAATTCGTAGGCCCACAATTAATAGTGTCAAATTGTAGCTACAGTGGACAACATAAATTAGAACACCTTTACACTTGCAAGTTAAAGAAGGAATATGAGCTTACAATGTCTATTTAAAGAAAGCTGATTGATTACCAATTAGGCTAGAGCAAGATCCTTGTTCATTTAAATCCATTTCGATTTTTGATTGTATATCGAGTCCATGATAGAAGAAGCGCAACAACTTTGCTAATATGGTGACCTGAGGCTCACATGATCGTTAATTTCAGGGTCAGTAGAATTAATCGAGGCGCACGCAAGCTAGCCCGGACATCCATGTTAATAAAAAAAAAAACAGCTAAAGTGTTACAGATGCTGGGGATACTGCTATTACTGAAACATTAGACATAATCTATCCTTTCTTCTGCATAATGCAGCTCTAACAATCATTTTCCGAAACATTCTGATGTTTTCTTGGCCTTAAACGTTTTGATATTCTCTTGAGAAGTACCGATCCAGGGTGGAGATCAAAATTAAAATTCTGTCAAGCAACTTAAGCATTCCAGGTAAGTTTGGTTATCAGTTGCTTCTTGATGATAGTTTGAAGAATCTGGGATACAACTACTTAAAGCTACTCATTAAAATGCTAGAAATATTGGGTTACCTACAATTCTGCTCACTCTTTAATGCTGTCAAGACCATAAATTTGCCAGCCAGAATCCCATTATTTGCAATTTGGAAACCCATGGCCGGCCGCCTCTCTAGCGTAATAACAGTAAAAAAAATGAATTTTTTCAAAAATATTTTTGAAAAAATTCATTTTTTTTATTTTAAATAAAAAAATATTATTTTAATACATTTTTTATCAAAAAACATTGTAAAAAATTCATTTTTTTATTTTAAATAAAAAATATATTATTTTAATATATTTCTGAACAAAAAACATTGTAAAAAACAACCACAACTGCACTCCCAACCAGATACTAAACTAGTTGAAGAACAATTTAATAAGAATAAAAATGCGGGGTTGCAGCCCGGAGGGAAAATGCCATGAAGGAAGGCTACCTGTACTGTTTTCATTACTGCTGAGCTTGTCTTTCATGGTCTGATGTTAAATCTCACGTGGCAATGATATTGCATTTCCAAGTATATTTAATAGCATTAAATTAATCATTTTTATATTTTTATATGAATTTAATATGTTAACATTAAAAATAAAAAAATATTTTAATACATTTTCATGTAAAAAATACTCTACGTTATAATACCAAACAAACTAATACAAATTACTGTGCGAATTATTTCATGCTAGCAAATTAAAAATAGTAAATCAGGTCACTCAAACTCATTAAATATTAGTAAAAACAAAAAAAAGGAAAAGAATCAAGAGATAATTAGAAAAAAAATATTTCATTTGTTTTTATTTTCATGTTTTGGTTTGAGAAATTATCCTATATATTTTATATGAGCATTACAAAAATAAATTAATAATTTTTTTATTTAATTATTTATAAAATTATTATTATATTTTATTTAATAATTATAAAAAATACTAATATTGTAACTCTATAATAATCAAACTAAAATTATAACTTATATATATATATATATATATATATATATATATAAAATAAATAGAAAACCTAAAACTAAGTAATTGGTATTTCATTCAAATTTTAGTCTTTTTGTCAAACATAAGTGCTGGCACAAACCACCGCATACTCTGGCAACCGTTCCTGCAAGTTCAGAGCATCAGGATGAACACAAAGAGTTTGATCTCCTACTTTTTGCTGAAACAAATCCTTAGCAGGAGTTTTTCCGAGAAGGCCATACTAAGTGGGAGTCCTGTGAGAATTTGTTGCTGATACTGTGCGAATGGTGCTGGATACACTACTTGATGTGGGTATGAACAAGCAAGAGCTTGAAAATCAAAGTTCTGCAATCCTACTTTATGCCGCCTATGCTACTGTATCTGCCTTTGTTCATAGGTTTGATTATAAGCACTCTGCAGAGCTCAAATAATAAGAAACTGAGGTGAGGTTGATTGAAGATTCTATCAAAGAGCTCTCGGCAAAAAGAAGAGAAATTGGATTCAGCTCGACAACATGTGAAACATTGTACAAGAAAAATTGAATCAAAAGAGGAGGAGCTCCATAAAATCAAGGGAAGAATAAACACACATGATACAGAGCTTGAATCGAGAGAGAGGGAGTTCGATGCCATTCAACTGTCCATTGAAGACCGAAGTGAGGAACTTGAAGGGAAGGATAGACAACTGAAATCTGCCCAACTATCGATAGGAGAATGTGAGAAAGAGCTGAAAGCAATAAAGGAACTGAAAAATCCCATCCAAAAATCAATTGTGGAATGCTCAGAGGAGCTCCAATCAAAAGAGAAGAACCTTATTTTGGGAAGGGAATATCTCAGATAATGTTGTGATAATATCGAATCGAAGAAGGTGCAGCTGGATTCGATTCAACGTACTGTTTATGATTATAGGTATGCTTACAGGTGTGATTGGGAGCCTTTTATGATTTTTGAAAACCCTAAAAAAAACCCAAATTGATTTCTATTGGTTATAAAACCCTAATTGGATAAAGAAATTACATGGCATTGTTATCTCTTAATTTTTCTTTGAAATTTTTGCTTGACTGTAATTTCTCAAATGAGAGCGGAAAAGTTAAAACACTTTAAGATTTTAGTAGTTTTCTTGCAATTATCCCAAGAATCAATAATCTTAGGCTGATTTGTGGGGTCTGGCATTTTATCACAGGCAGAAATATCTTTTCTAACATAAGGATTGATAGTTCTTTTATCCAGTGGAGAACTAAACTAGATATCTTCAGGTAGGGTTTTTATTCTTTATGTTTCTGGCATATGCTAGCTGTAGGTGTATATTTTGCATCTAGGAAGAATTCACTTTGAGTTTTTCATGCTGGTTTTTTCATATAGGCCAAGTATCTGTTTTGCCTCCTCTTTTTTCAAATATCTGATCATTTTTCTCTTTTAATATCATTTTATAGGGAATTGAATACAATGCAACTTATCCAGCAATTTAACCTGAGCTTAATGCAACCTTAAAAAAAATTATTGTCTCTCCCCTGAAGTCTTTTGACTTTAACATGTAACAAGCATCTCAACAGAAAACCATATTCAGCATAATTCCCATTCATAAAACAGTACACTAATATTCCATAAATTTCAATAGAGAATACAAATAACTGAAATCCAATCCGGCCTTTTATGTGCCATGAAAATATCAAAGGAAGTAAGAGGCCATTTTGCATGCACGAACCTTTATTTACCTGCTTAAATATGCAGCATACTATTGCCATTCACATATATTCCATGTATATGCAAGCTGCTAAGTAACAATGGTCCATTATGAATAGCGGTAGACGTGGTGGGTGTTAGAGAATAATATAAATCATTTTCTAGGGCCTCACCTGATAACTTAAGCTTTTAGATGAGATGGTTCCTTGACTTGATATCAGAGTCTTGTTCAGCGGTCACGAGTTTGAATCTCACCACTCATTCTATTTGATAAAAATCAAGCACAAGGTAGTGTGAACCTGTATGTAAGTTTCAAGCCCAAAGAGCTTTCACTTGAAGGTGTGTGTTAGAGAATAATATAAATCACTTTCTTGGGCCTCACCTAACAACTTAAACTTTTAGATGAGATAGTTCCTTGATAGTGGAAAATAATACTGAGGTTATAGAAGTTGCAGGGCTTGACACTGAAGGAATAGCTGGTGGAATCGGGGGCAACCTGACAGGTGCTGATCAGGCAAATTAGGAGGACCTGTAAAGCCGAGAATATTACGCCGTGGAGCCAGGAGATGACTAGCTGCCACAGCAACATCAATGCTAGAAAATGACGGCGTGATCATGAACATAGCAAATTGATGATGTGTTCAATATGATATGTCGGCGATCTATTAGTTTGTCCTATGTAACCAAATCATTATTTGATTGGAAAAGTTATTCAAGTCCTTAATGATTTTTCCTTATACCAAACCCTTTTTGATTCTCAAACATGGATTATATCAATTATGATTTTCCTTTCTTAGGAATCAATGAAGTAGGGCATCAACATAAGCTTATTAAGGAAAGGATGATGTCAGGATGTCAGTCACTTATATTTGCTGCTGATTTCTTTCCTGTATCTGTCAGAAATGTTAAGTGTAGGGTATCTTTGCTACAGCTTGTTATTCACAATGATGCTGGTTGAGGCCTTCTTGTGGTCTATCTTAGTAGTTTTACAGAGGATGCTGCCAGCATAAAATATGGGAATTACAAAGGTTTCACGTAAATCCTTATCCGGTTAACCTAGTTTTGCTGGAATGCTGAAACAACGGAGACTCAGGTTAATTTGTTCCTCTAGAGGTAAATGCAAAATCTGTTCTGTTTTCATGCTTACGCAACTCTGCTTTTTAGATTACTTTTCTGATCCTTTGTTTTATTATGGATTTTTCGGCATATTTTGCATCAAACTGTGCTACAGAAAATGCAGAAGATTTCTGTTTAGACCGAAAAGTTCATATTGCAACCTGGTATGAAGGATGGTCAAGGATATTGTTTGAAACAAGCATCTCAACAGTGCTAAGCATAACTCCATTCATATTATTTGTAACACTATTTCAACATTATTTTCATATGAAAACTCAAGAGAGAATACAATTAGCTTAAATCCTCGGCGATTTGCATGCCATGAAAAATATAAAAGGAAATAAGAGGCCGTTTTGCATGCATGGACCTTTATTTACGTACTTTTATATGAAGCCATACTATTACCATTTACATATATTCCATATATATGCTGACTTCGAAGTAACAATGATCATAAGGTCCATTATGACTAGCAGTAGCCATGGTGGGGAATGGCACTGTGGGGATAAAAGATGGAAGGCTTGGCACTGAAGGTATAGTTGGTGGAAGGGTAGGTAACCTGAAAAGTGGTGGATCAGGCAAACTAGGAGGAACTGTAAAGCCAGGAGTATTACGCGTCGGAGCCAGGAGATGACAGGCTGTGGCAGAAAATATGGGGTGATAATGAACATAGTCGGAGCCAGGAGATTCAGTGCGTTAATGCAGTGCGTTAAGCTGCTGCATTTGGTGAGTTTTGTTGCATGTGCTTGGCTAAAACTTAAGGACTTCAAAAGCTGATATCTGGCAACCAGTACACATTATTCCAGCTGCTGTTAAATTTTCATCTTCAGCGCCTTCAAATGAAGTTGTATTTATCACACAAGTCTTCCTAATTTGTTTGGTAGATGTGGATATGTGCCAAAATTTGCAATATATGACATTAATAAAGCTACGTAAATTATCTTTTTATGTCAACAGATGTTTGATATTGATTGCTATTTATGGTCATTGAAATTTGGTATGAAGATGTCAATGCAGGCAGTAAGTCACAGTTTTTGGTGTGTTCTTTTGCATGTGTATGGTTAAAAGTTTTTGGAAGAAAATCATGGAAGTAGAACAGATTGACTGCTATTAATTCATTTTTCAGGTGAAGTGGCTGCAAATGTTGTTGTAGTCACCATGAGTAACTAAAATGTTTGATAGATTCTGGTATACGTAAAACGATAGATACAAACAACAATAAACCTACACGACTACCCTTTCTTTCTTCTAGTGATCCTTTTTACAGTTATGTGGTTAGCTTCTGTGTGGGGGCTATCACATTTTGGTTTAGGGACTGTAATTAATGATGTGTTCAATATAATATGTCGGCAAGCAATTTGTTTGTTCCGTGCATACCAGATCATTATTTGATTGGAAACATTAGTTATGTCCTTAATGATTTTTCCTTATATGAAGTCCTTTCTGATTCTCTAACATGGATGATTTCAATGATGATTTTCCCTTCTTAGCGAAAATGCATTTCGAGTCAATATTTAGGAATTGATGAAGTAGTGCGTCAACTAAAGCTTATTAAGGAAAGGATTAAATGCTGTCGGATTGATATTCACAGAGTTTAGCTTATGATTTCCTTTTCATATCTGTCAGAAATGTTAGGAGTAGGGTATCTTTGCTACAGCTGATTATTCACAATTATGGTTGAGGCCTTATTGTTGATTTATTTTATTATGTAGCAGAGGATGCTGCCAGCATAAATTGGGCATTACAAAGTATCCACAGACATTCTTATTATTATGTAGCAGAGGATGCTGCCAGCATAAATTGGGCATTACAAAGTATCCGCAGACATTCTTATCTGGTTAAACTATTTTTCCTGTAATGCTGAAACTAGTGAAACTCAGGTATTTTTTTTTCCTACGGAGGTAAATGCAAAATCATTTTTGTAATCATGCTTACTTTTTTCTTTGTTTTATGATGGTGTTTCGGCGTATTTTACAATTTTGAACTGAAATCTGTTATAGAAAATGAAAAGGATTAATGTTTAAATAGAAAAGTTCATTTTGCTAAAGTATTGCAACCAGGTATAAAGGAGAGAGTCAAGGATGTTTTCTGCAGAATTCATTTTTGCAGAAATAAAGGTTCTGTTGTTAAAAATAATGGAGTGCAAGGTGATGGAATTAAATTTTTGAAGATGTAGCTCTGCTTATAAACTGGAAATTTTGGTTATATAAAACTGAGAATGTATACATGGACACGAACTTGCATGCGTAGGTAAAGCTTACGCTAATGGCTCGATCAGGGAAACTTCATAATGTGAGACAACTGTTTTTTTTTTCCAGAATTTGATTAAGGTAAATACATAAATGATATGCAAACAACCTTTTATTCTGTAATAATGGATTAAAATACACACAGAAGTATATGGAAACTCCAGTTCCGAGACAGTCGAAACTAATAAAGCACACAGAAGGAAGAAGAAAAACCCCAACTAAGCTCACATAAGTGAGTCCAACTATAATTACATACAACTATAATAAAGAAACATGAAATACTACTGTATGTCTTGCATCACAAGAAAGGAACCGCAAAAAGGGTTAACTATATCAAGAGAAGATGAAATGAGCAAACTCAAGGGCTAGTAGTTGCTGGAGGAGGGGAAAGGAATGGAATAGAGGGAATAGTTGGAATTGTGGGGATTGAGGGCATGCTTGGAAGAGGAGGCAAAGTGACCTTTGGGAGTGTAGGAAAGGCAGGGATGGTGCTAGGAAGTGGTGGCAGTGTGGGCTTAGGTAGGGATGGTTGAGTTGTAGGCAAGGTGGGCAATGTGGGCTGTGGAAGGTTTGGAATAGAAGGCAATGGTGGCATTGGTATCTTAGGCAATGGTGGCAACTGGAGGAGATGACGGGAAGCTATGCTAACATTCATGCTTGAAAATGTCAGAGCGATGAATAAAGCTAAGATAAAGCTTTTGCATGAGGCCATCACTGGAATTCAAGATACAATACTTGTGATCACCAGAAATATACGAGTAGAAAATGGACAAATAAGTTGTTCTTTTCGGTTTGTATGGGAGTGTTAAGGCTGATTATATAAGTATTTATAGTAGGACATGGGATCATTATGGTGATTTGGGCACCACAAGTTGGTTGGAAAATCCTGAAAGACACAATCTTGAGGTTTATTGTTAGTTCACCTACTTCTATATCACATTAGTTGACTATTTTTTTTTCTTTGAGATTCATCTGTTTGGTGATCCAATTAGAGTTCAGGGACAAACAACAAATATTAGTAGTGTCATTCTTTGGTTGATCCTTAGTGAAGTTCTAGGCTCATAAATTAATATATTACTGCTCTTCTCTAGATTAACAAAGTTATACAACCCAAGTTGTTAGTTTGCAGCAAGCAACCATGACTAGGAACCCTTGAGTTTTCTTGTTGGCAGTTCATCTTCTCATCTGCATTTTGCTGAGAAGATGTCATAGGCTTCTTACAGGTGTTGTTGAATATGATTTAGTAAGTTCTTGGGGTTGGTGAGTTGAATTTTCATAATTAATGCCTCCTCACTACAAAAGGAAAGTCCAAGTGATGACAGAACAGTCAAATAGAAAAACATTTACCTGTACTCCTAGTCTCCAATACCAGTATTTGAAGAAAACATGACTAAATGTTGGTCATGTGCAGATCACTAGCCAAGTTTGCAATATAAAACAAATTATATTTATAACTGCAACTTATAGGTGCCTTTAAGAAGATAATCTATGCAACATTTTCTGGATGTTAATAAAAGATTGTCTGTGTTTCAAGCAATGAATTAACATGTTAACAGATCATATGGCAATTCGTCTAGTGTCGTTAACAAGTTGTTCATAAATCAATTGTATATTAACAACCTTAATCAAACATGGTTTTTAAGTTATTTATGATAAACCGCGCCCCATTTCAACCGCGAAAAATATAACTGCAGGCATTAAATTTAAATTTTGAATCAAGTTACCAAATAGACTACCATCAATTTATGATAACAGCATCATTTTTTGTTTTTTCCTGGGATCTCTTTTCGGTATGTTACCGTTACTGGTTTGAACTTGTAGAAATGCAAAATCCATATGAAACCAGTTTATCAGCCAGTACTTTTGCGGTAGAGGAATATCTGCTAGTAGCAATATTTTGTGATGCACAGATTTAGACGATTGCTTTATGCATCAAGAACATCTAGTAAAAAAAGCTTGCATTTCTTGTCAAAAAAATGAAAACCAAGCCATTGATGTCCTTACCTGAAACTTTTGAAAATTCTGGATTGGATCATTTCCTTGCAGATAAAATATAAATGCATGAACTTATGTATAATCGAAATATGCATTACTGGATTGGAGTGATATCTCACAACAATCCTCACAAATCAACAGGGTAATTTATTATTATTATCATTATCATTATTCAAACTGTATCGATTTATTATTATTTCAAACTGTATCTCTATCACAGTACTGAATTCAACCCAAACACATAGATTCATCTAAATAATAAATGCTCTTAACTGTGCCAGGGTTAAGATTATTTCAACAGAATTATTAATAATCTAGAAGAAACCATTTCCATATCCAAGAGTGTATGCATAAGGAGCCCCCGTCATGTTTGCATCGAAAGGAGCCCCTGCCATGTTTGCATCGAAAGGAGCCCCGGTCATGTTGGTGTTGAAAGGAGCCATGGTTGTGTTTGAACTGAAAGGAGCCACATCCATGTTTGAGTTGAATCCTGTATTCCTGGTATCAAACGGAAGAATCCCTGCAGTGCCGGGGTTTGGAGAGAAAAAAGGCTGAGGAGCTGAGTTTTGAAGCAGAACCTGCTGGGCTTGCCTGACCAGATCCTGCTTTAGATTTATTAAAGCTGCCTTAAATTGCTCGAGCTGTGCCAAGTCAAGTTCCTGAATAGGTCTGTCCCACCAGTTCTGACTCTGACTAGCTTTCCTCAGGTTGTCTAGCTCTTCACCTCTTTTCTTTTCCATCTCCAGTTCTTCTTGCAACTAGTGAATCATTTATTAGTGAAAATAATATTCTTGTTTTCTGATGAAAGCAGACTGATGGTACTAAAAACTGCAACCAAAATTCTTGTACCTGAGTTAGGTTCATGCTGAGGTCACAGATCCTAGCATTCCGATGAGCCTCGACAAGCTGATAAGCACCTGAAGGTTGGGGAGGAGTACTTCCCGAGAGATATTGTTCCATCACCTTTTCAACAGAAGGGTGGCCGAAAGAGAAGACCTTCTTGCCAGGCGAGAACACAATGAGGGTGACTTCAGCACCACACAGAGTTGAAAGTTCACTCGCCTTCTTGAAAAGGCCAGACCTACGCTTTGAGAAGGTTACCATAAGATTGCTGTCGTTAGGTATTTTGACCATCTCCAACTTTTGGCGACCCCTGCTGCTTCTAACCATGGCTGATCAACGAAGAAGGACCTCACCAAGAAAAAAAGAGAGAAAGCTATAGAACAGTATACGTAGAGGGGAAATGCTCCACACTTTATAGAGGTTTCAGGACTTGAATCTGAGAGTTGGAGACGTCAGAATTCACTGAATTCTTGGTGGTAATTCTAGCGTTTTGCATGCATTTATTATCCTTCTAGTTTTGGAGGGCTCAGAATCTCCGAGGACTGGCATATATGGTATACAAATTTCACACCATTAACATGCAGAACCAATCTTTGTTGGCTAGACCATTCTCCGATTCATCACCAGTGAGATACGTCAAGGAAATCTCTCGGAAACAACCTTGTCCACAGCCTGAACTCTTTGATCATCCGGTGAAGAGTAGGTGAAAAGGTATAGCCCGCAATCGAAACATATCGGATCATGAAATCCCTGGTTGGACTTGCCAGTAAAAGATTTTTTACTTGCCAAATGTGTAACTAACAATTGTCCAATATGAGATATGGGATTTTTGGAAGAAGAATTTATACACATATCTACCATTATATTTTTATATAGTAAATTTGCTACTATTTCACCTTGTTTCCTCTTATTAATCTGATAAACTGCAAAGGAAATTGCGGCATTGCCTTCTGCTCAAGTTTGCTGCTTTCATACTTTTTCCTTCGCGATTTCATATAGAATTGGAAAACTTAATTTCATATAGAATTGGAAAACTTATTCCATATGTTTAATCACGAACCTGATATGCAATTTTTCACTAGATTGCAAGTAAATTCTGCCTTAAAGACTACAATAACTCCCCCCTCTCCCCACAAAAATAATTTTAAATGTAATAATTACATCTCATATGGTTTATTTTCCGTAGTATTCGTAGTTTCCTATTCAAGAGACTATCCTTATCTTATCTTTGTGTGTCATAATCGAAATCCCCACAAAGAAATCTCCGATATATCTGTGTGGTACTTTAATGGAACGGAATGCACTTTACCATTGCTATGGAAACTTATTTTGGAGGTAAAGTAAAACTGAAAAAACATGATGCAATGATCATATATCTCAAAGAACCATCAAAATACAGTATAAACAAAACAAACAGAGCTTAAACAAATGGCAAACACCCCAATCTCTCTCTCTCTCTCTCTCTCTCTCTCTATATATATATATATATATATATATATATATATATTCCAACAGTGAGTTGTATAAGATTCTGTGTGACTTAGTTATATCAATGGAGATGAAGTGGGGAGATCTCTCTTCAATGGTTGGTGTAGTTGAGAATACAGGACAATAGTTTTTAGTTTTTGTTCTTGTTAGTTCACCTTCTTATCTACGTACATCGAAAAGAAGAACATGAGTTAATTGTTGTTGACCACCTATGTTTTTCTTTGTTGGATTAAAAAACTTGAAATTCCTCTAATGAATCTTCCATCTTTTGCTAATCGGCACTGTCCAGAAAGTTACCACATAAATAAATAAATAAATTATGACTGCAAAAAAAAAAAGTTAACATTTAGTTAGTATCTTGAGGGTGTTTGAGAGTATATTCGTCATTGATTTTTAAAATGTTTTTTTTGTTCATAAATATATTAAAATAATGTATGTTTTTTTTAATTATTTTTTTTGAAATACACCAGAAATACCTTAACATTCCTGAAAAGTCCAAGTTGAGGACTGTAGAAGCAGACAAGGGGATTGTTTGTCTCTAACGTACGTTACTTGTTCAGTTTTGGCTTAAGAGTGAAATACCCTTTAGTCTATTTTTGAGTAGTTTAAATGAGTCTTTACCAAACAAAGTCTAAAAAATAATGATAAAATATATTGTTTTTCTTGTGTATGGGGAAAAAATCCTAAATTTATTCGAGCATCTTTTCAAAGAAAATTTAAAATATTTCAACATTTAAAAAAAAAAAAACATATTACAAGGGTTTTACAACAAGTTTGTAAAATTCCAAAGGGTTTTGGCTTATATTTCAAAAATACAAAAAATATTCTTTATTTTTTTTTGTGGGATTATGAACTTATACATAATTTGTACTCCCAATATTAAAATATAATATTTGAGCCTCTGTGTTTTAAAGTTATTTTTGAGCCTCTCTCATGTTTTTGAAATCATTTAATTTAATATTTGGGTTGTAAAAGTACATTGTAAGGAACATGAACTGACTTGATATTAAAAATATATGTTTTTCTCTAAAATTTTAAAAATAATCAAAATTACTTATTTAATAATAAAAAATGTAGAAAATATCTTTGCTTGTATTTTTGGATTTAATAACTAGTTCATTAAATCCATGAGATATGGATCAATATTTTTAAAACACTAAAATTTATGTTTTTTCTTTAAACATCAAAGATTATAAACTTATACGTAATATATATTTTTGATATTAAATAAAGGAGTTTTTTTTGTTCTCAACTTTTTATTTAAAAAAAAAACCAAAAATTCATTTTTATATAGCCGAGATTTAGAAATTAGAGGTAAGATGTATTCTCGATATTAAATAAAAAGACAATTTTTTTCTTATTTTATATATTTTTTACTCTAGAATGGCTAGGCTTAACTATAAAATTATGGTTCACTCTACTAGGGTGGCTAGCTTTAAACTATAGACAAACCAATGATTAGAAAACAAAACAATAATTTAGTTTATATTAGACAAATAAATAATATAATTTAACTTAGATAAGATATATTAGGGATAATTTTTATTTTCTATACACAATAAGTGTTTTTATTTAGACTCTAAGACTAATTAAGATTTATGTTGACCAAAATATACACTAGGAGATGTCTCTATTTTTTTTTTTGATAAAAAACAAGAATTCCTTGTTTTTAACGCCCATCACCACAAACAACATGAGAGAATGATCCGTCTGGTTAAGTTTGCTGCCATGTTATATTTTGATTAGTGAATGCTTATAGAAATTGTGGAACTTTTTAGCGCCTGTTTGATAGAGCTGTTGTTGTAGCTTTTTAAAGTGCTTTTCGTACTGAAATATATTAAAATGATGTTTTTTTATTTTTTTAAAAATCATTTTTGACATCAGCACATTAAAATGATCTAAAAACACTAAAATATATTCATTTAAAATGAAAAAAAAATGAATTTTTTGAAAACAGCGTTTCAAAAGCTGTCCCAAATAGCTTCTTAGTATGGCAGGATGAAATTAGAAAAGCCTTAAAAATGGAACCAGCTGCTGTGTATTTTTCACTATACTGCTATGAAATCTTGTTCGAAAGAGTATTATTTTTTATTGATGCTTCATAATTAATGATATTAATTCTTATTTAAGAGACTATCCTCGTCCAAATCTTTTTACCATAAAGTTTCAGAGTTAATGAAATGGAAGAAAGCTTTTGAAGACAAACTAAAATCGAAAAAACGTAATACAATATCTCAAAGTACAAGCATAAATACGATCTGCCATCCAAATACAGTAAAAAAGAAGAAGATGAACACCCCTGTAATACTCTAAAGATGGACACAAGAAAGGAAGAAATCTGCGATCCAATGGCTTGAAACTATATGCTATATTCATTCAAAGCAATAGTAATGGTACGTGGAAGCTTTCACTCCAAGGAACAAAGTGAAGAAACCTATGGCTTCGATGTAGCTGGTGGTGGGGAGAAGAAGGGAATCGATGGAATTGTAGAAGGGATTGGAATTGTTGGGATTGAGGGCATGGTTGGAAATGGAGGCAAGGTGACCTTGGGGGCAGTAGGCATTGTTGGCTGGCTCGGAAGAGGAGGCAAGGTGACCTTGGGGGCAGTAGGCATTGTTGGCAGGCTTGGAAGAGGAGGCAAGGTGACTTTGGGGGCAGCAGGCACTGTTGGAAGCGGCGGCAAAGTGGGCTTAGGCAGGGGAGGTTGAGTGGTCGGCAAGGTTGGGAATGGTGGCTGTGGTAGAGTAGGCATGGAAGGCAACGGTGGCAATGTTGGTTTAGCCAAACTGGGCAGTTGCAGAAGATTACGAGCTGCTTCGGTAGCCGAAAATGACAATGCGATGAAGAGAACCAAGATAAAACAATTGAAACTTGCCATCTTGGTAATAATTCAAGGCCTCACAAGGCTAAGAGCAAGATATATAGAATTCAAGGACTCGTCTATGGATTATATAGATAGAGATGAAGAGGGGAGATCTATATCTCTGGAATTAATGGTTGGTATAGTTGAGAATACAGGAGACTGATTTTGACTTCTGTTATTGTTAGTTCACCCTCCTATCTATGTTGATTGTTGTTGACTAACTATGTTTTTCTTCTGTTTCCCCCCCCCCAGAAACTTTAAATTCGTCGATTGTTGCCCCTCTTTCTTAAGGTACTGTTTTTGGTTGTTGATCAGAAATCAAATTGAATGTATGTATAATTTTGTTGTCCATAATGTCAGGAAATCAAATTTAACCATATAGTATGTAGCCTAGTGGTATGATCTTGGAACTAAAAGGTTTGCTTCCCCTGCGGTCTCAACTTCGAGCCCTGTGGTTGTTAATATGATGGCCACTAGATGTTTACATGGTCGTTAACTTCAAGACCCGTGAAATTAGTCGAGGTGCGTACAAACTGACTTAGACACCCATGTAAATAAAGAAAAAAGTCGAAGGAGTTACAAAAACTACTTGAAAGTGTGAAAAAGACACCATTACTGAGTCCAACATTTTAGCCAACGAAGACCCTTTGCAAGAACATCAAGAACAAAGTTATGTGCCAGAAGTTAAGAACTAAACTGGCCAAGGCTAGACTAGAACAACTTGAATTCCATATTCTATAATATGTATTTTTCTTTTTTATACAAAAAAAAATAATTAAATATTATAATATAAACTACTACAACTCATAATATTTCATTACATTCCATGAAACTCACCAAAGTAGACAAATTTATAGTAAGAGTTGCATGCTCTAAATTCTTACTCTAAGGAGGGATAAACATATGGTGATTCTCGAAATGCCATGAACAACAACCTCGTGTTGAACACAAGAGTTGGACCTTGCATTGTATTATTAATCTGAAATTAAAAATTAATCATGTTGCCTTCTCTCTCTCTCTCTCTCTCTCTCTCTCTGAGATTAAGGTGATGTTTGGCACTGTATTTCAAAGACGCCTTGAAATTGTTTTTAATTTTTAATTATTTTTTTGGTGTTTTTAGATCATTTTTCATGTAATAATAACAAAAATGATTTTTAAAAAAAAACATCATTTTGATATATTTCTAAACTAAAAACATTTTCAAAATCAACCACAACTACATTTCCAAACAGGCACTTCAAATCACGGTTATTGAATCAATATAATAAAAGAAATCTTGGTATTAATCTAATTAGATTTGATCGGATTTCTGGGTCATGGATTACCTTATTAAACCAATCAAATCTAGTTTTGATAATATCTTTTCTATTTGAAATAAAATCTAGTCCAAATCAACTTGGATTTTCTAAATTAACTCACCGGGGCAAAGGTAGTTTTAATTTGTAAGCATTAAACACTCGGGGCTTATATCAAGAATTAACATTGGTCTCAATTAATCTCTTTTGGTAGATATCAATTTTGTAGTGGCCTTGTTTCTTTAATTATTATTTTTAATGTTTTCGAACAATGTTATGGTTGACAGGGGCTCGTGAGTCATGAAATGAATATACGATGAACCCTGAAAAGATAGGGTAATGCCACTAGATATTTGGGTGCTATAATTATCATCTCCTTTTTCTCAAACCCTGTAATAGAATTCATCCACTCCCTTGGTTGATTATTTTCTTGATTAATATTTGGCCAATGAGATTCAAGTAAAATAAATATGATTGCAAGTTTATTTACTTAATTTCGGTATATGTAATACAAGGAGACAAATAAGTACAGATTAAAAAAGAAAAAAGAGGAAACGACCGTTAAAAATTAATGGTCTAATACAAGGAGACCAAACCGCCATTAAAGCACGACACAATTCCTCGGAACACTCCAGTGATAACAACGCACTGAAAAGAAATGGACTTCTGACATGAAACCTTAATAATCAAACTGAATTTGAACGAGAAAATGGTCTATTTCCCAGGTGGTGGCGAGAAGAGGAATGGAACAGAGGGAGTTGTGGTTGGGATAGGGATAGTGGGAATTGTTGGCAGGCTAGGAAGTGGGGGCAAGGTGAGCTTGGGGAAGCTAGGCATCGTTGGCAGAGTAGGAAGTGGTGGCAGCGAAGGTTGTGTGGTGGGCTGTGGCGGCAATGGTGGCAGTGCTGGTTTAGGAAAATTCGGCACGGAAGGTAAAGGGGGCAGTTGCAGAAGATGACGAGCTGCCTTGCCGCCTGGAAAAGATAAAGCAATGAAGAGAGCTAAGATGAAACAGTTAAAACTTGCCATCTTGATGCTAAATTTAAGGCCTGCGAATAAGAACACGAAGAACAGCACGAGATTGTTTGTGAGGAACCGGGCTCGATCGTAACGGGTTTATATAGATGGAGATGTAGGAGAGAAAATCTATCTATTAAGTTTGTATCAATGAACTATCTCATTTAAAAATTTAAAGTTTAAAACTTACATAAATCCTCAAGTTAAAGCCTTTAAAGTTTAAAACTTACACATATACACTCATTATCTTATGTTTGATTTTTATCAAATAGAATGAGGATAGTAAGATATGAACTCGTGACCGCTGAGTCACAAGATTTTAATATCATTTCAAGAAATCATCTTATCTAAAAACTGAAATTATTAAACGAGATCATAAAACATAATTTTATATTATTCTCTAAGAGGCTGGTTTTGTATAGAAAGCATGACAATCATTTTGAGCTTTGTTAATGGTAGGTCACCTTATCCATCTTCCATTGAAAAAAATACCATCATGTGTTTATGGAGACGATGATGTTTTTTTTCCCCTCCATTTTTCCAGAAGTTAGAGATGGTGCAGGATTAAAACTTGCATTTGTTGACCAATCAAAGTATTAAAGTTTTGTTTGGCTATCAAGTTCCGAGTTCAGAAATAACAACTAGGCTGTGATTTTTTTCATTAGACTCAGTAGTTTAGCCAATCTAATATTGGGTGGCTGTAACATCATAATCACACACAAAGTTCATTAGTTTTGTTTATTTATCAGACTTCCCGAGATCTTTCTTTTAATTTTGCAAAATTAAAAATTTATTATTTTGAATAGTAATAAACCAAAGAAGTTCCCTGCTTCCAAATATATATGATGATTCATTATTGTTCAACTCTATGATGAGCCTTTGGAAAGAGAAATCAAAAGAAAATTAAGAACAAAGTAATCAAATTAATATCTATCGAAATACTTTCATTTGTTTAATCTTCGTTAAATCATAACTTTTGTTGGAAAATTTCCTGATGAACAAACAAACATTGTTCAGATCACTGTCAGGAATTTGCCTCTGACATTGACAAACAGACACTGTTCAAATCAGTGTCAAGAACAGGGCAATTTTCCAGAATTGCTTAAGAATTTTGAGATGAAATACTTAAGCAATAAATAACAGAACAAGGGGCAGAATTTCTCCACAGGATACTGCCATCCCTATGATTTTATTTATAGAAGAAGATCAACATTACAAGAATGGTAATTATAGTCTATTACAATCTCTTCTATCAAAACAGGAAATAAATTCTGAATAAACTACGAAAATAAAGCAACAAGATATGATCAATATATTTTGATCTTAATTAACTTAAACACACACACTTAAATTAAAACATGATTAAAAACATAATAAAGGAAATCTTCAATGAATTGTTCTTCACGGTTCTGCCACTTCTTCTTCAGTGTGCATTCTTGGAATCAGCTGCATTTGGACTTCAATCTTCAACAACTTTATGATTAAGAATTCTATGAGTTTGATTTAACGGATCATGGCTGGTGGGTTTGTAAAGATCATTGATGGAAAAGTAGGAGAGATCTAACCTGTAATGTGGGGTTGGTGTAGTTCAGAAAACAAGACAAACATTTGAACTTTGTTGTTGTCAGAGTTAGTTCAACTTCTTATGCATCTTCCATTGATTTTTACAGTTTCATACGACGATCAGTTGTTCCCTGGAAATTGTTGTTCACCAGTTCTCTCTCTCTCTGTTTGTTTCCCGGGAAATTGGTCATTGCAGGATTTGAAAAATCAAAGCTAATTTGTTTTTTTTCTTGAATGAAAAAAATAAAAATGCAAACATGGTCTCATCCAGTGAGGCATGTGATATAAAATACACAGTGCATAAGGTAAGATTGTCGTCCCAATTAGATACCTTTTAGTCCGAAAAAGCCTTAGTATCGAAGACATGGTTTTTTTTTAAAATAAAATAATAAAATAAAGGGTTATTTAGTGTCATTTAATTTTCTTCATTTTTTGTTTTTAATTTTTTGGCCTGGGATGCCAAGGGATTAGGCTGGGATGGGCTCTGAGATATAGTTCAGGGATCAAGTCGGGATGAACTCTTGGATAAGTCAATTGTTTTTAGATTATTTTTATATGTTATATTAAAAATAATTTTTAAAAATAAAATAAAAATTATATTATTTTAATGTATTTCTAAATAAAAAAATATTTTCAAAAACAATACCAACTATAATTCCAAACACACACTAAGCAGAGTCCACTGTTGCCTTTGAATGGCGTGCGTGGCTCATGTCAGTTATCATTTATAGTCATCCTTAATATTTATGGATTTATGAGCTTTAGTGTGATTCCTTGATTATTATTTTTTTTCCTTTTAGCTCTTCTGAAATGAAAATGTTGCATTTAGCATTAAGAATATAAAGAAATTGTATGAATTCTGAATTGACGGGGGAGGAGGGGCCTGAAATGAATGGTGGAAAAGACATGGAAGTGTTAATGGCTGGCCAACATTGAATATTAAGGAACCATTTCACCTAAAAATTTAAATTTTATAGGTGAGGTCCCAGAATATGATTTATATTATTCTCTAACACACCTCCTCAAGTGAAAGCCCTTTGGGCTTGAAACTTGCACATAGGCCCATACTACCTCGTGTTTAATTTTTTATCAAATAGAATAGGGATGGTGAGATTTGAACTCATGACCGCTGAGTCAATAAGGTTCTGATACCATGTTAAAGAATCATCTCATCTAAAAGCTTAAACTTTGTAGATGAGACCCCAGAATATGATTTATATTATTCTCTAACATAGAACACATCACAAGTCATGGGAATAGTTTTGTAACCTCTCTAGGACAAATTTTGTTCATCTCGTCGATCAATGTTTTCTAGTTAAGGATTTTAAAGCTCCTATCCGATCATGAACTTCAATGGAGCCGGTAAAAAGGTTCATCAGTTATGTACAAAAAAATAAAATGAATAAGAGAAGGAGAAAGGAGAGAAGTAAAAAACTTCTCAAAATTCATTGATTTATTTATTGAAACGGGAAAATCAAACTGGATATGATACAATGATCGTTCGATGACTCAAACAGTGTTCAAACTAAACCAAATGAATTTACTCACAAAAAATAAACATGTTTCCTTTATATGATATCAGAGTCTTGTTGACCCATCAATCACGAGTTCAAATCTCGTCACTCTCATTCCATTTGATTGAAATTAAGCACAAGATATTGTGGACATGTGTGCAAGTTTCAAGCACAAAAGATTTTCACTTGATGGAGTATGTCAGAGAATAATATAAATTATATTCTGTGATCTCACCTATTAGTTTAAGTTTTTAGATGAGATGGTTCCTTGACAGAAGACAATGTCGGGCTTATATTGGCAAATTTAATGTGAGGAGAAGTTGATCTAGCAGTCACGAGTTCAAATCTCATAACTCTTATTCTATTTAATAAAAATTAAGCACAAGTTAGTGTAGACTTGTGTGCAAGTTTAAAGCCCAAAAGATTTTCACTTGAAAAAATGTATTAGAGAATAATATAAATCATATTCTGTAATCTTATATAATAGTGTAAATTTTTAGATGGGATAGATCGGCTTATATTGGCAAATTTAACGTGAGGAGAAGTTGAAGAATTCAAAGAAATGAAGTCAGAAAGAAACTAAATCTGTTAAGAACCATGGAAACTAGTACTGTTTATTTATTTGATGAACTGAAAATTCGATAAACAAAACACTCAATGGAAAAACTAGCAGCTAATTAATCACCAGGTTACTGGCACGATAGCTAAACCCTACGTACCCTAGGACAAACGACAGCAAAATCCTAACCCTAACAAAAATTTATGTGGACTGGAAAAGAAATTATATCATCTCCGATCATAATAGTGTGTCTACCAGAAGGCAAAACACTATACGCGTTGAAGTCTACAACCTGCAAACTCTTGCTAGCATTGAACTCAAATTTCACCTTTTCACTGCCTCCAGCCGGAACAAAAACCCTCTGGAATCCAATAACTTGCTTAATGTAGGATCCATCGATTCCTTCCGGTGGCTTTGCGTAGACGATGACCACTTCACTCCCATCTTTGGTTCCTACATTCTGGACTTCAACTTCAAATTCAATCCGATCATTATACTCGGAATTATCAACTCGAATCGAGGGGCAGGAAGGTTTGAACGAGTCACTCTTGTATCCCAAATCATGACAATATTGATACTTCTCCAGTTTGATGTCGAGTGATCTTGTGGAAGATGTCAGATTATAAGTGAACTGAGTGTAACTCAGTCCATATCCGAACGGATAAACAGTAGATCCATTGAAGAACTTGTAAGTTCGACCTGGATATCCGAGGCTGTCAATTGGTCTCAGAGGCATGGACGTCATTGGAAGCATATCCACGTAATCAGCTTCATGCCATGTCAGTGGTAATCTTCCTCCTGCGTTCACATATTAAATTTTCATTTTATGAATATTCAAGAAATTAATCTAATCTAAATCACAAGGATTACCTGGATTATATTTTCCAAAAATAACATCTGCAATAGCATTTCCTCCCTCTTCTCCAGGGTATCCAACCCACAAAATAGACTTGATATTTTCGTTTCTCTTGGCAAAAGAAATATCTACGCCTCCAGCAGACATGAGTACAAGAACAACCGGGCCATTAGCAACGCTAGCAACTTGATTGATCAGTTGAGTTTGGTAGCCTGGAAGGAGAAGGTCGTCCCTGTCAAGACTTTCAGCCTCGACAGACAAATCGATGCCAGCGAAAATTATGGTGGCATCGGCTTTCTTTGCAGCCTCCATTGCAGGGAATATAAAGCTCTCATTCTTGCATGCTACATCACTGCATCCCATTTGATAATCCACTTTCGCAAATTTTGATAATCCATCAATAGGAGTAATGATTTGGCATGGAATACCTACAACAAGGGATATATTAGAACAAAAATGTGCATAATAAACTATAAATTTATATTGTCTTTAGATATATATACAAGTATATATATATATTTTGCTTAAAATTACCAGCATAGTTTCCAATCATAGCTGAGGTAGCATTAGAATGAGGTCCGACCACGGCTAAGGTTTTAACTTTGTCAATGCTGAAAGGTAGACTATTATTTTCATTTTTTAGAAGAACAGTCCCCTCCCTTGCAGCTTCAGTTGCTAACTCAATATTTTCCTTCGAGCACACATCGTTCTTGCCAAAAGAGTTGTATTGGGGGATTCCATCGAAAAACCCTAATCTCATTAGAACCACATAAAGGAAATTTAGGGACTTGTCTATGTCTGCCTCCCTAACTTTTCCTTGTCGAACTGCAGCTTCAACATTATCCGTGTAGTAATCACCACAATCCAAATCCAAACCTAAAAAAAAAACATATATTAATTTGATAATGCAAACATTTATACTCAGAATTTGATAATTAATTCACAAACATTAATTATCCTCACCTGCTTTAAGAGTTTGTGCAACCGCATCCTCTTTGGTATCACCAAGCCATTTATGATCGTCAACCATTACTTGTAAGGAATCACAATCAGAAACTATGTATCTGCCAAATCAGTTTTAAAATATATAATTAAATGATTAAATAGTATCAAAGGGTACAAAGATGCTTGCAATTCTATAGTAATCTATAGTAAAGAAGATAGAATATATACGAGTTAGGTAATGACTTCTTTAAGCAACACAATCAGAATACAAGAAACCAATTAATAGTAAAATTAAACACAATTATTCTAAGTAATTAAAATCAAGATTTTGGAGTTCAATCAACACCAAGAACAAGTTTGGTTTTCTGTGGTTAATAATCAATAACATTATAAAAACAATTTACAGTCAAGTACACAAAAAATGAACAATATATACTTGATTAATCAGTATTGGCAGAATATTTATGATACATATATAACAAAAAAAATAAATAGAAAATGCAATGATATTGGATTTTATGCTGTACCCGTGTAGATCCCAATCTCCTCTAATGGTTTGATTTAAAAGCTTCGGATCGGCACAAGTAGGTATGCCATTAACACGATTGTAAGAACACATAATACTGCTAACATCACCATCCTTGACACACATTTCAAAAGGTCGAAGGAATGTCTCCACCATATCTTGTTCTGAAACCTTAAGAAAAGAAAAGGGTTACTTGTAATATTTCTGTAAGAGAAAAATAAACCCTTAAAATACGTGTTGAAATGTTAAGAATAGTAACCCTAGCATCGAAAGTGTAACGTTCAACTCCTTTCCAGTTATCAACATCATAAGCAGCATAATGCTTGCAACATGAGGAGACTTTGAGAGGTCTAGAATTAGGATCCGTGTAATTCTCTGATCCCTCGACATCTTGTAAGCCTCTCACATAATTAACAGCGTATCTGCCAACAACGTATGGATCTTCTCCTGGTGTCTCAATGGCTCTCCCCCATCGAGGATCCCTCACTACATTAATATTTGGACTCCAGTATGTTAATCCAGCCCGACCCAGATTATACATCGCTCTTGCTTCTGTTGAAACGGCCTAAAAAAGAATAACAAAATGGATTGAAAATATAAAAGGCTGACATAAAAAAACTTACAGAACCAAATGGATTAAGAAACTGGTTAATTATGCGTTTTAAAGGAGATTGGTACTACAAAAAAGAGTCTAACAATGATAAATTAATACTGTAAACATAAAAATTACGGGATGATGAGTTTTTTTTCCCCATTTCATAAGATTATTTAAAGGGAAAAGTTAGGCTTAGCATGTTTAATTACCTGCCCGATAACTTTCCATAGTGACTCGTTGAATGCTGCTGCAGTGGTTATCACCGTAGGAAAACTTGTAGAACCAGGAATCAAATCATCAAAGAAGGTTCCCGGACCGACATTTGACACTCCATGGAGAGCCTCAGACCACCACTCATATGCAGCGAGCCCTAACCTGGGCACCCCATAAGCTTTGTTTCCAAGCTGGTGCACTTTTTCAGTCAAAGTCATTTGATTGACTAAATCCATTGCCCTAACTTCATAAGACATTGAAGTGTCGCAAAATGCAAAGTTTGAGGCTTCTAAACCCAAACTAGAATATCTGGCGGGGTCACAAACAAAGGTAAAGTTCGAGCCAGTAGGGGTAGCGTCATCAAGACCCAAAGTTGAAGATGATAGGATTCTATGGTTAACTCTAGCACCAGTAGAAAGAACAAGGCAACATAGAAAAATAAGAGAACAAAAGATTTTGGCCATTTTTCTTTCAACTGCGTGCATGTGTGAAAAAGACTTGGTTTGCTGAGCTATTTATAAGGAAATCTGAAGTATGTTAGATAATAACAAACTGATCATGTAAAGACTTGGTTTTGATTTGGATTAAGATTTAATAATTGGTTGTTTAGATTTGGATATATTGTTAAATCATTCATATTTATCCACCTGAGTTTCTATATATTTATTTATGTACGAAAGATCTTACTAATATTTGATTTCTCGACTTGCTCTTTCACAAATCAAGGAATCTTGGCTTCTCAAACATTCAAACTTGTCACAAATCACAGCTTGATTATCTTGTATTTCCTATAATTTGACCCAAAAAAATTATTTTTAACTTGGTCCTTTATGTGCTTAGAGATAAAAATGGTTCCTTTATGAGAGAAGTTTTCGAGGGCGGCGCTATAAGGTAATCAAAACAATATGACTGATCTCTTCATCTCAAGTTTTCTAAAAACTAAAACAATATTGTTTTGTATCCAACCATCAACACGGGTTGGCAAGCACAAACCGAGTGTCATCATAAAAGAGGATAATGCTTCACAAACAAAAAATAAATTTATAAAAGAATAATCCTAAACATTAACGAAAAACAAATACAGACAGGATCATAAAACAGATAGAATTTATCGTTGAAGCTTATATTAAAACCATGATTCGTGTGTTTTCTTTGTTCTTTTTTGGGTGCATATTTATCCCTCCATCTCATGTTTTCTCTTTTTTAACCTTGTTTGCTTTTTTTGCTCCCTTGGTGTTTTAATATATTCCTCGGGCTTATAAAATTTTCATATAATTTTCTTCATAAAAGAAAAAACTCGACCAACAACGGACATTGTATAATTATCAGAAGAAGAGGAATGACAATTTGCAAGGACATGTAACATTAAAGGACAGTATAAAATACAAAGTTTAGTACAACAAACTCTCAACAACGTAAAATAATATATGTATAATACAATATCAAACACTCAGACGAAATTCCTATTCACGTATTGAAGTTATTTCACGGCACATGAGTCGAACACATAGAAACGTGAAATGGTATGGCCATCTAAGGACTAGTAGTAGATTGAGGTGGCTTGAAGAGTTGGTAAGGTGGGCTTTGGAAGCTCAGGGAAATTTGGGAACTTCAGGTTTCGGGAGCACAGGCAATTCAGGATTTGGCAAGACAGGGAATTCAGGTTTCGGCAGCTCAGGCAATTCAGGTTTTGGCAAGACAGGGAATTCTGGTTTCGGTAGTGGTGGAAGTTCAACCTTAGGAAATGATGGCAGCTCAGGCAATTCAGTCTTGGGGAGCTCAGGAACCTTAGGCAATGATGGCTGCTCAGGCAATTCAGTCTTGGGGAGCTCAGGAACCTTAGGCAATGATGGCTGCTCAGGCAATTCAGTCTTGGGGAGCTCAGGAAACTTAGGCAGTGGTGGCTGCTCGGGCAATTCAGTCTTAGGCAGTGGTGGCTGCTCAGGCAATTCAGTCTTGGGGAGCTCAGGAACCTTAGGCAATGGTGGCAGCTCAGGCAATGTTGTCTCCAGAATCCTGCGCGCTTCTGTCCTGCTTGTGTTGGCCACCAATGACAAAGTGATGATCAGCAAGAGTGGTGAGAAAAATGTCAGGAAACGAAGAGAAGCCATGATTTTGGAGATGGCAGTTAGGAGGAGCTCAAAAGTAACTAGATTGAGTCGTATACTAATTGCAAAGTGTGCAAGCTTCTCCAATCACTTCGGTGTACTGATTTCACTTTGTATTGGGGTTTTATAGATGTGGGATGTAGGGAATAGGGAAGTTTCAAGGGAGATTAGGTGGGAAATCTTGAGCATTGGTAGTTCAACTTCGGGACGTAGAGAATAGATAGGGAAGTTTCAAGAGTGATTTGGTGGGAAAACTTGAGGCTTGGTAGCTCACCTATGCATAGTATGATGCATTATCCGTTTAAGTTACTCCAATATATTTTGCGTTTCCAAATTTTCTTGTGGGGTGCAACTAAATTATGAAGCACTAAACACGTCTTGCTACTTATGAATGGTGAGGTATATTTTTCAAGTTTGTAGGGATCTCATGGTTTTAGTTCTGCTGCTTCATATTTAATCTCTTACATTGTATCTGGTTTTCAAATCTTGTAATTGACTTGCAGCGACTTTTTTTCTAAGAAAAGGAGGGGCAAAACACCATTATGCTCTATGCTTCTTCGATTTTTTTATTTTATTTTATTGCTATTATGATTTGTGTTTTCTTCTCCAATGACAAGGACTAAGAGGAGAGGCCATTAATTATTTCTATAAATAAAGAAAAAAAATAGTTGGCTGATGGGAGGCGCCCATGTCCATCAAAGCGAAGCATGCAACACCTCCTATGGTTTAAAAATGTCATTATGTTGTGTCTTCTGAAGTGTTCTCATTTCTTTGTTGTGTCTTTTGAAGTGTTAACTTAAATAGCAGTGTTAACTTAAATAGCAGATAAAAATATAGTTTGATTTTAAAGAAATTCAAGATATTAAAAAAAAAAAATACTAAGACAACAATATATTGGATTGACTTAGATCAATCAAGTTAACTTATCAAAACTACGAACAAGATTATGAGATCATAATAACTCCATATAAAATAAATCAAATTAAATTATTCAATTTGTTTTCAATCAACTCACTATTGAATGATAGAATCAAATAAATTAAATGACAAAAATTAACAAAAAAAAATCTCAAGTCAATCTAGGTTAATTAATAACCTAATAGAAAGAATATTAAAATAAATCATAAAGTTTAATTACCAATAAACACACAGTTGAATGGTGAAATGGGAAAAAAAATCAATCTAAACAAAGGACACAATTAAATGATATAAGTCTATCAAGATTAACTAGTTAAACTCATGAATCAGGTCATGAGATGAGGATAATTTCATAAAAAATAAATCATAAAACATAATTATTAATCAATTTAATATTAAAAGATAAAATTAAAAAAATATCATTTAAAAAAAGAGTTAATCGAGTTAATTTCTCAAATTTGTGACACGGGTCATAAAACTAAGATAATTATATAAAAAAATAAAACACAATAAATCATTACATTAGTCTCTAATAAATCAAATATTGTAAAGTAAAATTAAAAAATATATATTATAATAAATAGTATTTTATGAGTTGGTGCAAAAACAATGACCTCCACTTTTAGTTTTTGTTAATAATTTTAATTTTATAATTATTCAGAATCTATCCTTTTTGAAAATTTTCCAACCCTAGCTATTTATAAACCCACCTCGTGGGTTATTTTGGTTATTTAGAATTTCTAGAATCTCGCGTGAGCAATACAATAACATTTTAACTCCAAGGAGTTGGCCCAACGGTGGAAGCTTGGGACCTTCGTGGGGTACTCCTCCCAGGTCCTGGGTTTGAAACCTGCGGGAGCAAACTTCTTCTGGGAGTTACACAGTCGGAGGTTTACGAATGTCCTGTGCCCACAAAGTGCGCTTTCCGGGTCATGTGATTCCCCCGTTCCGCAAGGATATCCAAAAAAAAAATACAATAACATTTAAGGCTTACCAAACCCTTTTGATTTTTTGTCTTCTTGAATTTTTCTTTCGGCCCTGATGTATTTAGTTCAGGTTGAGTAAAAACTTCTGCTATTGATGGGTGCGTCAGGACTTGTCCCTGCGGACACCAGCTTAATTCCCATCAAAGTTGTCTCTTTAGACTCTTCAAGAAACTCAGGTGGAAAAATCGTAGATTCATCAACTCTTCTACAGAGCTAGCTTTGGCTCGAATAATGAAATAACAGCTTAATTATTTAATTAAATCACCTGAATGATTAGCTGCTAGAAATTGAGATTCACAGCTACGATTTTTATAGTGACAAATTGCATTCATATGTATTCTTTTTTACTGATAGTAAGTTGATTTTTTCCGTATTAACTTATGCTTCGTGTGCCTCTGAAGATTAAATTAATTATATCTTCGATTTGATCAAGGAAAAGTCATCTGTGTTGAGATTAGTACATTCAATTTGCCTTCAGATTAAGGTCTGATGGTTGATCTTAGACACTTTTTTCTCTTGTATCACATACATATGAATTATGAACCGACAGCAGAAACACTTTTTTTTTTGGATTCGAAGAAATCTCACCCCTGAAAAACGTACTTTGTGGACCAGGTGAGTAAGTAAAATTCCGGTTGTCCTAGACTCTTACAAGAAGTGCACATCTTGACTTGAACTCGAGACCTACTATACAGATCTCAAGTTCTTTGTCATCACGTCACACTTGATAGTTTGTGCCAAATTAAGCATCTTAAAATGAAGAACTAAAGAACCAAGCGAGTTTTCATATATTTCTTGTAACGGAAAGTATAGTAGAAAATACGAGGTAGGAATGACCCTTGTACAACAATTCTGTAATAAATAGTAAAATGAAACAAGCAAATAGTAGAGTACGGTATAATCACCACACCAGACAGTAATACATCAAGCAAAGCAGATGAAGTATGCCATAACATGAAACATTAGATGGTATGATCCTCATCTAAGGACTAGTTGGCAATGTGGGCTTAGTCAGATCAGGAAAATGGGGGAAAGATGGCAATTCAGGCAGTTTTGGCATTTCAAATTTTGGCAATTCAGACAGTTTTGGTATTTCAAATTTTGGCAGTTCAGGCAGCTCAGGCTTGGGAAGCTCGTGAAATTCAGACTTGGGAATCTCAGGCAACTCAGGCTTCGGAAGCTCAGGCAATGTCAGCTCCAAGAGTTGGCGAGCCTCTACCAGAATTGTCTGGCTGTGCATCAATGCCATGCTCATGATCACTGTAAGTGCTAAAATGAAAGGTGGGAAGATATGATTGGCCATGGCTGTGGAGATGGCAATGGCTTTAGGGGAAGGGAGAGTTTTAGCTTTAGCAAATCGCAAGTGTGAAGTGTGCTTTTTGCAGTGCTTTTTCGTGAGAAAACCTGTGGGCTTTTATAGATGTGGGAGGTGAAGAATAGGGAGGTTTTGCAGGGCGAGTAGGCAGGACATTCTGTATGTTGGTAGTTCAACTTCTCACCAATTATGCTTGCTTACACTTCAACAACATAATCAGCTTCCAAAGATTCCTTTTTTTTTTTAAAAAAAAAGTTGATGCATCTAGATTGATTAGCTGGCTCTTCAATTTTACTATGGCATAGCTGTTAAATACACTGAGATCGACTTAAAAAAATTAAGTTATCGGGTAAACTTGTAAATCACTATATTAATTAAAGTTAATCGTTTTAATTAAAATGTTTTTAAGGAGTGTGACGTGATGGTAGAGTGCTTGTGATATACACAACACATCTAGAGTTCGATTCAGGTTATACATCCCTTGTAAGAGTCTAGGACAATCAGGATTTTACTCGCTCACTTGAACCCATAAAATATATTTTCTGAAGATAGGGTTTCCTCGCATTGAAAAAAAATTTAATTAAAATAAAATTGTTTTTTTTTAAAAATATTAATATTGACTCGCATCCAATAAAGTTTTATTATCAAATTAATATCTTTTCCGATTAAAATGTAAATACCGGTTAAGATCATGCAATGAATCACCAGGCCTAACCAAACTTAACAACTAAGGATATGCATTAGGGAGCTCATCAAACCATATTTATTCTGTTGGTGGGAGAGGCCACTGGTGGTGGCTTGTAAACACTCAGAAATGATAAAACTCACTGTTTTATTTCAACAAAAATTACACAAAGGCTTGAAACAAACTGTCAAAACTCTCTCTTTTCTCTCGTGTTTTCTCTCTAATATCTCCCACTACTCTTTTCTCCTTAACTAAGCTTTCTATTTATACACAAAATGAAAGCTAGATATTTTTGACTTTAAGATAAGATTTAGCAAGTTGCAGGCGGCTTGCAGGAGGCGGTGGACATTGGCGGTGGTCATGGATAGTGGCTGTCAGAAGCTTTAATTGATGGAAGTCGGTGGTTGCAATTCTGGACTTCAGAGGATTGAGTTTATCCTAACAAATTCCCCCTTTAAACTCAATCGGGAGATGTCATGCCAAGCATGAACTTCAATCTGATAAATATATCTCCCTTCAATGGCTTTGTGAAGATATCTGCAACTTGATCATTTGTTTTGCAAGAGATCAATTCAACTTCTTTGTTCTTCACATGCTCCCGGATAAAGTGATGACGTGTATCGATGTGTTTGCTTCTTTCATGATACACTGGATTCTTTGCTAATGCAATCGCTGATCGATTATCAATATAAATCTCCGTCGGATCTTCTTGAGGAAATCCCAAATGCTTCAGCATATTCCTTAACCATATTAAATGGCATACAACTGAGTTGGCAGCAACATACTCAGCTTCACAGCTTGATAACGTCACTATCGATTGCTTCTTGGATGACCATGTGAAAGATGTGTCTCCCATAAAAAATACAAACCCTGTTGTACTTTTCCTTTCATCCAAATCTCGACCCCAATCACTATCTGAGTAGCCAATAAGTTTAAAGTTCTTACTTGATGTATAAAACATACCTTCACTTATTGTTCCTTTGATGTAGCGGAGAATTCTCTTAGCTGCACTCAAGTGCGTTTGATCTGGTGTCTCCATATATCTGCTGATAAGTCCTACTCCATAGAGTATATCCGGTCTTGTACATGTCAAGTACCTCAAGCTTCCCACCAAGCTTTTAAAGTAAGTAGGATCAACATTTCCTACTTTACTTTTCCTCAATTCCACTCCATTTTCAACTGGAGTTGATACTGGATTGCAGCTTTCCATCTTGAACTTTCCAAGAATTTCTTTGGCGTAGCCGCTTTGGGACACAAAAATCCCTTCTTCTTTCTGACTAACTTCTAAGCCCAGAAAATGTGCCATCAGACCAATGTCTGTCATCTCAAACTCCTGTACCATGCTTTTCTTAAAGTCTGTAAACATGGTAGGATTGTTGCCGGTGAATATCAAGTCATCAACATATAAGCAAGCAAATAGTGTGCTCCCATCATCTTCTTTCTTCACATATATGGCGTGTTCAAATGGACATTTTTCAAATCCATTTTCTTGAAAATACCTGTCAATTCTGGTATTCCAAGCACGCGGAGCTTGCTTCAGACCATAGAGAGCTTTCTTCAACTTGTATACTTTGCCTTCATTGTCTTCTTCAATGTAGCCAAGTGGTTGTTCAACATAAATCTCTTCTTCTAGGAAGCCATTCAGAAATGCTGACTTCACATCAAGTTGATAGATCTTCCATCTATGTTGTGCTGCAAGTGAGATAATCAGTCTGATTGTCTCTAGACGGGCTACAGGAGCAAATACTTCTCCATAGTCTATGCCTTCTCTCTGTTTGTAACCTTTTGCCACCAATCTTGCTTTATGTCGTTGTACTTCACCTTTTGCATTCTTCTTGGTCTTGTAGACCCATTTCACACCAATTGCCTTCTTACTTTCTGGCAGATTGGTTAACTTCCATGTATCATTCTTCTCAATGGCATGTATCTCTTCATCCATTGCTGTGATCCATTTCTCTTCTTTAATAGCCTCATCAAAGCTAATTGGATCACTATCTGCGAAGAAACAAAATAATGTTGTATCTTCTATTACCTGAGTTGCATCGTATAAATCTTCAAGATTTCTCATCCTTGGTTCTTCTGATGAGGATGCTTCTGGTGATGTTGATGATGTTCCTGGTGTTGGAGAGTTTCTCCTGTTGAATACAGGAAAACTGTGTACCAGAGACTGTGGCTCCTCTTCTGGTACTATTGGATCTTCAGCAAGTACTGTTGGTACTTCTGCTTCATCTTCAAGGATCAAATCTGTATTGATCCATTTGATTTCATCTTGATCCTCTTTCCACTCCCAGGTTTTATCTTCTTCAAAGATAACATCTCTGTTGTTGATCACCTTCTTTGTGCTGGGATTATACAGCTTGTATCCCATTCTTCTATCTCCATATCCCACAAAGATGCATTTCTCGCTTTTGTCATCGAGTTTTGTTCTTCTTGCATCCGGGATCTTTGCATACGCCACACAACCAAAGACTCGAAGATGAGTCACACTTGGTTTGTGGCCACTCCATGTTTCTTCTGGAGTGATGGCTTGCAAACTTTTTGTTGGGCAGCGGTTCAATAAATATACTGCACAAGATACAGCTTTAGCCCAATATTGTTTGGGCAACTTCTTAGCTTTAAGAAGACTTCTTTCCATATCAAGTGTCGCACCCCAAAAAAATGATGAGCGCGCGGCGTCGTGACGACTATTCCCCGTGTACGGGGAAATATCATGTGTCAGGGGGATTATCTATTTTCGTAACAAAGGGAGTCGCCACCTAGTATTACGGTTACTAGGAAACCTAAAACTGGTCTTTCAGAGATTCTAGGGTAAGGGACTGGTTGCGTAAAGGGAAGGTTTTAGCACCCCTAGTACGCCCTACCTAAGGTAAGCTGCTTGACGTTTTGGCTTGTTTATGATTTGATCTCTCAAAACATATGTTAAACAAATGGAAAATGGGATATTACTCCGCCGAATATTTTGGATATTAACCCTTTAGGATTTAATTATCCAAACACCGACAGTGAATAATAGCATATTATTCCTGCCGAATATTTTGGATATTAACCCCTTTAGGATTTATTTATCCAAATACCGACAGTGAATAATAGCATATCATTCCCGCCGAATATTTTGGATATTAACCCCTTAGGATTTATTTATCCAAATACCAACAGTGAATAATAGCATATTATTCCCGCCGAATATTTTGGATATTAACCCCTTGGGATTTATTTACCCAAATACCAACAGTGAATAATAGCATATCATTCCCGTCAAATATTTTGGATATTAACCCCTTTAGGATTTATTTATCCAAATATCAACAGTGAATAATAAATTCCCAAAAAAGATTTTATATTTTTTTGACATATTGGCCAATACCCTTTGGATTTTACAAACATGTTGTAAAATCTCAAAATGCAAGAAATGATTTTTTCTTTGCGAAATCCATGCTAAAACTCATTTTTTCTTCAAAACCCAAGATAATATATATTTTTCAAAAGAAAAATAATTTTTAAAATATGCTAGTGTATTGGCCTTATGCAAGAAAACAACACATTTTTTCTTTAATAAAAATATTTTTGGAAAATTTATATTTATATATATATTTTATTTTATTTATTCTTTATTTATATACTAGTGGGCTGGACTGCCAGCCCACCAGTTTGAGGTCTGGGCTGCCAGCCCAGCCTATCTCGGGCTGGGCTGTCAGCCCCCCCAAAAAAAAGGCTTGGGCTGTCAGCCCAGCCATTTCAAGCTCGGTTGTCAGCCCAGAAGGACTTGGGCCGTCAGCCCAGAACATCTGGGTTCTGGGCCGTTGTTCATGGATCAGGCCGGGCACAAAGCCCGGCCCAACCCGGCCCGTTTATTCTAAAGATGGGCTTCGACCCATTTTGTTCTTGGGCTGGATTTTCATCCAGATGGGCCAGAAGCCCACCTTTCCCTCGGGCTGGGCGTCGAAGATGGGCTCCTGGCCCAACCACCTTGCCTGGGCCTCATTATTTCATGGATCGGGCCGGACACAAAACCCGGCCCACAGAGGACCGAATGCATGCAAACTGCAGAGAAGACGATGAATAGTGGGTGCGTGATTTTTCGAGTGTGACGAAATGCGTACCTGTTTATACCGTTGGATAGAGGAGATCGTGGTGATTCTACTGGTCGTTGTGGCATCGGAGATGGTGGCCTGTGGTGGCCGGAATGGTCGTCGGAAGCTGGCGGTCACGTTGCAGACGATGAACACTTTCTGCCAAAAACTTTGCCTGAGATGATGGCTGAGTTTCTGGGGATATGGGTGGCTTATGGTGATGCTGACGAGGGATATGGGTGATAGATAGTGATGATGTTTGGCTGGAATTTGGCTGCTAACGCTTGTGACCGGAGAGAAAAAAATGACAGAGGTTCCTCTGTTTTAGAGAGAGAAAGGCAGAGTAAAACGAAAAAAATGCTCGGGTCTCTCTCTATTTTCTGCGTCCTTAATACAAGTTTCTCACGTGAATCTCCTCTCTCTCCCCCTTCTTTCTTCTTTTTTCTTCAGCCATCGGGCACTGCTATTTATAGCAGCGAAAATCTAACCGTTCAGTCCTAAATGCAGTTGAGGAAAGCTAATAAATCGAGATTAATCAGAGGATAATTAGGAAGGAAATCACGCTGGAGCTAATTTTGGGAAGAAAATCACGTTTATTAAGAAGGAAATGGAAATCATGATGATCTGCCTTGCTCTGATGGGGAAGAAAATCGATCTGAAAGTAGGAAAAAATTTGATGACTGTGATCTCGTGAATTGGGAAGAAAATCAGATAAAAAAAGGGAGAGAATTTTTATTGATCTGCTGTGATCAATATGGCGCGCCTGAAAATTCAATGCGCCAGTGCATGTTTCTTTTTTTTTTAAATAAATGCAGATTTCGAAATTTTTTCTTTTTTAGGAAGAAAGAAAAAAATGATTTGGTCCTTTAAAAATTCTAAATGCACCCAATTGGATTTAAACCTTTTTTTTATGCAATTAAATCCCATAAAAAATTCAATCTCCACCGTAGCTTTGCGCGATCTCCTTATCTGGTCCTTGACTCCTGATTTTCGCGATTTAACCCTCAATCAACCAATAAACTCTCGATTCGATCGATTTTGCCCTTGAACAAAAATCTATTTTTTTTGAAATATTTTTTTTCGAAACATAAAAAAAAATAAAGAGTCAAAAATTGGGTAGCAACAAGAAGGATGATATTCAATATGCATAGCTGACAGTGTGGGGAAGCTGGGACCATGAGGAGCATCAGCGTAAGCTGGAGATGGACAGTCATTAACAGCACCAACGAAACCTTGACCAATAGGAGCACCAACGTAATTTGGTCCATTTGTATTGTAAAAACAAAACCATGAAGTATGATTTGTTTTACCACAAATGTTGCACTGAAATCTCTCTTGACGTTTATAGTCACAGAATGGAGCAAGATGTCCTGCCATATTGCATAATTGACAGATAGGGGTTGGAGAGGTACCAAAGGGACCTTGAGGTCGGTTTGGCAGTGCATGTGTTCTGCCATGAAGATGTGGTCTTTGTGTGGAATTAAATCTGCCTCTTCCTCTATTCCTATTAAAGGAGTGGTATCCACCATTACCATAGGAATTAAATCCATAAGGGCCACGAAATGAAGAAGGGACAGAAGCAGTAGATGAGGCTGATGCATTGGGTTTGACAGCTGTGTGCATGGCAGTCAGATAAGAGGAATTGATGTTCTCCACAATTCGTTCTTCAGCAAGGAGCTGAGATCGAAATTCCTTAAGCGTAATGACACTCTCTCTTCCTCTAACAACACACCTGAATGTGTTATATTCAGGAGGAAGACCATTCAGTGCTAAAATAACAATATCTTCATCGGCAAATAGCACCCCTGCAGCTGTCAAGTAGTCCCTTGCTTCTTTGATTCTAAGAAGATATTGGCTTATGGTGTCTGTACCTTTCCGTATATTCTGCAAGTTTGATTTCATCTGAAATATACTGGTCTTAGACACAGTAGAGAACTGTTCCTTAAGCCTCATCCAAAGATCTCTTGAACTATGGCTACCAATCGCACATGAAAGTGCAACCGGAGAAAGTGTTGCAGTGATTAATTGCATGATAGCTCTGTCATGCATTCTCCATACTAACACATCATCACATTCAGTAGTAGAGGAGGAGTTTGTAGAGTCTGTACCACATTCAGTAGATATGGAAGGAGGACATGAATGAGAACCATCCACAAACCCGAAAATTCCATTACTTTCAAGCAGCAGCTGCATCTGGAAGTGCCAGTTCAAGTAATTAGCATCATCCAATTTTACATTTACGGATGCTGAGATTGTTGAGACGAGATTTGTGATTGGAGATTGAATAATCTGAAGTTGTGCAGCAGTCACCATTATCTCGGTCAATCAATGTATTAGCTGCAGACAATTTCTGGAAAATAGAGGAGAAAATCCAGCAGTGGAGGTGAAAAGCAGAGAGCAAATCTCGGTTCAAGCAATGTGCTTGCTGCAGACAATTTCTGGAAAATAGCACCTGATTAGTCACTGAAATTTACACAGTGAAAGTGTCACAGAAATCTTCAAGAATCTGCAGAACAATTTCGAAAAATTGCAGAGGAGAAAATCCAGCAGTGGAGGTGGATTGCAGAGATCAAATCTCGGTCAATCAATGTGCTAGCTGCAGACAATTTCTGGAAAATAGAGGAGAAAATCTAGCAGTGGAGGTGGATTGCAGAGATCAAATCTTGGTTCAATCAATATGCTTGCTTCAGACAATTTCTGGAAAATAGCACCTGATTAATCACTGAAATTTGCACAGTGAAAGTTTCACATAAATCTTCAAGAATCTGCAGAACAATTTCGAAAAATTGCAGAGGAGAAAATCCAGCCGTGGAGGTGGATTGCAGAGATCAAAACTCGATTCAATCAATGTGCTTGCTTCAGACAATTTCTGGAAAATAGCACTTGATTAATCACTGAAATTTGCACAGTGAAAATTTCACAGAAATCTTCAAAAAATCTGCAGAAAAATTTCGAACAAATGCAGAGAAGAAAATCGCAGCAGTTGAGGTAGATTGCATAGAGCAAATCTCGGATCAATCAACTGGCTTGCAGCAGACAAATTCTTGAAAAAAATAACACCTAAGTAATCACTGTAATTTGCACAGTGAAAGTTTAACAAAATTCCTCAATAATCTGCAGAAAAAAAAATTTCAAAAAATTGCAGAGAGGAGAACGCAGCAGTTGAGATCAAATTTTGGATCAATCAATTTTGCTTGCGTGAGCATAAAAGCTCTGATACCATGTATGAATTTGCAAGTAATTGCAGAAGATAAAACTGTAAAGTGTTTAGAGAATTTAAGAGAGAGAAGAGAATCAGAAAATGCTCTGTTTTCTGTTATTCTGTTATAATGATTTTTCACACACACAATGTATGTGCAGCCCTTCTATTTATACTATCTTTCACACGCACAATGTGTGTTTAGCCCTTCTATTTATACTATCAGTTTATACTCTATCACTCCTAACTGCCATCTCCAAAATCATGGCTTCTCTTCGTTTCCTGACATTTTTCTCACCACTCTTGCTGATCATCACTTTGTCATTGGTGGCCAACACAAGCAGGACAGAAGCGCGCAGGATTCTGGAGACAACATTGCCTGAGCTGCCACCATTGCTTAAGGTTCCTGAGCTCCCCAAGACTGAATTGCCTGAGCATCCATCATTTCCTAAGGTTGAACTTCCACCACTACCGAAACCAGAATTCCCTGTCTTGCCAAAACCTGAATTGCCTGAGCTGCCGAAACCTGAATTCCCTGTCTTGCCAAAACCTGAATTGCCTGTGCTCCCGAAACCTGAAGTTCCCAAATTTCCCTGAGCTTCCAAAGCCCACCTTACCAACTCTTCAAGCCACCTCAATCTACTACTAGTCCTTAGATGGCCATACCATTTCACGTTTCTATGTGTTCGACTCATGTGCCGTGAAATAACTTCAATACGTGGATAGAAATTTCGTCTGAGTGTTTGATATTGTATTATATACATATATTATTTTACGTTGTTGAGAGTTTGTTGTACTAAACTTTGTATTTTATACTGTCCTTTAATGTTACATGTCCTTGCAAATTGTCGTTCCTCCTCTTCTGATAATTATACAATGTCCGTTGTTGGTCGAGTTTTTTCTTTTATGAAGAAAATTATATGAAAATTTTATAAGCCCGAGGAATATATTAAAACACCAAGGGAGCAAAAAAAGCAAACAAGGTTAAAAAAGAGAAAACATGAGATGGAGGGATAAATATGCACCCAAAAAAGAACAAAGAAAACACACGAATCATGGTTTTAATATAAGCTTCAACGATAAATTCTATCTGTTTTATGATCCTGTCTGTATTTGTTTTTCGTTAATGTTTAGGATTATTCTTTTATAAATTTATTTTTTGTTTGTGAAGCATTATCCTCTTTTATGATGACACTCGGTTTGTGCTTGCCAACCCGTGTTGATGGTCCGAATGTGAGCCTAGCCATCCCCCGATTCAGTCTTTTTTCTTCTTCTAATTTATTTTAGTTTTCCTTTTTATATATTTTCTTCTTCTTCTTTCTTTTTTGAAAATTCTTCTTTCTCGGTGAGTCTCATTTTTAAGTAAATTTATAAAACTCTATTTAAGGAATGAATTGCGGGTAAATACAAAACAATATTGTTTTATTTTTTAGAAAACTTGAGATGAAGAGATCAGTCATATTGTTTTGATTACCTTATAGCGCCCTCAAAAACTTCTCTCATAAAGGGACCATTTTTATCTCTAAGCACATAAAGGACCAAGTTAAAAATAATTTTTTTGGGTCAAATTATAGGAAATACAAGATAATCAAGCTGTGATTTATGACAAGTTTGAATGTTTGAGAAGCCAAGATTCCTTGATTTGTGAAAGAGCAAGTCGAGAAATCAAATATTAGTAAGATCTTTCGTACATAAATAAATAAATATATAGAAACTCAGGTGGATAAATATGAATGATTTAACAATATATCCAAATCTAAACAACCAATTATTAAATCTTAATCCAAATCAAAACCAAGTCTTTACATGATCAGTTTGTTATTATCTAACATACTTCAGATTTCCTTATAAATAGCTCAGCAAACCAAGTCTTTTTCACACATGCACGCAGTTGAAAGAAAAATGGCCAAAATCTTTTGTTCTCTTATTTTTCTATGTTGCCTTGTTCTTTCTACTGGTGCTAGAGTTAACCATAGAATCCTATCATCTTCAACTTTGGGTCTTGATGACGCTACCCCTACTGGCTCGAACTTTACCTTTGTTTGTGACCCCGCCAGATATTCTAGTTTGGGTTTAGAAGCCTCAAACTTTGCATTTTGTGACACTTCATTGTCTTATGAAGTTAGGGCAATGGATTTAGTCAATCAAATGACTTTGACTGAAAAAGTGCACCAGCTTGGAAACAAAGCTTATGGGGTGCCCAGGTTAGGGCTCGCTGCATATGAGTGGTGGTCTGAGGCTCTCCATGGAGTGTCAAATGTCGGTCCGGGAACCTTCTTTGATGATTTGATTCCTGGTTCTACAAGTTTTCCTACGGTGATAACCACTGCAGCAGCATTCAACGAGTCACTATGGAAAGTTATCGGGCAGGTAATTAAACATGCTAAGCCTAACTTTTCCCTTTAAATAATCTTATGAAATGGGGAAAAAAAACTCATCATCCCGTAATTTTTATGTTTACAGTATTAATTTATCATTGTTAGAGTCTTTTTTGTAGTACCAATCTCCTTTAAAACGCATAATTAACCAGTTTCTTAATCCATTTGGTTCTGTAAGTTTTTTTATGTCAGCCTTTTATATTTTCAATCCATTTTGTTATTCTTTTTTAGGCCGTTTCAACAGAAGCAAGAGCGATGTATAATCTGGGTCGGGCTGGATTAACATACTGGAGTCCAAATATTAATGTAGTGAGGGATCCTCGATGGGGGAGAGCCATTGAGACACCAGGAGAAGATCCATACGTTGTTGGCAGATACGCTGTTAATTATGTGAGAGGCTTACAAGATGTCGAGGGATCAGAGAATTACACGGATCCTAATTCTAGACCTCTCAAAGTCTCCTCATGTTGCAAGCATTATGCTGCTTATGATGTTGATAACTGGAAAGGAGTTGAACGTTACACTTTCGATGCTAGGGTTACTATTCTTAACATTTCAACACGTATTTTAAGGGTTTATTTTTCTCTTACAGAAATATTACAAGTAACCCTTTTCTTTTCTTAAGGTTTCAGAACAAGATATGGTGGAGACATTCCTTCGACCTTTTGAAATGTGTGTCAAGGATGGTGATGTTAGCAGTATTATGTGTTCTTACAATCGTGTTAATGGCATACCTACTTGTGCCGATCCGAAGCTTTTAAATCAAACCATTAGAGGAGATTGGGATCTACACGGGTACAGCATAAAATCCAATATCATTGCATTTTTTTTTTTGTTATATATGTATCATAAATATTCTGCCAATACTGATTAATCAAGTATATATTGTTCATTTTTGGTGTACTTGACTGTAAATTGTTTTTATAATGTTATTGATTATTAACCACAGAAAACCAAACTTGTTCTTGGTGTTGATTGAACTCCAAAATCTTGATTTTAATTACTTAGAATAATTGTGTTTAATTTTACTATTAATTGGTTTCTTGTATTCTGATTGTGTTGCTTAAAGAAGTTATTACCTAACTTGTATATATTCTATCTTCTGTACTATAGAATTGCAAGCATCTTTGTACCCCTTGATACTATTTAATCATTTAATTATATATTTTAAAATTGATTTGGCAGATACATAGTTTCTGATTGTGATTCCTTACAAGTAATGGTTGACGATCATAAATGGCTTGGTGATACCAAAGAGGATGCGGTTGCACAAACTCTTAAAGCAGGTGAGGATAATTCATGTTTGTGAATTAATTATCAAATTCTGAGTATAAATGTTTGCATTATCAAATTAATATATGTTTTTTTTTAGGTTTGGATTTGGATTGTGGTGATTACTACACGGATAATGTTGAAGCTGCAGTTCGACAAGGAAAAGTTAGGGAGGCAGACATAGACAAGTCCCTAAATTTCCTTTATGTGGTTCTAATGAGATTAGGGTTTTTCGATGGAATCCCCCAATACAGCTCTTTTGGCAAGAACGATGTGTGCTCGAAGGAAAATATTGAGTTAGCAACTGAAGCTGCAAGGGAGGGGACTGTTCTTCTAAAAAATGAAAATGATAGTCTACCTTTCAGCATTGACAAAGTTAAAACCTTAGCCGTGGTCGGACCTCATTCTAATGCTACCTCAGCTATGATTGGAAACTATGCTGGTAATTTTAAGCAATATATATATATATATATACACACACACACAGACACACACACACTTGTATATATATATCTAAAGACAATATAAATTTATAGTTTATTATGCACATTTTTTTCCTAGTATATCCCTTGTTGTAGGTATTCCATGCCAAATCATTACTCCTATTGATGGATTATCAAAATTTGCGAAAGTGGATTATCAAATGGGATGCAGTGACGTAGCATGCAAGAATGAGAGCTTTATATTCCCAGCAATGGAGGCTGCAAAGAAAGCCGATGCCACCATAATTTTCGCTGGTATAGATTTGTCTGTCGAGGCTGAAAGTCTTGACAGGGACGACCTTCTCCTTCCAGGCTACCAAACTCAACTCATCAATCAAGTTGCTAGCGTTGCTAATGGCCCGATTGTTCTTGTACTCATGTCTGCTGGAGGCGTAGATATTTCTTTTGCCAAGAGAAACGAAAATATCAAGTCTATTTTGTGGGTTGGATACCCTGGAGAAGAGGGAGGAAGTGCTATTGCAGATGTTATTTTTGGAAAATATAATCCAGGTAATCCTTGTTATTTAGATTAGATTTCTTGAATATTCATAAAATGAAAATTTAATATGTGAACGCAGGAGGAAGATTACCACTGACATGGCATGAAGCTGATTACGTGGATATGCTTCCAATGACGTCCATGCCTCTGAGACCAATTGACAGCCTCGGATATCCAGGTCGAACTTACAAGTTCTTCAATGGATCTACTGTTTATCCGTTCGGATATGGACTGAGTTACACTCAGTTCACTTATAATCTGACATCTTCCACAAGATCACTCGACATCAAACTGGAGAAGTATCAATATTGTCATGATTTGGGATACAAGAGTGACTCGTTCAAACCTTCCTGCCCCTCGATCCGAGTTGATAATTCCGAGTATAATGATCGGATTGAATTTGAAGTTGAAGTCCAGAATGTAGGAACCAAAGATGGGAGTGAAGTGGTCATCGTCTACGCAAAGCCACCACAAGGAATCGATGAATCCTACATCAAGCAAGTTATTGGATTCCAGAGGGTTTTTGTTCCCGCTGGAGGCAGTGAAAAGGTGAAATTTGAGTTCAATGCTAGCAAGAGTTTGCAGGTTGTAGACTTCAACGCGTATAGTGTTTTGCCTTCTGGTAGACACACTATTATGATCGGAGATGATATAATTTCTTTTCCAGTCCACATAAATTTTTGTTAGGGTTAGGATTTTGCTGTCGTTTGTCCTAGGGTACGTAGGGTTTAGCTATCGTGCCAGTAACCTGGTGATTAATTAGCTGCTAGTTTTTCCATTGAGTGTTTTGTTTCTGGAATTTTCAGTTCATCAAATAAATTAACAGTACTAGTTTCCATGGTTCTGAACAGATTTGGTTTCTTTCTGACTTCATTTCTTTGAATTTTTCAACTTCTCCTCACGTTAAATTTGCCAATATAAATCGAACAATCCCATCTAAAAATTTAATCTAGATGAAATCACAGAATATGATTTATATTATTCTCTATTATATTCTTTCAAGTGAAAACCTTTTAGGTTCTAAACTTGCACACAGATCCATATTATTTTGTGCTTAATTTGTATAAAATAGAATGAGAGTGGTGAAATTTGAATTTGTAACTGCTGGATCAACAAAATCATGATATCATGTCAAGAAACATGTTTATTTTTTGTTAGGACGAGCCAGCTCCTGCTGGTTCTAAAACTGGAGGTGAGGAAACTGAGCTTGTCCAGCTTCCCGTGAGAACCATTTTGCCTTGCTCGGACGTTGACCTTTACTGCCAATCCGGAATGATTCCCTTACACCACGTCGAGTGGTAATTGTTTTCCTTTCCATGATAGTATCTTCGGATAGGAGGAGGACTTCTTGTTCAGTTACTAAATCTTCCACCGTAGGTAGAGTTCCATCGGGCTCATCGTCTAGCATGGATGGCTCAAAGAGTTTCAATTTTTCAATGTTGACTACAGAATACATCTCCATGTAGGCTGGTAACTCCAATTGACACGTGTTATCACCAATCTTACGAAGGATTTTGAATGGTCCATAACGGATTGGCTTGAGTTTCTTTCCGACTCCACGCAGTCTATCTTTGCCCAAGTGCAACCAAACAAGGTCACGTTCTTGGAAATTACCTTGGACGCGATGTCTGTCGTGACGTTCTTTATATTTTTGTTGAGCCTTTGTCAGCTGCTGCTCCACTTCATAATGTATCTTCCTGATTTGGTCCACAAACCGCTGTGCTCGTAACCTCTCGCCTTCCCCTTTATCTAATTCAGAGTTTGACTCAATTGTGAATTCCAAGTCAAAAGGACTCTGTGGCAAGAAACCCAAACACACTTCTGCGGGAGACTTGTTTGTTGAACCGTGTACTGCATGATTAATGGCAAACTGCAGAAAGGGAATGCTTTCATCCCAAGTTTTGGGGTGGCGAGCATTGTATCCTCGTAGAAGGTGAACAACAGTCCTATTAACCACTTCGGTTTGTCCATCACTCTGAGGATGGAATGCGGTACTTTTTTTCAACTTAGTGTCCATCATGGCCCATAGAGCACACCAAAATTTGCTTAAGAACCAGCTGTCTCGATCAGATATAATCGAGTTAGGGAGACCAAATAATTTCCATACATTTTCAAAGAAGAGGCGTGCTGCTCCGTCACTAGTGATCATCTTTTTGCAGGGCATGAGTACCACCATTTTTGAGAATCTATCGACTACCACAAACAGATAGTCATTACCTCGCCGAGTCATTGGAAGACCACCCAAGAAGTCCATAGAAATACTCTCCCATGGACGTGTCGGAACAGGTAGTGGTGTGTACAATCCCACCTTACGATTAGCAGGTTTAGATGTGCTACACATTACACACCCTCTGATGAATCGAGCCACATCTTGCTGAATTCGGGGCCAGAAAACATAACGAGACAAATTTTGCAATGTTTTTGTTACCCCAAAATGACCAGCAATCTTGGATGTATGTGCCTCCCGTATGTATCTCACCCTCTCATCAGTTCGGGGTATGCATAGGAGTTTCCCTTTGTATAGAAGTCCATCCCGTAGCATGAACTCCGACGGTCTACCAGACATCACCTCCTTCAATGTGTTTTGAAAGTCAGGATCCTCTTTATACCAGTCAACATACTCCTCATGTAAAGTCGGATGCACTTGCATAAAAACTGATAAGCAAACTTCTATCAGTGGAGGTCGGGACAACATATCTACCAACTTGTTATGGCTGCCTTTCTTGTACTTTATCACCAGGTGAAATTGTTGTAGGTATGTCATCCATTTCATGTGTCGGGCTTGCTGCAATCGAGTTTGTGTCTGTAAATACTGTAATGGTTGATGGTAGTGTGGACCACCGTTTCTTTGCCCAGAAGATAAACACGCCAATGTTTCACTGCTTGGTGTAGTGCTAGTAGCTCTTTGTCATATGTTGGATAGTTTTCGCAGCACCTTGAAACATCTCTGAATGGTATGCTACTGGTCGTCCTCCTTGCATTAAAACGGCTCCCATTGCATATCCTGATGCATCCCCTTCAATCTCAAATGGTTTCTGTAGATCCGGCAAGGCAAGAACCAGCGCCTCGCTTATCTTCCTCTTCAATAATTGGAACGTGTCCTCATGTTCCTTAGTCCAAACAAAGGCTTGATTGGCCTTAGTCAATGAATGGAGAGGAGACGCAAGAAGAGAGAAATCTTGAATAAACTTGCGAAGATATTGGCACGCACCCATAAAGCTTCGGACATCTGTGACCGAACGAGGTCGTGGCCATTCCATGATCACTTTAACTTTGGCAGGATCAACTTGTAATTCACCGCCACCCACGATAAAACCAAGATAAATTAAGGTTTGTTTCCCAAACTCACATTTCTTGCGGTTTAGGCGCAATTGATGTTCTACCAAGACTTCAAACACCTGTTGTACATGCACAAGATGTTCTTCCCAAGAGCAACTGTAGATCAAGATATCATCGAGATATACGATGACAAAGTGATCAATGAAGGGTGGAGGATATCATTCATGAGTCGCATAAATGTTGCTGGGGCATTGCAAAGACCGAATGGCATGACCAACCATTCAAATAATCCTTGTCGTGTTTTGAATGCTGTCTTCCAGGAATCCTCCTTGCGAATTGGAACTTGATGATACCCAGATTTCAGATCAAGCTTGGTGAAGATGGTAGCATGGTGTAATTGATCCAATAGATCATCAATACGGGGAAGAGGGTATCGGTTCTTAACAGTAATTTTGTTAAGGGCTCTATAATCGATACACATCCGCCATCCACCATCTTTCTTTGGAACAAGCACAATTGGTGAGTCGCAAGGAGAACTGCTAGGTTTAATAACACCTGTGTCCAGCAATTCAGTTACTTGTTTTTTGATCTCCTCATTCTCCAGTACTGAATTGCGATACATGCAAATGTTAGGCAATGTGGAATCTGAGATGAGTTGAATTTCATGCTCAATTGCTCGTTTGGGAGGAAGTCCGCATACTTCTGTAAACAAGTTTGTATACTTGCTAAGTAACTCACTCAACTTGTTTTCTATTGCCTTACATGATAGCGTGAAACTAGATGGTGTGACCTCATTTGTTATTGGTCGAATCATCATGAGGACAAACTTTTGAGATGCATTTATCATTCTTCTCGCCTGGCAGGCAGTGACTAAGTCTGCCTTATGAGATGATCGATCTTTATGGACAATGTACGTCTTCCCATCTTTCACAAGCTGATATTGTTGAGCACGTCGGTGATAGATAGCATCTCGCTCCCACAAATATGGATTGCCAAAAATCACTTGACAAATATCTAAAGGAACTACTTCACAAGTTACCTCATCAATGTATTGACTAGTGATAGCAAAGCGGAATCTGCACTGACGATCAATCTTGAGTTCCACGTCCTTCTGTATCCATCAAAGTGGGTATGGTTTAGGGTGTGGATTTGTCTCAAGTCCCAATTTTTGAACCAAACTTGCTGAGATCAAATTCTTTTGACTGCCAGTGTCAACAATTGCTTCAAGGATCTCCTGTTTCACTTGAATTCGTAGGGTGAAAAGCTCCTCTTTCTCATCGGGAGTGGTCAGCAGATTTGAGGTTGTCTCCTTCGGCATTGCCATCAAAGACAAACTCATATCTGCTTCCTCAACGTGTCTGAGTTCAATGTGATCATTGAGAATTGTTGTTGTCATTGTGCGCTTGCCCTTGTCGTCCTTTTTCCATTTTGTAGGAAAAAGTTCAGGACGTAGTTTCCAGCATGTCTTTTTGTCATGCCCTGAAATTCTACAATGCTCACAAAACTTAGTAGATTTGGATACAGAGGAGGGGTTACCTTGTGTGTACTTCTTAAAATTGTGGTTGCCACTGCTCTTCTCCTTGTCATTGTCGGGAGGACGTTGCCCACGAGGTTTATTCTTCTATTCTATGGCCATAGCAATGCTGCCGGCATTAGAGATATTAACGGCCTGGTATAAGCATAATTCATTTTGGATGTGCTGACATAAGCCAGCCACAAACTTCGTGAAAACATCTTCGTTGTCAAGTCCAATTCCCAGTGTTACTGCTAGTCTGCGGAATTCTGTAGTGTATTCTTGCACCGTTTGATTCTGTCTCTGTTGCAAATTGTGCCATCGTGTCCAGCGATCTTGAGAATATCCCATCGGGTAGAATTCCTGTTGTAAAAGTTGAGTAAATTCCTTCCAACTTATTTCTCTATCATTGTTGTTCTTCAAGAATGCATTCCATCAGGCCAATGCATGGCTGGTTAATTTCAGTCTTGCGAATGCAACCTTTTCGCTACTATTGAAACCATAGAGTGTGAAATAAGTCTCCAACTGATCCACCCAAGAATCCAACTTCTCTGCATCTATGGTGCCGTCGAATGTTGGGATGTCTATCCTGGCTTCAACTTTAAAAGGTTGAGGTCGTATTCCAGTGACGGATAGAGCGTGGGTATCATCATCCTGGCCCTTTTCCTTTTCAGTCGTCAAGCGAGCTCGTGGAGGAGAAATATTGTCACTAATATTCTTCAGTCCTGGGGATGCCGATGATGATGGTTGAGATTGAATCCATTTTAGAACAGCTTCTAGTTGCGTGGTCAGCCTATCAACCTTGTCTGAGAGGTTAGACTGATCTGGTATAACTTCTTCTTCACTGGACATGCTTGATGGTGTTGTAGCCTTCCTTGTTGATCGTCGATGGGACTGCAAAACAGAAAGGGGTTCACCAATTGTCTGATATCCAGACTTGGTCAACACCATCAACCAGAAGTTTTGCCACAGGGAGGAACGATTGCTCTGATACCAACTTGATCCGTTCAACCACTATGAAATAAAAGAAAAGAAAACACTAACACAGAATCAATTTGCAAGAACAAAGAATTATTATTTGATACTTGCTTTGTGAATACTTCATTGATTACACCCCCCTTTTATGTGGGTTCTCTATCTCTATATATAGAGTCCAGTCTTACTATAGTGGGCAATCCCTACAAATCAGGTTGACCCGTTCCTATGGAACTAGTCTTTCTCCACTGTATGGGGAAGTGGGATACTAACTCACTAGGCTAATCTCCTGTCGAGAATTAATCTCCTGCCTAGAATGATTCTTTCTCTGCATGGCTAGTCCAGGTATCAACCAATGATCGTCCCAGATCACTTCCTCATCTTCTTCTCCATCTCTGGCAGCCAGCCATTCTCTCTAAAACCAGTCACCACGGTCATCTCTCTCTCTCTAAAAAAACAGCCACAACTGGTCCTCTCTCTCAAGACATGTAGCAGCCCCTAAACACCTCCAACAACAACTAGCCACCCTTCTGTCACCACCATCTTCACCACCATCATCTCCTCCTCCACACAAGCCACCCAGACGTGGCCTCCGGCGAAGCAGCAACCTTCCAGCCATCCTCCCGGCCCCTATAGGCCTCTGTTTTGGATGCCACCATGACAGGAAGAACCACATTGGCCTTCTCTATGCGGCGACAATGATAGTTAAGCCTCTCGTCATGGTCGGTCGACCACCATTTTACTGTGCATCGTCTTCTTCCTCGCAGCAAGGGAGTGAATTAATTCACTCCCCCGTGGGTCATTTAGGCCGGGGACTGGACTCGGCCCAGGTTCCAAAAGGGATGGGCCTCTCGACCCACCAGGGCTGGGTAGTCCAGCCCATTAAGCTGGAAAGTCTAGCTCAATTGTTTTTTAATTTTATTTATTTATTTATTTTCCTTAAAAAATCAAAAAAAATATAAAAAATACAAAAAATTCAAAAATATAAAATGTGTTATTTTGTGCATACAGCCGATTTCAAGATTTTTCATCATATTTTTTCAAAAAAATATGTTGCATCTTTCCCATACTTTGAAGCAAAATTGGATATCATAACTAGTTTATGTTTATCCGCTGAAATTCGGCCAAAATATAAAACATTTAATAACTTTCTTGTTTTATCTATTAGGGTGTAAAATTACATTATAAAGTACACCCGAGAATAAAAATAAAGAAGTTTTATGCAGTGTGAAAATTTGCAAACGGTAGAAAAGGTAGGTTTTCAACTTTCAATGATGTAGAGACTCTCTCACGAAGAGAGATCTATGTCAAACCATAGAAAAGACTAGTAAAATGACTTAGTAAAAACAATCAAATAATAAAACAGTTTATCTTAGGTAGGGTGCACTGGGGGTGATACATCTTTCCCTTGCACAACAAGTCCCTTACCTAGACTCTCATAGACCAATAGGTTCTTAGTGACCTTAATACTAGGTGGCGACTCTTGATATTTATAGTTGTAACTTTACGACTATAAAACACACCTCCATAAGTTGTCTCCCCTAATCCCGGGGATGGCGGGGCGCGAGGCGCGAAAAAAATCATTATCGCGACAAACATCAGTGAGTTAGTTGCTCTATGGTGTTTAAATGGCACATAAAGCAACTTATGACATCAATAAAAGAATCTTCCTCAGTGTTTTTCAATTAATCACAGCGACACTTCTTTTGTAAAATATGAATAAAAAAATCATTGAAAGATTTTTAATATTTTGATTGAAATGTAACGGATAATTGTAAATTAATTATGATATTCTATTTTTGCTTTAAAAATATGAGAAAAGATGCGATTTTTTATGAAAAATATGCCTAGGAAAGTTTTAGAATTCGGTCGTATGCACAAAAACAATATATTTTTTTCTTCTAAAAATGCAAGTTTGTATATTTTTATTTTTTTTAAAAAAATCAAAGTGGACTGAGCCTAATGAAATGGGTCGACTCAGCCATGTTTGGCCATTTCGGCCGAACATCTTTCTCGGGTCGGGTAGGACATTCTATCCAGCTTTTCCTACTATTCACTTGCACAGTGAACAGTAACTGACAAAGGAGAAGGGGAAGGTTACTAGTCGTTGCCGCCATGTAGAAGAGGCCGGGTTGGTTATGCTGATGGTGGTGGCGCTGGGAATGGTGGCCTGTAGTGGCCACAAGAAAAGAAGGAAGGCGTTACAATGGTTAGTGTCACTACATGGAGAGGTGCAACTGTTGCTGCTGTGGTTGAAGGAGAAGAAAAAGAGCAACTGTCATTGTGGGGGGAAAAAAGCGAGGTTGTCGCTGATGATAAAGAGAGTAAAAGGCTGGTGGTGGTTAACGGAAGGAAGTTCAAATGCCGCTGTTGGCTGGTTTTAAAAACTGTTGTTGTCAACTGTTAGTCTTGAATCGTGGTTGGCATTTGGAGAGGAAGAAAAAGGTGTTGTCGCTGCTACTATCGAAAGAAAAAATGAGATGTTGTTGCTGCTGAAAAGAGGAATGAGTTGTTGATGTTGCTGGAGGAGAAGAAAAGAGTTATGTATGTCACCAGAGGAGAAATTGTTGTTGTCAACGAAGAAAAGAAGATGGAGAAAGGGTTGTTGTTGTGTTTTGTCTATGGTTGGGAAGAAATGAGATGTGATTTAACTCGATGTTCTCTCCTCTCTTTTTCTATTCTGTTATTTCATCCTTTTTTTCTTCTATTCCTTTTGTTTTCCCTCATTTCTCTATTTTGCCTTCGTTTTATTTTTTTCTCTCCCCTCTCGTTTGTTTGCTTCGCAGCTATTTATAAAGAAATACAGTGACCCTTCAGATTACTGTTATGTGCAACAGTAGATTGCCTCCGCCTCTTCTAATTTGATGAAGGCGGTGACATGCACTATTACGTATTAGTGCACAAAACACTATATTGGTTGCCTGAAAAATCTGCAAGATGGTAGAACTATAAATCGGTCCCTCATTTTATAATCGTTCTAATGGTGGTTCTAATTGGCCTTAAACTTTTAAATTTATGCAATTCAATCTCGACCAAAATTTCAATAGCAACTTTAAATTTACACGTCTTTTTACTTTGGTCCCTAGTCTTGGATTGATGCAAATTGACTCATAATTGTCCATTAAACTTTCAATTGACTTCAATTTCGCCCCTGATTTCAAGCAATTGACTTGGAAAAATTCAACCTAGTCTCCCAAAATTCCAATCTTCTCAATTGAACTCGAATTAAACTCTTGAACTTGATTCTTCATAAATTAAGCTCTTAATAAAATTAATCTGAGCAATTTAAAGTATAACTAAGTCATTGCACTTTAAATCCTTCAATTGGAATCTAAATTAATTCATAAATATAATTATATTTTAAATTGACCCACGATTAAATCAAATTAGCATATAAAAATATAATTATGCCTTTCGGCTTAATGTTTATGCAGATTTATCTGATAATGATTATTTTAACCTTAAATATGCATTTTTCTTCATCTTTGGACACAATAAAGGTACGATCGAGCTTTTGAATCTGTCTGAAATTTTCTACTTGATTTTTCTACCAACTTTATTAGCCCTTTTTATTTTATTTTTGTTATTTTTATTTTATTTTATCTCGAGTAGATTTTGGGAATAACACAGAAATGGGTTATTATAAATATAACTCATGCATGCATGTCTCTAAACTCTGAAATATTAGATATCCTTGAGGAGGAATGAAATTTTCTTTAACTTCTAATTTCTATGTACATATTACATTTTTTTCCTATAAATTAAATTAAAAAATAAAAATAAAAGGTGAACTCTACTCACTAAATAGAATATTTTAACATTAGAGATCAATCATTTTTTTGGTTACATTCGGTGTCAATCCTAATTTTTTCTCTTCCATCAAAATTTGGTGTCCTCTCTTTTCTATCAAACCAAGAACTAAAAATTAAAAATAAAATAAAATACTGTACCAAAATTTAATGGAGAAATTATTGAGGGATAAAACTTGTATAATTTGTAATGTTTGAGGATTAAAGTAAATTTTTTTGTTATAACTTTGAAAACATCATCCATTTGTGGCACTTTTTTCACTTTGATCCCCTTCTTTAAATTTTGTTCTTAATCAACAAATTTAATTCAATTATGTTTTATTCTACAAAAAAAAATGATTGTGCAAAATAAAAGTTTGAAACCAAAATGAACAAAAAATAGAAGAAAAAAATTTAAACAATAAATTATGAGAAGATAAACAGTGCAATTGTGCAAATTACTTATAATATAATGTCTAGAGTCTTTGTAATTGCTAGAGAGAATGAATTAAATTCCTGGATTAAATACACAAAGCTGGCACCCGTACGTGCATGCAAAAAATCATATAGCAATAATAAGCAATTGATATTTTCATCTTCAAAATTCTCATTGTGTATAGCATGTGTTTAGTGTCGCACCCCTCGAGAGAGCGCGGCGTCATGACGACCCTTCCCCGTGAGCGGGGATTTCAATGTTAGGGGTATCATCTTTATTTTTATGAAAAAGGGAGTCGCCACCTAGTATTATGGTTACTAGGAAACCTAAACTGGTCTTTCAGAGATTCTAGGGCAAGGGACTGGTTGCGTAAAGGGAAGGTTTTAGCACCCCTAGTACGCCCTACCTAAGGTAAGCTGCTTGTGCTTTTGTTTGGTTATGATTTGTTATGATTTTGATCTTTCAAGGGATATATTGGTTAAATGATAAATGGGATATTATTCCTGCCGAATATTTTGGATATTAACCCCTTAGGATTTATTTATCCAAACACCAACGGTGAATAATAGCATGTCATTCCCATCGAATATTTTGGATATTAAACCCTTAGGATTTATTTATACAAATACCGACAGTGAATAATAGCATATCATTCCCGCCGAATATTTTGAATATTAACCCCTTAGGATTTATTTATCCAAATACCGACAGTGAATAATAAATTCCCAAAAAATAAGATTTTATATTTTTTGAAATATTGGCCAATACCCTTTGGGTTTTACAAACATGTTGTAAAATCCAAAAATGCAAGAAATGATTTTTTTCTTTGTGAAATCAATGCTAAAACACATTTTTCTCTTCAAAACCCAAGATAATATATATTTTTTCAAAAGAAAAACAATTTTTTAAAATATGCTAGTGTATTGGATGTATGCAAGAAACCACATTTTTTTGTTCTAAATATTTTCTCCAAAAATGTATTTTTATATTTTTTGCAATTTATACTTTTTCTATTTATTGTTATTTTTTTTTTCTCGGGTGGGCTGCCTGTCAGCCCACCCTATTTGGAGTCTGGGCTGCCAGCCCAGCCTGTCTCGGGCTAGGCTGTCAGCCCAGAAAGACCTGGGCCGTCGGCCCAGACAAATCTTGGGTTTGGGCCGTCGGCCTAGACATGTCTGGGTTATGGGCTTCGGCCCATGATTTCTCTCGGGCTGGGCTCCAGTCTCTGCGGGCTGGAACCGAGGTCACTTGGGATCTTGGGCCGGGCACAAAGCCCGACCCTCCTCACTCAGGCCCAGCCCGCATGCAGGGGGACAGAAATCGTCCCCTGCATGCAACGGCCTGAGGAAGACGATGAACAGGAGATTTGCAAATTTTCGAGTGTAATGAAAAGCGTACCTGTTAATATGGTTGTGTAGAGGATGTCGAGGTGTTTCTCCCTATCGTGGTGGCGTTGGAAATGGTGGCCTGTTCTGCCAAAAACTTTGCCTGAGATGATGGCTGAGTTTCTGGAGAGGTGGTGGAGAGTTTGGTGACGATGGGGTGGAGTGCAGTGGCTGGGATTGGTTGTCGGGGCTGTTAAACCGAGAGGGAGAGAGAGACAGAGGTCTGGTTTTAGAGAGAGAGAGGCAGAGTAAATGAAAGAAGAATGTTGGGGAGAGCAGGAAGAAGATTCTCAAAATTTTTATGTCAATGGTTCTGTCATTCTCTCTATTTTTCTGCGTCACTGTGATTCTCACGTAAATCTCTTCTCTCTTTTTTTCCCCTCCTCCCTTCTTAACCGTGCACTGCTATGTATAGCAGAGAGGATCCAACCGTTAGGTCGCCATGCAGTGTTATGGAAAGCTAATCAAATCGAGAGAAATCAGAGGAGAATCAAGAAAACAGGGAGGAGAATCAGGAAGATGATGGAGATAAATCAGGAAAGAGATCACGATTGATTAGGAAGAAAATTTGATTGATCTGTTGTGATCAAATCTTGCCTGAAAACGCAATGCAGATTTCAAAAATTTTAAGAAGGTATGATTTGGTCCTCCAATTTATAATTTCTTTAATTTCACCCAACTGCATTTAAACTTGTGATTTTACGCAATTATATCCCATCAAAAATTCAATCTAAAATTAGCTTTGCGCGATCTTTTTATTCTGGTCCTTGGTTCCTGATTTTCACGATTTAATCCTCAATCGACCATTAAACTCTCAATTTATTCAATTCGGCCCCCGATTTCGCATAATTGACTTGGAAAAAAACTAAATCAAATTGGTCTCCAAAAATTTCAATTTCATCAATTGAACCCAAATTAAATTTAAGAAACTGATTTCTTATTAACGAAGCCCTTAGTAAAATTAATTTGACCAATTTAAAGTATAGTTAAATCCTTCAACTGGACCCAAAATTAATTCTCTAACATAATTACAAATTTTAAATTAACCAACAATTAGATCAAATTGGCCCATAAAAAATATTATTATATATTTTGACTTAGTTTTTACGCAGATTTATCTGATAATAAATTATTTTGACCTTTAATCTGCAATTTCCTTTATTTTCGGGTACAAAAGAGATACGATCGAGCTCTCGAAAACATCCAAAATTTCACCTCGATTTTCCTGCTGACATCAAACCCCTTTATTTTTTTTTCGGGTAGTTCTGGGGAATGACCCAAAATTGGGTTACGACATCTAATATAATATGCATGTTTTTGTTACCTCTTTAGAAACATAGGTCCCCCTTGTTCGTTGTAGTCTTCCTTCATAGGATGTGCTTCCTGTGCTATATTTTCACGCTTGGTGAAGAGATTTTTCCGTTCCACATGGGCCCTTTCTAGCTCCATTGAAGTTTCCTTTTTAATTATATTTTTATCGATGTTTTAAGAACTCAAATCGATATATATTTTAAAGAATTTTTCAAAACATGGTTTTGTTTATGCAAATTGACACTTTCAATGCAAATCATCATTTTATGATTTTTTTTCTTTTGCCCCCATTGTGGTGTACAAAATATGTCAAATTCAAATAAAACATAAATAAATATTATAAAATCATGTGCTTTGTGAAAAAGTTTCTTGTAACGAGAATTCATGGCCGAATTTTATCTTATTGATTGGGAGGTTAGAAAATATCAAGCATAATATTTCTTTACAGAGTCAGAATTCACAGGCCTAACTAGATCCTCTACATCCATTCTAGATAATAGCAAAGCCCCTCCCGAGAACGACTTTTTCACCACATAAGGGCCTTCATAGTTTGGGGCCCATTTACTCTGTTGCCCTGGTACAAACAATATTTTCTTCAATACCAGATCGCCTTCTTGGAATTTTCGAGGCCGGACTTTCTTATCATATGATTTGGCCATCCTTCTTTGGTATAATTGTTGATGACAGATTGCGGCTAACCTCTTTTTGCTGATCAAATTCACTTGTTCATATCTGACCTTTGCCCATTCTGCTTCATCTAGTTTAGAGTCTATCAATACTCTTAATGATGGGATTTCTACCTCTAAAGGCATTACTGCCTCCATCCCATACACCAACATGTACGGAGTGGCTCCTGTTGAGGTCCGAACTGTGGTACGGTATGCATGAAGAGCAAATGGCAACATTTCATGCCAGTCCTTGTAGGTGACTACCATTGTCTGAGCAATCTTCTTGACATTCTTATTAGCAGCTTCTACAGCACCATTCATCTTTGGTCTATAAGGAGAGGAATTTGAATGCTTGATCTTCCATTTAGCACAGAGTTTTGTTATTAATTTCCCATTGAAGTTCTGTGCATTATCGGTTATAATCTTTTCTGGTGGTCCGTACCGACATATCAAATCTCTCTCAACAAATTTCTTTACCACTTTTTGCGTTACATGAGCAAATGACCCGGCCTCTACCCATTTTGTAAAGTAGTCGATTGCCACGAGAATGAACCTATGACCATTGCTGGCTTTTGGGTTGATAGGCCCAATCACATCGATTCCCCACATCGCAAAAGGCCATGGAGATAACAAGTTAAATAGAGGGGCCGGAGGGGCATTCATTTTTTCACCGTGGATCTGACACTTATGACACTTGCGGACATAGTCAATGCAATCCTTCTCTAATGTCATCCAAAAGTAACCAACTCTTTGTATTTTCCTAGCCATCATATGTCCACTAGCATGGGTCGAGCAGATCCCTTCATGGACTTCTCGCAGCGCGTTTCTGGCTTCAACTCCATCTAGACATCTCAGCAAAGTCCCGTCAGATGACCTCTTATACAAAACTTCTCCATCAAGATAAAAATTCATTGCCAGTCTCCTCAAAGTCTTCTTGTCGATGCTGGATGCCCCCATGGGATAAGCCTAATTTTGGATGAAGTTCTTGATATCGTAGTACCAAGGGTTTCCATCTATTTCTCCTTCAACTGAGCAACAATGAGCTGGGTTATTTCTGATGTCAATGTGTATTGGCTGTAAGTTTTGCCCGAAGTCTATTCTAGCCATAGAAGCTAGTGTGGCCAAGGCGTCTGCAAACTGATTTCCTTCCCTTCCTAGATGTGTGAACTCTATTTCCTCAAATTCTTCAGCTAGTTTAAATAGGTATTCTTGGTAGGGTATTAGCTTTTCTTCTTTGGTTTGCCATTCCCCTTTTACCTGACAAATAATTAGCATTGAGTCCCCATACACATCTATCTTCTTTACGTTCAACTCCAACGCAGTCTCTAAACCAAGAATACAGGCCTCATACTCGGCTGTGTTGTTAGTGCAACCGAATTGCAATTTAGTTGAAACTCGATATTGTTTCTTGTCAGGAGATATTATCACTGCCCCTGCTCCGTTACCGCATACATTTATAGCACCATCAAAGTACATAGTCCACCATTCTAGTTTTCCTTAACTGAAAGCACATCTTCATGAGGAAAATCAAAGTCTAACGGCTCATAATCTTCCATAGCATGGTCCGCCAGGTGATCAGCAATAACACTCCCTTTTACAGCTTTCCTTGTCATGTACACTATGTCATACTCGGATAGCAGAACTTGCCACCTGGCAATTCGGCTGGATAAGTAGGGCTTTTCACATATGTACTTCAACGGGTCTAATTTGGAAATTAACCATGTGGTATGGTACAACATATATTGTCGCAACCTTTTTGCAGCCCATGCTAGCGCGCAACACAACCTCTCATTCATAGTATACCTAGACTCACACTCCATGAACTTCTTGCTTAGGTAATAAATGACCATTTCCTTCCTCCCGGATTCATCCTGTTGTCCAAGCACACATCCCATCGCTGTTTCCGTCACTGTTAAGTATAATATCAACGGTCTTTTTGGTACAGGAGGGACAAGTAGATGTGGTTTTAGCAACTTCTGCTTGATTTTCTCAAAAGCCTCTTCGCATTCTGCATTCCAAATCCCAGGATTCTTCTTTCTTAACAAACAAAAGATTGGGTCACAGGTTGTGGTTAATTGGGATATGAATCGAGCAATGTAATTTAACCTTCCTAAAAACCCTCTTACTTCTCTTTCAGTCTTCGGAGCTGGCATGGCCTGAATAGCCTTTACTTTTTCAGGATCCACTTCTATTCCTTTGTCACTCACCACAAATCCTAACTTCCCAGATTTCACCCCAAATGAACACTTTGCAGGGTTAAGCCTCAACTTATATTTCCTTAACCTTTCAAATAATTTCTTCAATATCTGGACATGATTCTCTCCTTCTCCAGATTTAGCGATCATGTCATCCACATATACTTCAATCTCCTTGTGCATCATATCGTGAAATAAAGTCACCATAGCCCTTTGGTAAGTGGCACCAGCGTTCTTTAACCCAAATGACATGATTTTATAGCAGAAAGTCCCCCATGGTGTAACAAAGGTTGTCTTCTCCTTATCTTCTTGTGCCATTTTTATCTGATTATAGCCTAAAAACCCGTCCATAAAGGAATATGTGGAGCTATGAGCTGCATTGTCAACTAACATGTCTATATATGGTAGAGGAAAATTATTTTTAGGGCTAGCACGATTTAAATCCCTAAAGTCCACACAGACTCGAATCTTGCCCTCCTTTTTGGGTACCACCACTATGTTGGACACCCATTGTGGATACTTGACCACCTCTAAGAAACCAGCGTTCCATTGTTTTTCAATTTTCTCCTTTACTTTGATCAAAACTTCTGGATGCGTTCATCTTAGCTTTTGCTTAATCGGTCTGCAACCTTCTTCCAATGGTACCCTATGTACTACGATATTCGTATCTAATCCAGGCATATCCTCATAAGACCAAGCAAAAACATCCACATAATCTCGAAGCAGTGTAATCAAGTCTTCTCTTTCCTTCTGTATGACCAAAGTTCCTATCTTGAGCTCTCTCTGGCTTTCTTCAATACCCACATTTATGGTTTCAAGTTCCTCCTTAGTGGGTTTCCACACCCATTCGTGTTGTTCTATTAATTTTGTGAATTCCCTAATGCCATTATCATCCCCTTCTTCCTCTTCTACAGCTATTATATGTTCTTTAAAATTCAGCCATTCATTCTCAGTGTAAAGTGCAGGTGGTGTTGTGGAAGTTCCGCTTTCAGGGTTCCTGAAAGCGGAAAATGAGTGTAAATGCACAAAACAAAAATAAAAATAAAAAGAGAGATGAACTAAAAATGCATGATCTCATAAAAAATTCGGTTCACAACAAAAACAAAGATAAAATTCGATTGGCCTGTTGAGCCTTTAATTAAAACAAAAACAACAAAACAAAACATTGCTCATTACATTCTGAAAACCAATGGAGCTTCTTGGGTCACCCAATTCTGGAACTTCTCTCCCTTGGCTAGCTTCCGAATACAGGTAGAGGTCGTACTTCCTCCAGAGCATAGATGGTTAACTGTGGCAGCTCTCCATCCCTTCTTTCGGATCAAATCTTCTCGGTAATGCCAGCGACTTCCTCCTTTTCCATCGTGTTTATGCTCATGGATGAGAGCTTTTAAAGAGAGCTTTCATGTCTTGGGTCCGGTTGTATTACATATGCAGCTTTTAGGAATGAGACCCTGATCGGAGGAATAACTAAATTTTCTTCTTCAAACTTCCTTCCTTCAATCCTCGCCATTCTCTTCTCTCTTCTTGCAACAGTAGCCCGCTGATAATCCTCCTTTCTAGGCTTATACCCCAGACCAAACCTTTGCTCTGCAGCCTTCAACTTTGTTACACTAATCCACTTGACCTTCCTTTTTCTTGCACCAAATCGGGCAGGAATCTTGTGTTTTAAAAGGCTTTTAGCGGCCATTTTAGTGGCCTCTAAGATCCCTGGTTTTCTTCTTATAGTATTTTCAGGCACCCACTCAGTATTCACAACCTCGAACGCATGCAGGTTTCCATCCATATAATCTTCAGCTTCAATGAAAGGGACCGCCACATTTTTCATCATTGATATAGTTTCTTCGGCCTTAACGGTAACCAGGACACCATTGGCAATGTACTTCAAACATTGATGCAGTGAGGAGGTAACCGCTCCTACAGCATGTATCCATGGTCTTCCTAACAACATGCTATAGGAAGGATGGATGTCCATCACCTGAAGGGTTACCAAAAAGTCTTGTGGACCTACAATTAGTTCAACTTCGATCGACCCTAACACTTGCCTTGGTGAACCATCATATGCTCTAGCCATTATCACACTTGGCTGCATATGGGAGGGATCTACTGGCATCTCATTCAGCATATGTCTTGGCAACACATTAAGGGCTGAGCCATTATCAACGAGAACTTTACCAATGAGGCAATCCTTGCATCGGACTGTGATATACAAAGGCTTGTTATGTTCAGTTCCTTCAGCGTCGAGTTCATCTTCAGTGAAATACAAGTAATTTGAAGCATGAATTCTCCCTACTAGATGCTCCATAGTCTTTTGTCCTATATCTTGAGGTACATAAGCCTCATTCAGTACCTTCTGTAAGGCATTACGATGCGGCTCAGAACTGAGTATCAAAGACATGATGGAGATCTTGGCAGGGGTCTTTTTCAACTGGTCCACCACACAGTACTCACTATGCTTCATCAGCTTCAAGAACTTGTTTGTTTCCTCTTCTGTCACAGGTTTGTTCACCTCCAACTCTTTTTCAAAGCCCATTACCTTTTTACCCTTAGCCTTTCTTTGTTTTTCCAGCTCCTCGGGCATGAAACAACGACCGCTTCGGGTCAAACCACCTATCTCGGCTTGGAAAAAAAGAGCTTCATCATTTGAGGTAGCAACATAATTTCCTGGCGCTGCCCTATAGTCTGCCTCCTTTGCATATGAGGGCTTGTATAGTACCAACCTCAAGAGCCCACTAGCTGTTGATTGGATCCTACACTTCTCTATCCCTGCTATCTCTCCACTACCTTCCATATTCTCGATCGTTAGCTCCCCCAAAGTTAACATCCTCGTGACCTTTTGATGAAACTCGGTACATTCATCAATGTGATGCCCTTTCTCATTATGGAACGGGCAAAAGTCATTTTTGCCCATGTCGTGCTTGGTTGATCCCGTCAAATGTCCAGATTGTACCAACATACTGTATAATCTGGTCATGGTCACCTTTAGAACCCTTTCTTCGTTATCAGCTTCCACTGCATTTACCCCATTACTTCCTGCAGCATGCTTGGGCAAGGGATTCAGGTTCACATTGGGTGGATCCTCAATGGTGACCCATCCGATCTTGATCAATTGCAATACCTTTCTCTTAAAAGCTACGCAGGTCTCGATGTTATGACCTGCATTACCAGCATGGTATTCGCAAGTCAAATTGGGGTTGTGCCAGGCAGGGAAAGGTGGTTTCAAAGGGGGTAGTGGTAGGGGAGCAATATGTCCAATGTTTAGTAACTGCGCGTATAATTCCTTTAAGGTCATGGGCAAAGGTGGTAGTTGTTCTTCCGGTTGTTGATAATCTCTCCTTTGGAAATTATTTTGGTTATGTGCGGGGAATTTTGTGTGAAAAGACTGGTTTGGATTGGAGGGTTTGGAAAAGTTGACGCTGGTGGTTTGGGGTGCAAGTGTTTGGTAGCTTCTGTAATTTTTGTCTTTCTCCTTGTATCTGTCCTCCAGATTATTCACCTCAACTTCCTTTCTTTTCCCGACAAAACCCCTCTTCTCTACGGGTTCCATAATTCTCCCGCTCCGGATTCCTTGCTCAATCCTCTCAGCGATTTGTATCGCATCGTAAAAATGCTGGGCGGAGCTTCCCATCAGGTGTTTGTAGTACGGGGCCCTAAAAGTATTGGCAAATAGAGTCACCATTTCTGTCTCTATTAATGGAGGTTGTACATTGACAGCTTGGTCCCGCCATCTTTGAGCATAAGTCCTTACAGACTCCTGAGCTCCTTTCTCCATAGTCATCAAGCTGGTCCTATCAGAAGCAATCTCCATATTAAACTTGTACTGCTTTAAAAAAAGCATCTGCCAAGTCTGCTCACTTTCTAATCCTGATGTTATCTAACCTCATATACCAGCCAAGGGCCGACCCTGTCAAGCTGTCCTGGAAGAAATATATTAACAGTTTATCATCGTGTATGACCTCCACCATCTTGTTATAGTAGGAACGAAGATGAGTTTTTGGGCATTCTATCCCAGTATACTTGATAAATTCTGGAACCCTTAACTTCCGCGGTATCACGATGTTAGGCACCAAACATGCTACGGCTGCCCTAACTGGGTCAGATAGATCATTCCCTTCAACTACTCTTATCCTTTCTTCTAGTGCGGACCACTTGTCATATCCTGCGTGGTCAGAGAATCTAGCGTCTTGTGGCTCCTCATCTGTCAAATCTAATGTAATAGGGATCGGGATGGGTCGAGTGGATTCGGGCTGCTTCTATGGTGAGCTTGTTCCTAAAATATGAGGTACCCCCGGGCTTTGAACTGCCGGTGGTGCTTCATCTGTCTGAGCTGACGTTCCCTCTCCATCTCTTGTTCTTAACGCCTTCTTGAGCAGGCTGGCTAAACGCTCCACGTCATTTCGGATAGCTTCGAGCTCTTTTTGGTATGGGGATTTTGGCTCTGTCCTTTCTTCGTTTTCCATTCTTCTTCTTAAACGAGTGTTGTGGACTTTCGCAGGGGGACCTATGTTTCGTAGTTGAGCTATTTGTATAAATGTATAAGAATGTATGATAAAATGCATGTGTTGTGATGGATATGCTTTGAGTAATGCATGGATGCATTTCGCTTGTGAACTATTAATGGCCAACACTTCATAGAATATGGGTTTCTTGTCACATTGCCGCTAGGAGTACTGCTTTTTGGGTCATTTGCTTAAGTCATATTCACCGAAAGACAGAATTTGCATAAGAGAATGGTTAACGCCCTTTTTATTGATGTTGGATAAGCTTGCTACTTTTTTGGAAAAACAAATTAATATTCTTCCTCTACCATCTCTTTAACCAAGGGTAGGAAAGCGAATCCGCGGTTCAATGAAATATTATTAGCATCGATTTGATCCTTGTGTTTTTCTATCAATGCTAGTTTCTCGTCCAGATGCTTCACCTTTTCTCTCTTTTGCCGAGCTTTGTTCTTAGAGTTTTTATCTCCTCTCCCTTAACTGCTAACTCTACTTCAATGGCTTCATCTTTCTCAGACCCCGTCGAACGACTTTCCGACATTACATACTTCATATACAAATCTTCATACTTTTCAATTCTATCCATTAGCTCACACTGAACTTCTGCAAATTTCTCTTGGTAATATTCTATGCTCTCTTGGCATTCATTATGTTCAGTCTTCAATGCGCCGAGTTCATAGCAACTTTGCATCCACTTCAGATTCATCTCCATTAATTCTCTCTCAATTCCCAACCTAACATTCTCCTCCTCAGCCATCTTCAGCTCGAGCTTGGTTATTCTCGCATCCTTAGACTGTAATTGCTCATCTAAAAATGCTCTCCTTTTATCACCTTCCAACACCATTTCTTCCATTATCAACTTGTCTCTTCGGGTTTTGCTCAATTCCATCCGAAGCTTTTCGATTTGTCTCCTCAATTCCTCTTCACTGTCGACCCTTTTCCTCTTAACAGACTTTTTTTCAGTTTGGGGAGACTTGACTTCTTCATTGGCCGCGGCTGAGGCAACTAAATCTCTCCATTTTGCATACTCTTCACTTGCACTGGGATCTCCCAAGCCTTTTATTTCCAACAAAACTAGATGTTTCCAATCTTGTTTGATGGCCCTCACGACTTCTTGTGCAACAAGATCTTTAAACAAACCAAAGAATTGAGCAATTCCCTTAGTCCTTGGAACGAATTGCATGCCCCCATGCTGTCTTACCACGAGAGCAGGAGCATAACTCACATAGCCGGTAATCCCTACCAACGGAACCCAGCATCTTTGCCCGTAACTCATTAGGACATTCACTGCTTTGGCCCAAGGGGCTTTCCATTTGAAACCACTACTAGGTATAGCTTTTAGCTTTTCTACCCAACCTTGGTTGTCTAGATCTCCCCATTCTTCTTCCGCCACTATCCTCAATGGTTTTTGGTTGAACCACCAAAAATTATTAAAAACAGACTTTTTTGTTCCAATGTGACTAACCATCCAGATATATAGCAACTGTGTGCAACATCTCACTGCTCCTTTCCCGGCTCTTCGACAATGGTTAAGTGTTATGATAGTTGTCATCACCCAATTTTTGGGTGACTCCCCAAAATATACCAAAAAATAACAAAAATAAAATAAAAAGGGCCAGTGAGAGTAGAAGAATCAATGTGGAAATTTTGGTTGTTTTCGCGAGTCCGATCGTATCTCTTTTGTCCCCAAAATAGAGGAAAATATAGATTTAAGGTAAAAATAATTTATCATTGGATAAATCTGTGTAAAAATTAAGTCGAGCGACATAATTATATTTTTACGGGTTGATTTGATTTAATCGTCGACCAATTTAAAAGTGTAATTATGTTTGAGAATTAATTTAGGGTCCAATTGAAGGATTTAATTAAGTGCAAGGATTTAATTATACTTTAAATTGGTCTCATCAAATTAATTAAGGGCTTAATTGATTAAAAAAATCAAATGCTTGAGCTTAATTTGGGTTCAATTGAGAAGTTTGGAGTTTTCGGAGACCGAATTGCATTTTTCCAAATTAGGGATCAAATTACACAAACCGAAAACTAGGGACCAAAGTGAAAAGAGCACACAAGTTTCTACCCTATAAATAGGGGTTGATTTGCCTTAGAAAAAGGGGACCCCAAAAATCAGACCAGAAAATCAAAAGAAAAGAAAAACTAAAAACCCTAAAAAGTCACAAACCCTAATCTCTTCTTTTTTTTGGGGCTGCAGCCGCCAGCCCCTTGGGAGGCAGCTGCAGCTCCTCCCGTCCCTTCCACTTCTCCTTTTCTCCTTTCCCCACCAGCCCTCTCTGGCCAGCCACCATTTCCTTCCCTCAACCACCATTTCCTTCCCTCTTCAGCCAGCCATCGTCTCCCTTCCCTCTCCGGCGACTAACCCTGCCAGCCCCACGGCTTGACCCACGCAGCCTCCGACGACAACTAGATCTGCTTCATAGCCTCGACAGCTCCTCTCTGGTAGCCTTCCCTTCCAGTCAGCCCTCCTCTCCAGCCGTCGGTGGCCAGCTTCTCTGCGCCTACGGCTTCCCCTCTCTTCAACATAAAACCTTCATCAACATCCATCACCTTCCCCACGACAGCCCCCACTCTCATTTCCTCTCCATTGCCCCTGTCAGCCACCATAGCAGCCCCGATTGGCTACCAAGCAGCCTCCCTTCACTTTCCCCTTTGGCAGCGCCGTCTGCCCCAGCCATCGGAGTGCTTAGCTGCCATCAACGGTGGTTCTCTCTCTCGGCCATCTCTTCTTCTCTTCGGCTCCATCTCCTCTCCTAGCACCTACGGCCACCTATTCCGGTAGACTGAAGAACAGATCTGAGATCTGTAGAGGCTGAAACATTGATTGTGTGTGTTGTTTGTGCTTGGATTTTTGTCTGTGTTGCAGGTGACCGTGAACGCCACCACCGGTGAGGGAAGAGGCAGATCCACCTCTGTCATGTTGCACTTTTCTCCGGCAGCAGCGCATGGTTCCATGAAGTGCTTAGTAGTGGTGGCGCGTGGGCTGACGCGCCACCGGTGTTCCTGCGCGGCTCCAACTGTCAATAGTGTTTCCGGGAGGTTATTTTATATTTTTTTATGTTGTATTTGTGTTTAAATTGTTGTTATGTTCATTTATTTTTGTAAATGCTATGTTATGTAATTGTACAATGTACCCAAAAAAAAATGAATAAAGAGAATGAGTGTGTGAGTTGCATAAAAAAACACAAAACATAAAAATTGCATTTTTAAAGAAAAAAAACAAAGAAAACAAAAAATGTGTTTTTGTGCATACGGCCGGATTCCAAATTTTTCACATTGTATTTTTCGCAAAAAAATATGTTGCATTTTTTTCCATGTTTTAAAAGCGAAAATTTGGATATCGTAACCGGTTTGCGATGATCCGTTGGCATTCGGCCAAAATGTCAAAAATAATTTAACAATTATTTTGTCTTATCTATCGTGGTGTAAAATTATACTGTAATATACACTCGTGGATGGTTAAAAATAAGATTTTTAAAATGCAGTGCAAAATTCATTTTTGGTTAGTCTTTCAACCCGCAAAAAGGTAGAGATTCTCTCACAAAGAGAGATCTACGTCGAACTTTAGAAAAGACAAAAAAAATCAAACTTAGGAAAAACAATCAAACAACAATGCAGCTTGCCTTAGGTAGGGTGCACTGGGGGTGATGCGTCTTCCCCTTGCACAACAAGTCTCCTTACCCAAGACTCTCGCAGACCACTAGGTTCCTAGTAAACTTAATACTAGGTGGCGACTCCTAATAATTATAGTCGTAATTCTGCGACTATAAAACAAACCCCTCATTTTCACCGCGCGCTGTCGTCTCCCCCGATCCCGGGGGATGGCGGGGCGCGAAGCGCGAAAAAATCACCGTAGCGACAGATGGCGACTCCACTGGGGACATAGCCGGACTAAACTTTGTTGTTTGATTGTTTATTCTCTAGTTCATATTTTTTACACGCATTTTACTGCTTTTTCATCATGTATTTTAATTTCATGAATAAACCAAATTCCAGGTTAGGTGGGGATTAGCGGTCTACCTCATGACTTTCAGTCGGGGTTCAGATTCATGAAACATCCAACTATGAACTGAGTGTTTACTCGATAATGACGGTCACATCGTGCCCCAACCATTTCTTGTAAACCCCCATACCACCTTTACGTAAGGCAGTCACTAGGCAGTTCATAGACCTTTTGTGACCAGATAGAAAGCTTACCCCTCATGTAATGACTTAGAACTTGTCTTTAGATGCTAGCTCTCTAATAATTCACCTGATGTGTACATACATTTGCATTCATTTGCATCCATCACTATGCATAACATTTTATCGGCAGGTCAAAATATAGGTCCTCGAAGAGCTCCTATCACTCGACTCCAGCAGAGAAATATGGAGGATGAAGAATGTGCAAACCGTAATGCTCATTTTCAAGATGAACTGGATTCTCTAAAAGCTAGTGTGGCCAGTCTTACCAGCTTACTCGAGCAAGCATTGAGAAATACCTCTGGCGAGGGTCCTTCAACTAGACCCGTAGCGGCTGCTCAAGCACAAGCAATGAATCACCATGAAGAGGTGACAGGAGAAAGGGTTCAGGATCCAGAACAAAATCCAGCAGTTGTACAATCAGCAGCGCCGGCACCCGCCGCAACCCCAACGGTTATAACAACATCATAGGTCATTTACCAAGATAAGATGGCGACATTGGAGGCCAGGATAAGGGCCATTGAAGGGGTGAACCTATATAACCCAATACAAGCTGCAAAAATGTGTCTAGTCCCGAATGTTGTGATACCAAAAAAGTTTCGTGTTCCTGACTTTATCAAGTACACTGGGACACAGTACCCCGTCACTCACCTAAAATAATATTGTAACAAAATGGCAGAAGTAGTGCATGATGAAAAATTGCGTATGCATTTCTTCCAAGACAGTTTGAGTGGGGCAACTTTGAATTGGTACATGAAACTAGATAACACCAGGATCCATAGTTGGAAAGATCTGGTAGATGTTTTCATCAAGCAATATAAGTACAACATGGACATTGCTCCTGACAGGATAAGTTTGTCCAACTTGGAAAAGATGAACAGAGAAAGCATAAGGGAATATGCTCAGAGATGGAGAGATCTCGCTGCACAGGTAAATCCCCCGCTTTTGGATAAAGAAATGGTGACATTATTTTCCAACACTCTAAGAGCCCCATATTACGAACATTTAATGGGCAGCTCAGCACAACAATTCACAGATGTTGTAGCCGTGGCAGAGAGGATAGAGCAGGGAATCCGAAGTGGGAGAATTCTCGCGCCTATGGAGAAAAATGGTTTTGAAGGCAAAAGAAAAGATGTTGAACATTTCGAAGATGACTATAAGGGTAGGAACAACCAATTCCAAAACTACCATAACCCTTCATCTCAAATTGCCAACATTAATCTTCAAGCCAAAGATCCACCTAAAAATTTTCCTAAAAGAAATTACCAGAAAACTCAAGAACAGCTACCTCCGCTATCACTGCCCTTAAATGAGATGTATCAAAAGTTGATAAGTATTGGGAAAATAACTCCTGAATCTCAGACACCTTTGCAACCACCTTATCCTGATTGGTACAAACCTGATTTGACCTGCGAATACCATGCTGGTGCTGCGGGACATAGCATTCACACTTGTGGTGCCTTCAAGAAGAGGCTCATGCAATTGATCAAAGCAGGGTGGATAACATCCGAAGAAAATCCAGGTCCTGCGCCCAATTAAACTTCATAAAGATAAGATACCAAGTGTCTGCACCATTAAAGTGATCCCGACAAAAGCTTTTGAAAATGGGAGTGCGCCAGTATTGAAAGATGAAGTCTGCTTCCATGATTACCTTTTGTTTTGGTCATGTCCGCACATTATATTCCCATTTTAACTTGTCGGCCATTTTGCTCGTAATGCCATAAGACCTTTTGTTAAACAAGGTTTTCTCTTCAATAAGATCATGTATTTTCTTGTGTTTATGGCGTGCTCTTGTTTTTTTGTTTATATAACACAAGCACACCTTATACCATTTCATTCAAATTATACATGATCTCATAATTTCATCAAGATTTTTGGCAAATCAAAGTCTAGTACAAAAAGAAATGTCAATTTGATGTTTGTTTAACAAATATGTTCTGGGAATTCAAAGGATTTCATTGAAAGGTGATCTCATACCACCAAAACCCACTTAATAACGCTAAACTCTTAGCTAAACAAATAATCCAAAAACTCCAAAAAAATAATTTCGCATGGAAAAGCAAAGCTTATCGATTCAGAATGCATGTTTTTGAAATGAGGAGAGGCCATCTTTGATATACCTTCACAAAGTCTCAAATATCCCTTGCAGTCCCTATTTGAGCCTAATAATTATTTCTTGATAATTAACCCTGACAAGGATCACACCCTACACTGGGGGGCAAGTGCGAAGAGAGAAGAAATCTCAATACAAAGTAGTCCTCAGTGACAAAAGATGCCCAAAGAAAATTGGGGGCATAAACATAAAAAAGTTTTAGTATACTATAGCAAATCAATTCAACATTTTAGTAGTACTAAAAACCCAACATAAAAGCCCAAACAAAATACTTGGGGGGCATGGTAAGTCAACATGATGGCACTGTTAAAACGCCAATGATAAAAATCCCAAACAAAATATTGGGGGCATGTCACGATAAAAGACCAAACAAAATACCAGGGGCATGTCAAGTCAATGTGATGTTAGTGCTAAAAGCCCATGATAAAAAGCCAAACAAAATACTTGGGGGCATGTCAAGACAAAAGCCCAAACAAATGCTGGGGGGCATGTCAAGTTATTATGAAAATCAATCATGAGGACTAAAAGGAGTTCTAAGAGTAAGCACTAAGTGATCCTTAAACACTTTTTGAGCCTACAAATATCTTTTTCGTAGCCAGTAACCTAAGCCTACGTTACAAAGCCCTTTCTGATCAAATACAAGTTATCTGGATCGATAAGCAATGCTTTTCCATTTGAAACAATCCTTACAAATGCTTCACATGACCTGATCGAAGCCTTCCTGACATACGAGACTTGCAAATATCATTTCACATTCTTGTCAAAGTCAACATAAAACCTGACAATGAGATCACTTGAATTCTTTCGAGAACAAGTTTGTTTAAATAAACAATCAAAATGGTTTTTGTGCTTGGAATGACTTTGAAATTCCAAAAATCCCACATGAAAACACCATCTTTGCAAATAACCAACCCCTTCCCGCAAACACCTGAAGCCCAAAACACTTTTGGGGCATGACCAAACAGGGGGGCAATCTAAAATGCAATTGAAGTTGGCTCCATCGTTTCTTTTCAAAGAATCTGGATCAAACTCAGGGGGGCATATCATGTCCAGTGGTCAAAATCAACAAGTTGCGGCTTGAGTATGCAGAAGCGAGAAGCCGTCAAATCATGAAGTTGACTCCATAATTCCTTTTCAAAGAATCTGGATCAAACTCGGGGGGCATGTTGATATGGAAAATCTATCATCTGTAGTGGTCAAAATCACAAATTGCGGCTTGAGTATGCAGAAGCGAGAAGCCATCAAATCCAAAGATCCAAACCCTGAAAAGAGAAGACCATGAAGAAGAAGGGGGACCTATATCTCTCAGGTAAGTATACATGCATTCATGCATTGGATCCCCATTGAAAATCTAAAAAATATTTTGGAGGGATCGTAATTTACGAACCTTCATTCATTTTGTGTGCATGCTTTCAAGCTCTCATCTCTTGCATTTCCTTGAGCATACTTTTCAGCTTTATCTTTTTCTAATTTTGGGTGACATCATGCATTGCATCCACATTGAGAATCTAAAAAATGTTTTGGAGGGATCGTAATTTACGAACCTTCATTCATCATTTTGTGTGCACGCTTTCAAGCTTTCGCCTCTTTCATTTCTATGAGCATGATTTTCAACTTTATTTGTTTCTTGATTCTGGGTGTCATTATGCATTGCATCTCCCTAGGGATCCAAGAAATGTTTTAGAGGAATTGTAATTTACAAACCTCTACTCATCATGTTGTGTGCGCCTTCGAGCCCTCACCACTTTCACTTCCCTAAGAGTGCTTACGAGCCTTTCATTCATAGATAGAGCATTTTTCAACCCTATCTCTTCCTTTATTTGTGTGCGCTTTCTAGCCATCGACCAACTCAAATAGTGCGCTTTCCAGCCCTATTTTCCCTCATCTTCGAGTGCGTTTTCCAACCCTCGACCATCAATTTAAAATAGTGCGCTTTCCAGCCCTATTTTCCCTCATCTTCGAGTGCGTTTTCCAACACTCGACCATCCATTTAAAATAGTGCGCTTTCCAGCCCTATTTTCCCTCATCTTCGAGTGTGTTTTCCAACCCTCGACCATCCATTTAAAATAGTGCGCTTTCCAGCCCTATTTTCCCTCATCTTCGAGTGCGTTTTCCAACCTTCGATCATCAATGTGAATAGTGCACTTTCCATCCCTACTTTCCCTCATCGAGTGCGTTTTCCAACCCTTAACCATCATATTTCTTGGGTAGGTCACCCGTTACAATGAGACCACCTTCACCATTTTCACCTGGGTAGGTCACCCATTATAATGAGACCATTTTCACCTGGGTAGGTCACCCATAACAATGAGACCACCATCACCATTTTCACCCGGGTAGGTCACCCATTACAATGAGACCATCTCTATCATTTTTCACTTGGGTAGGTCACCCATTACAATGAGACCATCTCTATCGCTTTCACTCGGGTAGGTCACCCATTACAATGAGACCATCTTCACCATTTTTCACCTGGGTAGGTCACCCATTACAATGAGACCATCTTCACTATTTTTCACCTTGGTAGGTCACCCATCCTTTTTTAGTGTCCTCCTTAGACCCCAATTCTTAGGTAGTGCGCTTTCTAACCCTATCTTACCATTCCTTTCTGAGTGCGCTTTATAGCCCTCATTCTCATTTCTGGATGGATCAACTATTTCTTGGTCTGGTACATCCACCTTTCTTTTTCTTTACATCGCTTACTATCTAAAGTCTTTTCCAAAACTTTAGTCGTAAGCATTATAAAGAGGGGGGCAACTGTCATCACCCAATTTTTGGGTAACTACCCAAAATATACCAAAAAATAACAAAAATAAAATAAAAAGGGCCAGCGAGAGTAGAAGAATCAATGTGGAAATTTTGGTTGTTTTCGCGAGTCCGATCGTATCTCTTTTGTCCCCAAAATAGAGGAAAATACAGATTTAAGGCAAAAATAATTTATCATTGGATAAATCTGTGTAAATATTAAGTCGAGCGACATAATTATATTTTTACGGGTTGATTTGATTTAATCGTCGACCAATTTAAAAGTGTAATTATGTTTGAGAATTAATTTAGGGTCCAATTGAAGGATTTAATTAAGTGCAAGGATTTAATTATACTTTAAATTGGTCTCATCAAATTAATTAAGGGCTTAATTGATAAAACAAAATCAAATGCTTGAGCTTAATTTGGGTTCAATTGAGAAGTTTGGAGTTTTCGGAGACCGAATTGCATTTTTCCAAATTAGGGATCAAATTACACAAACCGAAAACTAGGGACCAAAGTGAAAAGAGCACACAAGTTTCTACCCTATAAATAGGGGTTGATTTGCCTTAGAAAAAGGGGACCCCAAAAATCAGACCCGAAAATCAAAAGAAAAGAAAAACTAAAAACCCTAAAAAGTCACAAACCCTAATCTCTTCTTTTTTTTGGGGCTGCAGCCGCCAGCCCCTTGGGAGGCAGCTGCAGCTCCTCCCGTCCCTTCCACTTCTCCTTTTCTCCTTTCCCGACCAGCCCTCTCCGGCCAGCCACCATTTCCTTCCCTCTTCAGCCAGCCATCGTCTCCCTTCCCTCTCCGGCGACTAACCCTGCCAGCCCCACGGCTTGACCCACGCAGCCTCCGATGACAACCAGATCTGCTTCACAGCCTCGACAGCTCCTCTCCGGCAGCCTTCCCTTCCAGTCAGCCCTCCTCTCCAGCCGTCGGTGGCCAGCTTCTCTGCGCCAACGGCTTCCCCTCTCTTCAACATAAAACCTTCATCAACAGCCATCACCTTCCCCACGACATCCCCCACTCTCATTTCGTCTCCATTGCCTCCATCAGCCACCATAGCAGCCCCGATTGGCTACCCAGCAGCCTCCCTTCACTTTCCCCTTTGGCAGCGCCGTCTGCCCCAGCCATCGGAGTGCTTAGCTGCCATCAACGGTGGTTCTCTCTCTCGGCCATCTCTTCTTTTCTTTGGCTCCATCTCCTCTCCTAGCACCTACGGCCACCTATTCCGGTAGACTGAAGAACAGATCCGAGATCTGCAGAGGCTGAAACATTGATTGTGTGTGTTGTTTGTGCTTGGATTTTTGTTTGTGTGTTGCAGGTGACCGTGAACGCCACCACCGGTGAGGGAAGAGGCAGATCCACCTCTGTCATGTTGCACTTTTCTCCAGCAGCAGCGCGTGGTTCCACGGAGTGCTTAGTAGTGGTGGCGCGTGGGCTGACGCGCCACCGGTGTTCCTGCGCGGCTCCAACTGTCAACAGTGTTTCCGGGAGGTTATTTTATATTTTTTTATGTTGTATTTGTGTTTAAATTGTTGTTATGTTCATTTATTTTTGTAAATGCTATGTTATGTAATTGTACAATGTACCCAAAAAAAATGAAAAAAGAGAATGAGTGTGTGAGTTGCATAAAAAAACACAAAACATAAAAATTGCATTTTTAAAGAAAAAAAACAAAGAAAACAAAAAATGTGTTTTCGTGCATACGACCGGATTCCAAATTTTTCACATTGTATTTTTCGCAAAAAAATATGTTGCATTTTTTTCCATGTTTTAAAAGCGAAAATTTGGATATCGTAACCGGTTTGCGATGATCCGTTGGCATTCGGCCAAAATGTCAAAAATAATTTAACAATTATTTTGTCTTATCTATCGTGGTGTAAAATTATACTGTAATGTACACTTGTGGATGGTTAAAAATAAGATTTTTAAAATGCAGTGCAAAATTCATTTTTTGTTAGTCTTTCAACCCGCAACGAGGTAAAGATTCTCTCACGAAGAGAGATCTACGTCGAACTTTAGAAAAGACAAAAAAAATCAAACTTAGGAAAAACAATCAAACAACAATGTAGCTTGCCTTAGGTAGGGTGCACTGGGGGTGATGCGTCTTCCCCTTGCACAACAAGTCCCCTTACCCAAGACTCTCGCAGACCACTAGGTTCCTAGTAACCTTAATACTAGGTGGCGACTCCTAATAATTATAGTCGTAATTCTGCGACTATAAAACAAACCCCTCATTTTCACCGCGCGCTGTCGTCTCCCCCGATCCCGGGGGATGGCGGGGCGCGAAGCGTGAAAATCATCGTCGCGACAATGGTTTCAGCCAAAATAGAGGCCACTGGGTTGATTTGTGTATTCTCATATTCCATATAAGCAGCAGCAGCTTCCAAGCTTACTATACCTGTCCGACTTGGGAATAACACAAGGCCAAATATGCCTAAGGCAATTAATCTTTCCTTCTCTGATCCAGACTTCTGTTCTAGTTCCAACTCCAGCGTCTTCCATCTCAGACCAACAGCCTTCTTTTCTAAAAACCTTTCCAAGTTGGGGATCCTGAGCAGCTTCGACAGTTCAGGAATGATTCTGTCATATCTCAAAGGGAAATAAATTCTGTATAGATTATTCGGAAACTCAGTCAATATCCCGTATTCCTCCATAGTAGGACATAAGTCTATGCTCTCAAAATAAAAACAACGATAATCAGGATCCCAGAAATGAACTAGAGCTCGCACCGCTGGGCTTAAAACGTCTACCTTCACAATCTCCATCAGGCGTCCGTATTTTCTAAAAAATGTGTCCTTATGCACATCCTGAAAATGAGTCGTTAACTTGTTCACCTCATTTATAATGCAGTCCAGATTCTTGATTGGTGATAGCCTCATATCATCGCCTTTAAGGCAGTCTCCTTCAGTCAATTGTGACAATTCAGAACTTCTCCCATATTCCATGATGGAAAGTTTAGTAGTGGTCGCCATTTCGTTCACAAGACCTGTTAGACAAAATGCTTTTTTAGGGTTTTTCTTTTTATGCAAAAAGATATTATGGAGCATACATCCTAACAATAGGTTCTAGTTTCTTTATGTGAGACATAGGGTAAGTTTACTACTTAGTCTCTAAAGAGGGTCTCTTGCTGTCCCAGTGATCACCCTCGTAAAGGCGATATGGGGGTTTAGCAGATAGTGGGATGGCACGTATACCAATAACTACCAGTCTAAACACTCAGCAAAGAGTTGGGGTTTACACAAACTTCAACCTTGACTCAAGTCATAGGTAAGCTGCTAGTCCCCCACTTAACTTAAAGTTTAGTGTGTGCTCTCAAAATAATAAAAGTGATGCATGACAAGGCATATTATGATGACAGGATGTAAAGATGCATGCTAAAGCTTCTAAAAACAAAATATAAATCATTCATAGCGAATTGAAAAACAATAACACATTATAAACAAACAAAATTATCAAGCCTAGTCCAAGTCCCCAGTGGAGTCGCCATCCTGTCGCACCCCTCGAGAGAGCGCGGCGTCGTGACGACCCTTCCCCGTGAGCGGGGATTTCAATGTTAGGGGTATCATCTTTATTTTTATGAAAAAGGGAGTCGCCACCTAGTATTATGGTTACTAGGAAACCTAAACTGGTCTTTCAGAGATTCTAGGGCAAGGGATTGGTTGCGTAAAGGGAAGGTTTTAGCACCCCTAGTACGCCCTACCTAAGGTAAGCTGCTTGTGTTTTTGTTTGGTTATGATTTGTTATGATTTTGATCTTTCAATGGATATGTTGGTTAAATGATAAATGGGATATTATTCCCGCCGAATATTTTGGATATTAACCCCTTAGGATTTATTTATCCAAACACTGACGGTGAATAATACCATGTCATTCCCGCCGAATATTTTGGATATTAACCACTTAGGATTTATTTATCCAAACACCGACAGTGAATAATAGCATATTATTCCCGTCGAATATTTTGGATATTAAGCTCTTAGGATTTATTTATCCAAATACCGACAGTGAATAATAGCATATCATTCCCGCTGAATATTTTGAATATTAACCCCTTAGGATTTATTTATCCAAATACCGACAGTGAATAATAAATTCCCAAAAAAAAAATTTATATTTTTTGAAATATTGGCCAATACCCTTTAGGTTTTACAAACATGTTGTAAAATCCAAAAATGCAAGAAATGATTTTTTTTCTTTGTGAAATCAATGCTAAAACACATTTTTCTCTTCAAAACCCAAGATAATATATATTTTTTCGAAAGAAAAACAATTTTTTAAAATATGCTAGTGTATTGGCCGTATGCAAGAAACCACATTTTTTTTGTTCTAAATATTTTCTCCAAAAATGTATTTTTATATTTTTTGCAATTTATACTTTTTCTATTTATTGTTATTTTTTTTTTCTCGGGTGGGCTGCCTGTCAGCCCACCCTATTTGGAGTCTGGGCTGCCAGCCTGTCTCGGGCTGGGCTGCCAGCCCAGAAAGACCTGGGCCGTCGGCCCAGACAAATCTTGGGTCTGGGCCGTCGGCCTAGACATGTCTGGATTATGGGTTTCGGCCCATGATTTCTCTCGGGCTGGGCTCCAGTCTCTGCGGGCTGGAACCCAGGTCACTTAGGATCTTGGGCCGGGCACAAAGCCCGGCCCTCCTCACCCAGGCCCAGCCCGCATGTAGGGGGACAGAAATCGTCCCCTGCATGCAACGGCCTGAGGAAGACGATGAACAGGAAATTTGCAAATTTTCAAGTGTAATGAAAAGCATAGCTGTTAATACGGTTGTGTAGAGGACGTGGAGGTGTTTCTCCCTGTCGTGGTGGCGTTGGAAATGGTGGCCTGTGGTGGCTGGAAATGGCGTCGGAAAGGTCTCGGTCACGTTGCAGATGATGGAGCTGTTCTGCCAAAAACTTTGCCTGAGATGATGGCTGAGTTTCTGGAGATGTGGTTGAGAGTTTGGTGACGATGGGGTGGAGTGCAGTGGCTGGGATTGGTTGTCGGGGCTGTTAAACCGAGAGGGAGGGAGAGAGAGGTCTGGTTTTAGAGAGAGAGAGGCAGAGTAAACGAAAGAAGAATGCTGGGGAGAGCAGGAAGAAGATTCTCAAAATTTTTATGTCAATGGTTCTGCCATTCTCTCTATTTTTCTGCGTCCTTAACACTGTGATTCTCACGTAAATCTCTTCTCTCTTTTTTTCCCCCTCCTCCCTTCTTAACCGTGCACTGCTATTTATAACAAAGAGGATCCAACCGTTAGGTCGCCATGCAGTGTTATGGAAAGCTAATCAAATCGAGAGAAATCAGAGGAGAATCAAGAAAACAGGGAGGAGAATCAGGAAGACGATGGAGATAAATCAGGAAAGAGATCACGATTGATTAGGAAGAAAATTTGATTGATCTGTTGTGATCAAATCTTGCCTGAAAACGCAATGCAGATTTCAAAAATTTTAAGAAGGTATGATTTGGTCCTCCAATTTATAATTTCTTTAATTTCACCCAACTGCATTTAAACTTGTGATTTTACGCAATTATATCCCATCAAAAATTCAATCTCAAACTTAGCTTTGCGCGATCTTTTTATTCTGGTCCTTGGTTCCTGATTTTCGCGATTTAATCCTCAATCAACCATTAAACTCTCAATTTATTCAATTCGGCCCTCGATTTCGCATAATTGACTTGGAAAAAAACTAAATCAAATTGGTCTCCGAAAATTTCAATTTCATCAATTGAACCCAAATTAAATTTAAGAAACTGATTTCTTATTAACAAAGCCCTTAGTAAATTAATTTGACCAATTTAAAATATAGTTAAATCCTTCAACTGGACCCAAAATTAATTCTCTAACATAATTACAAATTTTAAATTAACCAACAATTAGATCAAATTGGCCCATAAAAAATATAATTATATATTTCGACTTAGTTTTTACGCAGATTTATTTGATAATAAATTATTTTGACCTTTAATCTGCGATTTCCTTTATTTTCGGGTACAAAAGAGATACGATCGAGCTCTCGAAAACATCCAAAATTTCACCTCGATTTTCCTGCTGACATCAGACCCCTTTATTTTATTTTTTTGTTATTTTCGGGTAGTTCTGGGGAATGACCCAAAATTGGGTTACGACACTTAACATGAAAGGAAAAGGATTTAATTTGTTATTTACTGAAGAAAATTCTCATTCCCATTCCTCATAACTAAAGGGCTGATCAGGAGGTTTAGGATCACATCAAGAACTTTGTTAAAGAATTATTTCACCTAAAAACTTAAGCAATTAGATGAGGTCTCAAAATATAATATATAATATTTTCTAACAAACTTGACTTAAAATCCAGATTAACATGGAAGGAAGTGAAGCATTTAATTTTGAAACTAAAATGACATAATTATAATGATAAACAGGAATAATGATCAAGGCAGGAGTATATCAATATATCTAAGGAAATTTAGAACCTCGCACACAGAAAAAATGTTTGGAGATGAGCTTGACAAAGTTAAATCTTATGCTGGCAACACAGCAGGATGGCTTGTACATATAGACAGAAAAAATTAGAGTAATACTGGCTATTGATGCTTATACAAATTAACTGTTAGGTGAGACCTCATAATAAATTTATATTATTCTCTAACACCCCCCTCAAGTGAAAGCTCTTTGGACTTGAAACTTGCATACAAACTCACTCTACCTTGTGTTTGATTTTTATCAAATAGAATGAGGGTGGTGAGATTTGAACTCGTGACCGTTGGGTCAATAAGGCTCTGATACCATGTCAAGGAATCATCTCATCTAAGAAGTTAAGCTGTTAGGTGAGGTCTCAAAATATGATTTATATTATTCTCTAACATGGGACATTATTGTTGTTGTAATTCATCATCTATTGGCATGTACATTGTAATAGTAAACATTGAAGCCATGTGTTGATTCATTCAAAAAGAATTTAAGAGGTAATTCTAAGTACTACCTTACCGGTTAGAGTTTTGCAAATCCACCCCCATAAAAAGATTTTGATCTTCTGCTCCCTACTTATCTTTCCTGTGACCAGTTAGCACAAGATGACTGAAAAAACTAGTTCCGGTTTCCATGACTATTGATATACTGGAAAATTACTTACAATTTATGAGTACAAATCAGGCAATTATTTCAATATGGTACATAACAAAGACAGTGAAGGGACTCTTTTTCTTTTTTTTCTCATACATCATTCTACGATATGAGTAGTTGTAATCAATCACTTTATCAAACAGCACATATATGTTGAATGATAAGCTTGTTTACTGGAAAAGAAGACAAATAAGCTGAGTATGCAGCAGAAGGAAGAAGAGCATCAAGAGGCAGTGTGTGTATATGCTTAGCTGTCATTAATTGTTTGTTAATTCAGTTGTAACTAACTAAGAAAAGAAGATACAGATCACGTGTAATGTGTGTTGCCTAAACTATATAAATAGGCAATCTGTCAAGCACATTGGAAGCACTACCAAAAATACAAAGCAGAACAATTACTCTGCAACTCTTTTCTCTCCAGCTCGTAAAGCTTGTTCTTCCTAATTTCCAGCATATCAACCTGCAATCAAACCACACAAAAACACAATCAACACACAAAATTCAACATGGTATCAGAGCAAGCTTGATCAACAAGGGACGAAAATCAAACCTTGATTCATACAAATTGTGACTGGAAGAAAGGAAAAATGGTGAGCAGCGGTGATTTAAGAACACCTCAGTTTAAAGGTGAGAATTATGACTTTTGGTCAGTAAAAATGGAGACAATCCTCATAGCATTTGATCTATGGGATGTAGTTGAGTTTGGCATGGAAACAAACTCTGTTGTGACAGAAAAATCTGAGAAAGAAGATAAAAAAGATGATGAAACCGAGAGAAAAAAAGATGAATCTGGAAGCATACCTGAAGGAACAGTTTCCAGGGAGAGCAGAATCAAAAATGCCAAGGCATTGAGCCTCATCCAAGGAGCACTTTCAGATGATCTTTTTCCGAGAATCAGAAATGAAAAATCAGCACAAGGAGCATGGAATGTGCTGAAGAGAGAGTATAGAGGAGATAAAAGAGTAAGGGCAGTGAAGTTACAAGCTGTGAGAGGTGAGTTGAGTACATGAGAATGGAAGAAAATGAGAGTTTAGAGCATTACCTAGCCAAGTTTTTCGAGGTAGTGAACAACTTGAAGTCACTTGGTGAAGAAGTGCCTGAAAAGAGAATTGTGCAAAAGTTATTAATGAGCTTGAGTAGAAGGTATAGGTCTATTGTTTCTATCATTGAAGAAACAAGAGATCTGGATGTACTAAGAGCTGAAGAAGTGATAGCTTCTGTCAAGGTTTTTGACAGAAGAGAAGACCTGCATGATGAAAGGGAAAGTAGTGCAGGAATTGAAAAGGCATTCAGCAGCTTTAAGGTTGGTTATAACCAAGAACCTGCTGCTGCAAACAGATTTTCACAGGGGAGGTTTAATCCTAAATGGCAAAGACAAGATCAAAGCCATTCAACCTGGAATCAAGGGAGAAATCTGATGAATAATCACAACATGAACTGGAATCAAAGAGCTGAAGCAAGCCATGGCAATACATTCAGTTCACAGTATAGAAATATGAACAACAATCAGCCGAATACCAAACCACAATGCAACACTTGTCAGAAATTTCATCATGGTGTTTGCAGGTATAAAGGTCAGCCTAAATGTGGAAGATGCAATCTGTTTGGGCATAATACAAATGATTGCAATGATTACAAGCAATTGGCAAATTGTGCACAAGAGGAGGAAGAAGTGTTCATTGCAAATTCATTCTACGCATGTCATGCAGCAAGTGTACAAGAAGAGAATGAAGAGGTCAAGAAGGAAAATGATGATTATGATGATGAAGATGATGGTGACTCCTTAGATGATACTGATGAAGAGCAGGCAGCTTCAGAGATTGCAATACTGAAGTCACGGGGAAGTGCTTCTGACGCAAGGTTGGCTGCTGCTCATGAACAAATGAGGTCAGCTGAAGAAGATGCAGCTGAGTGGAAACGGAAGTATGACATTGCTGTAAGAGAGACAAAAGCTGCTTTAGAGAAGGTTGCGGCTTCTTCTTTTGAGAAGGTTTTTCAAGAAATGCAAGAAATGCTGCAGCAGTTGAAGTTTGAGAAAGAGAAGACTGAGGTGTTGTTGAAAGAGAAAGATGAGATGTTGAAGGCTAAAGATGATGAGATTGAAATGAAGGGTAAAGAGCAGGAGAAAATGAAAAGTGAGTTTCAGAAACTAGAAATTGAAAGATTAGCCCAAATTGAGAGGGCTCAGAGGCATGTTGAAAGTTTGTACTCTGACTGGGATCTTTTCCCACCAAAGACAATCAAGGATCCTGAGGCCAAAAAGCCAGAAGACTGGGATGATGAGGAAGATGGTGAGTGGACTGCCCCAACCATTTCTAATACTGAGTATAAGGGCCCATGGAAGCCAAAGAAAATTAAGAACCCCAACTACCAGGGCAAATGGAAGGCACAAATTGTTGACAACCTAGATTACGGTTGAAACTTTGGGTTAAATCAGTAAACAGCTTAGGAGAGGCTGTTGAATGATAAGCTTGTTTACTGGAAAAGAAGACAAATAAGCTGAGTATGCAGCAGAAGGAAGAAGAGCATCAAGAGGCAGTGTGTGTATATGCTTAGCTGTCATTAATTGTTTGTTAATTCAGTTGTAACTAACTAAGAAAAGAAGATACAGATCACGTGTAATGTGTGTTGCCTAAACTATATAAATAGGCAATCTGTCAAGCACATTGGAAGCACTACCAAAAATACAAAGCAGAACAATTACTCTGCAACTCTTTTCTCTCCAGCTCGTAAAGCTTGTTCTTCCTAATTTCCAGCATATCAACCTGCAATCAAACCACACAAAAACACAATCAACACACAAAATTCAACAATATAGGTATAGGTGGCACTCTATTAGCTTAGGGTATTGAAGTCTCAGGATTTTCCCTTGAGTTTTCTGGAAGAAAATGAAGGCCTTGCCCTATATTTTATGATAGCAAGTTGTGGTTTCTGGGTCTACAGAGGATAGGAAGAACAACTTCTATAATATCAGTGCCTTTGGTCTCTAATGGCAGAAAAAGTTCAACTCGTTTTGTTTTACAAGGAAGCAAAGAAACTATATATATATATATATATATATATGAACAAATCAATTAAGATATTAAACAATATAATTAACTAATCAAGTTTCATACATAGGTAGCATTAAGAGGATCCCATAAGTGGATGTGTCAGTAGTCTTCCTAAGCTCCTCTCTCCTTTTCCCTCGAAAAATATTATTTTGTTCGCAGATATCAAAAGATTCTATTGTGCATCCATTTCAGCCATTCTCTTCTTTTTTTCAATTTTGTGGGTTCAATGGAAACCATAGTTAATGAATCCTAGGATGATCAATGACATCAGGGATGACATACATAATAAAGTAGGAAAAATAAAAGGAAATAGAAAGAGAGAAGAACCTTGAGTTTGAGTACTCAAAAAGCTTGCCAGTTGCAGAAAACACCATGAGAGCAATCTCAGCATCGCAAAGAGTTGAGAGCTCGTAAGCTTTCTTGAAAAGCCCTCTTCTCCTCTTCGAAAAGGTAACTTGCCTCGCGGCTGTGTTGTCTATCTTCTTGATCTGGATTTTCTTTCGAGTTATCTTCAACTCACCCTTCATGCAGAATCAACCGAGACAATTCATGAAAAACTGATCAAAATAGAATCCCTAAGAGTGAGTGAGACCGAGTACAAATACCATACACCTATGTGATACCGATGTTTACAGACAGAAAAATCAATACCCTTTTACACAAAATGAGAAAAACCATGCATCACATTTCATCAACAAGTATATTTACAAGGATTTTTTTTATTGACATATTTGCACAAATGTATTACATATTTTAAAAGACATGAACAGAATCAACAAGCAACCATGAATTTTATTAACTACAAGCATACATGAAAAGTGCTCATATGAATTTTATTAACTACAAGCATACATGAAAAGTGCTCATATGAATTCTATTAGCTACAAGCCAAGATGTTATATTATTTGAAAGGAATACTAATTAATACACTCTATTTATTAAACTGATGACTTCTACGCCATTAAATATTGCTGGGTAACCCTCCATCTTTCGGATTCAATCAGGAAAAGGTAACCTGCAAGAATTTTGAAGTTCCGTTATATAAAAATTAACATTATCTGGAATCAAACACAATTTGAAAGAAATTATTTGTATGAAAATGAGTGTAACAGGCCAACCCTAGTTTAAGAAAAGCACAGGAGCTATCGTAGTCTTGGCGAGGATCAGCTGAGCTCATACTGCTTATATTGGTCACTAAAGAATCTGATGATTTGTCAGGTTCGAGCAAACGCCTTTGGCCAGCTGATAAATCCATCACCTATCAAATAAAAAATGAAGTCAAAAAATTGAGAGATCGTAACAAGAAAGGACTGAAAATTCATAGTTGATATGTAGTCTCACTTGCTGCTTCAATCGCTGGTTCTCTTCTACTAATTGCTCCCCCTACAAATTAACAAAAAATAACATAAAATTGAATAGAGAGCGACCATTGTAATCATTTGATGAAGTATGGTAATAATATTATTTTATACTATGATCTTGTTTAATTTTATTGATTCAGGATTAAGTTTTGAAGCTTATTTTATAATTTTTACAGCCTGAAAATATCCGAAGTAAGGAATGTGACCTTGCTCTTGAGAGCATTGATCTCCTTCATACCTTTTTCCCCCTGAAACAAATAAAAGTTAAAACAAATTCGTTAAGTATTGCACATAGTTTTCAGTATATACAAGCTGGTTCAACCTTTTCTTCCACAATACGACGCAAGCTTCCTTCGATTGATTTTTCTAATTTTTGTAGTTCTTCGAAGGTCAATCCTTGTAGATCTTCTCCCCTCATGTGCCTGTCATCAATGGATCATTATATGTCTCAGCATTGCACACAGGAATGTTCATCTATCGTATCAGCCATTATTAGTCCTGTAATTTTACCTCAGTTCGCAGTTTTTCTCTGCTATTTCTTTGATCAACATGGCATGCACGCCATCATCAAGCTAAAAGGAGAAACAATATTGCCTTCGTTAATGCAAAGACATACTATCTTGTATAATTTAGTAAAGTTCAATTCTTGAAACATGATCATTATCTTCTCCACCTTCAACTTAATTTAAAGATTTCGAAACAAATTATTGTTGGAAAAAATGCTTTTTAGACATGGTTTTTGGAAATATTTGAGATCTAATTAGAAGTGAAATTAATCCAATTTTTTTGAAAAATTTTCTTCGACGTGTGTATTATATCATGAAATATTAAAAATTTTAAAACCATCATAGGTGAATGAATGAGAAATTGATATCAAATAACACTTGGTGAATTTGGTGAATACCAAAATCCAACAATAAAAATGTCCCATGTTGAAAAAATAAAAACTTCTTCTTTGTGTATATGGTCTTCATCCCACATTGTAGAAATAGAAATTCTTCTCTTCCAAGGCCTATATATGCGTTTAACCTTTATTCCAAATTAAAAAAAGAAAAACTCTTCTTCTCTTAGAAGGCCACTATATAGAGAGAGGTTTTGCTTGTTTATTAAAAAAAAAAAAGTTATTCCTTTTAAATTATTTTCCTAGACTTCCATCTTTAGTGGTTATTCTAGTTTTCACATGGAGAGAAAATGAGTCACTTTGAATTTAAGTTCACTTGGATTTAGTGTTGAAGTTGCATCAAAACTAAGAAATATGATTATTAAATTCTTGGAGACAATTTGCATCTACTATGTGCATGAATTGATAGACACCATTTAATTTAAGAATAAATAGTATTTCTCTTGCAAAATCATATCTTTTATGTTGTTACATACAATTAAAGATTCAACAAGTACGTGTGATTTAATTTGTTAATAATTTAAGTAATATCTTTTGTTGGTGTGCTACTTTAATTGTTTATATATATATATATATATATATATATATATATATATATTGCTATGTATGCATAAATATTTTATTCTTTGTAGTTTGTGATTTGATGGAAACTTTAGAATTATTAATCAACTTTAGTTAAATAAATTTATATTTATTTATCTTTGTGAAAATATATTAAAGTTTTTTTTCATTAATAAATACAAAAATCTTAAGAAATTCTAAAATTTAATTTGTTTATAAAAATAATTTTATTTGATTAATAATATAATTATAAAAAAATAATCCAATTTATGACACATGTTATTGCATATGTTACTACATTATATTAATTTAGTTTAAAATTATTTATTAGTCACATATTATAAAACTATATAAGATGAGTTTTATTATTTTATTTTAATTAAAATTAAAAGTTTGTGACATGTTACCTTCTCACATAAAAATAAAGAAAAAATAGTTAAAGCAAGATTAGTCAATTGGTATGAGTAGCTTTAGTTTTTTAAAATATTACTTCAATAATAATAAATGTCATTTCAACAAGAAGGATCTCACCATCATATTCTGCCTTGATTTTCTAATATACTTGATATAAAATAAACTTCAAAGCTACTTTGAGGAAATATATTATAAAAAATGAAACTCCATCTATTATGCATAATCATACTTGAAAACTAATGATTCTTCCACTTAGATGTAAAGCATTCAGTCAAAAGTGGATATTTAAAAGAAAGATGAAAACTTATGGAACTATTAACAAATATAAAGTAATGCTTGTTAAAAGCTTCAAATAACAATAAGGTGTAAACCATTTTAGCACATTCACCCATTTTAAAAATAAATTTTATATGAATGTTAGTAATTATCATAGTTATTAACAAGATTATAATACATAAAAAAGATAATTTTCTAATATGATGACCTTGACCAAAAAGTGTACATGAAAGAACCCTAGGTTTTTTATTTTATTTTAAGGCAATACAAAAATTATAAGTTTGTCAAGTCATTATATGATTTCAAACAAGGATCCAAATCATGACATGAAAAATATGATAAGGTTATATTGTTAAATGACTTTAAAATCAATGAAATTGATAAATATTTTAATAAAAAAAACTCAAATAAAGATTATGTTATTGTATATTTTTAAATGGATGACATGTTAATTATGAACAACAATTATTGCATGATGAAGCCTACAAAAAAATAATATTAACTAACAAGTTTGAAATAAAAAACTTGGGTGTTGCAAATGTTGTTTTAGGAATGTAAAATTTTTGTTCATCTTATGGATCATTATTTACCATCTTTTTATGTTTAGAAAATTATCGATAATTATTTTAAAGGTGACAATAGCTTGGTCAAAATATCAATAGGTACAAGTTTACATCTATCCAAAACTAAAGACAAAACAATATATAAATTAGAATATTCTTAAACAATTAAGAACTTGATATATGTTATGAAATGTACAAGATCAGATTTTGCATACTAATCTCATAAGCTGAGTACATATTCAAATATTTGAGGTACACTTTATACTATGGACTATATTATATTCGATACTTAATGATACTATAAAGGTATAGTAAAACAAATTAAATATTAGATATTTAAGATTAAAACTTTAATATTTGATATGTCTTCATAGTTGGAAGAGTTGTAATGTCTTAGAATTCTTCTAAGCAAATTTGCTTCACAAGATATATGATAAAATTAGTATTTATTGCTCTTGATAAAGCTGAAGCGAAAATGAAGTGACTTTGGCATTTCTTAGAATTCATTCTGTATTGGCCAAAGATAGTGCCAAAAATTTAGGCTTATTGTGACAATCAATCAACAATTGGAATCGCATAAAATAGTAAAATGGCAAGCCTAAATACATCATGGACACAATATTCTTTAAAACTTACTCTAAAATTAAATTATTTTCATTAATCATGTAAAGTCAAAGGAAAATATTACAGATCCACTTACTAAAAGCTTAATGAGAGAGTTTGTGCATAGTTCATCAAGAAAAATAGGTTTAATACCTTTATAGATAGAAAAATATCATGATGATAACTTTATCTAGTTGAATGAAGATCTCAAGATCTAGATTTAATGGGAAAACCAAGTCATATGATATTCTCAATAACATGAAAAAAAAAATATTTTCTTTTTATCTCTATGATGAAAAGGGTGTTATCTACAACTTGATAAAGGTGAGATGTGCTTTAAATAATCTTTTTATCTTGGTATACCAAATGGAATATCAAAAAATATTTTGAATGAAAAAACACTTATAAGAGTGAGAAATGTGATAGTTTTTTTGAATTGTTTTTTTAAAAAATGCTAAATTCTTAGATATACTAAAGAAACAAGAGTTGTTCAAGTCCAAAATGATCATAACCATGAGAGTTAAAAACGCTCTAGGAACAAAATTAAGTGTTGTTGTCTTGGTTAATTAGATAAAATTCAATAGTTTAAGAAATCATATTCACTAATTGAACAATATTTTAATAAGAGAGATTCAGAATCAAAAGTTATCTATCATGATATAATAACCTACCAATTCACTCTTTCCATAATTTGGGAAGTCTTCATATATTTGTTAGTCAATTTTCATTCATATAGAGATTCTTGGAAAACTTAGCTTTTAGACATAATTTTAGATTCATTTAAGGCTTATTGAAAAATTGAATCCATCTATTTTTAGTTAAAACTTTGATGAAAAATTTTCTCCAATATAAATACTATAATATAAAATATCACAATGTTTAAAATCAATTATCAGTAAATAAAAAACTAATCTCAAAGAACTCTTGGTGGAGTTGGTAAAATATCAAAATCCAACTATAAACTTTGTCCCATATTAGAGAGATAGAAATCCTTCCATCCCAATATGGATTTTATTAGTAAAATATCAAAATCCAACTATAAACTTTGTCCCATATTAAAGAGATAGAAATCCTTCTATTAGAGAGATAGGTCAATGTGTTTGTGTTTTGTCCTATTTTGGATAAAGGGAAACTCTTCTTCTATCCTAATGTGGATTTTATTGGTTTATAAAAGATAAAAAGTATTATTTCTTAACAATCTTTTTTTTTATCTTATATGATTATTCTAGTTTTTATGTAAAGAAAAAATAAATCATTTTTTTATGTTCACTTAGGTTTAGTGTTTAAGTGCATCATTACTTAGTATGATTGTTGAATCTTGATAGGCAATTTGTATCTACTGCTTACACCAATATGCAAGTGAAATTTGTCTTAACGACAAAAGATACAATTCTTGTAACAATCACCTATTTTTATTGTATTGTATAATTTGCACTTCAACAAGTGTGATTTAACTTGTTATTAGCATAAGTATTTAATATCTTTGGTTGACATGTTGATTTAATTTTATAAATATTACTTTATGTGTATGCTGATTTTATTCTTTGTAGTTTGTAATTTATTATTTGATTTAAAAACAAATTTTAAATATTAATTAGCTTTATTTAAGTAAATTTAGTGTTATTATATAACTATATTGTGTAAAGTTGCAAACCATGATCCTTTTTATGAATTCTAACTATGAAATAAATGTCATATCCTATTTCAAAGTATATCTTAACAACATCATATGGTGAATGTTAAAGGATAATATAAATTATATTTTGGAGCCTCATCTAAAAATTTAAACTTTTAGGTAAAATAGTTTTTTGATATAGTATCAATATGTTGACCAAATAATCACGAGTTCTAATCTCACTACCCTCAGATGAAATGATTTCTTAATAGTGAGAATATGGTTAGCAAAATAAGAACATAAAGGGGATTAGAAAGAATGTTGAATTCCTTACCATTATACTATATCTCCATGTATATGATGTCTAAGGAGGTAGAAAGAATAATCATATATCCATGTATATGATGTCTATGGGAGTAGAAAGAATAATTACTTCCATCCATAGAAGAGTTTTTACGGGCAGAAGTGAAAGGAAAATTTGAAAGGTTGCATAGCAAACAGCTGTTAAGGAAAAGAAGATGGGCTGTGTAGCGGTGGGTTCGTTCTTTATTGGCAAAGAATAAAGCAAATGTCTATGGAATTTAAGTTCTTTATTGGCAAAGAATAAAGCAAATGGCATGGTATTTATTCGGTGATTGGATCAGAATATGAAGCAGGTGGGAGTTTAAGAATTCAATATGGTTTGTGGCTGGAGATGGCAAAATAGTGAGGTTTTGGACAGACAAGTGGGCATGAAACTATATTCTCTCACATCAATTTTGAAAGTTGTTTGCAGTTTCAATGCAACAAGCACGCCAAGTTTCAAGCTTCGGGACTTGGGTGGATACAACTTGGATTTGGAGGCTAACCTAGAGGAGGGATTTGAACAATAAAAGCTTACAAACTTGATGAATGTTTTTCAATCACAGACACGATCTTAAGCAAAGTTAGATAAGAAGATTTGGGAAGCGATGGAATTTATATACAACTTGATATAAGATAAAGTTCTCTTCCCAGGTTAATGGAAAGCTGATATATTCTATGCTGGTTAGCTATGAAAAAACGACTTTGTAAGAAAAAAATCTAACCCGATGGAAGAAACCTCGTCAGTATGGATGCGACAAGATGTCTTTTCTGCAGAAAATTTATTGAATCAACATTACACCTTGTCCGCCACTATCATTTCTCCTGGTGGTTTTGTTCTAGAGTAATTCAATGGTGGGGAGTTTTAAACAGTTCTCTTGAATATTCTTACACTCAATGGCTAAGCTACAGCTCATGGAAATTCCAGGTCAAAGCATGGAAGTTAGTTTTCTTAGCGGCCTTGTAGACAATTTGGCAAAACCGAATTATTGGCCATCTCTTTTTTTAATTGTTAATGTATAGAATTTCAGTTTGAACTCGATCACAACATAGAAGGGGGCTTCACATTTAAGCGAAAGAAAAGCTAGGAAAAAAACGATTTCATGGAAGAAAAAGAAAAACTAATTGCAATAAAATCTAGCCATGAACTTATTATTTGACTTATCAATCCAGCATTAATCAGCAGAAGAGAAGAAAAAAATTATTGATTACCCTTTATTCATTTCTTCCTCTTATATGAACATCAATATTGAAATATATATATATATATATAGGTACAAATTCATAAACTTGATAAGCGACAATAAGAAAACTAATTACCTGCTGCTCAAGAGATGACTGACAAAGCGTGTTAAAGTTCATTGGATGCCTATTGCGCCTTTCAATCACTTGCCCCATGCTTCAAAAAAAGAAGAAGAAGAAGAAGAGGTAGGGCAGGTGAAATTAGCTAACAGTAACAGTGATAGAATATTAAATTGCTGGCTCCTAAGATTGTTCCAAGTATTCTTGTCTAATTAGATAGAAGTTGTGTTTTCAATGATAAACAAATCATTATTAATAGAAAGGTTAGTGCTGTATGATGTAAATAAAATATCAAACGATGCAGAAATCAATGGTGCTAAGCACCCTTTACTTGAAGGAGCCATGATGGTTAGGGCAGGGTTATATATATATATATATATAAGCACCCTTTACTTGAAGTAGTTAATTAATGACAGAAAAAGTCGCAGCAACTCTGTCTGCAAGCAAGCTACTAACTCCACTGGCCAAACACAGTATATGCAGAAAGCATAGCTGGATTACAAAACACGTATAAGATCATTTGCAAGATACCTCCTAGAGGCAAACCTACACAACTAGCGTACAGAAATCTTGAAGGGCAAGGTGAAATGTTTTTCAAGTGTGAAATATTAAGTAAACCCTAACATTACCAATAACAGATCCTATATTAAAGAAGCTTGAAGTGGGAAATCAATTTAACAATAGCAAACCCTAATATCATCCGCAAGGTACTCAATCTATACCTCTCTATATACATAGTTCAAGAGCAATATAAAGTAATACAAGGAAAGAGAAGGCCTGGTTCCAAGACCACCTATTGAAATCAAAACTTATCATACATCTAGAATGTAGTTAGTGATTTGGCTGAGATCGATCTCAGGCTACAGAAACCCTAAACAATCTAGATTTAATAATATAAAACTGAGAAGATCTAATAAAAAAGGAATTTTATTACAGAAGCAAGCAAAACCCAAGAATCCATGTATTGACACAAGGTACTAATCCTGTTTTTCACTGCAACAATGGCATTTGCAATCATTTCCTATAAAATTTTATTTAGACCGGTCCTTACAAAAGTAAACTCTCTTATGACGGGAAAGTAATCCATCTCCATCATGAGTTATTTATTATTACATTTCCATATCTTTATATTTAACTTAAAAACTTATTTCTATAAAATCTATTTTTGAATTACATGTGAAATTGCTTTCCAAACCCATCCCATGCATACAAAAACCATCTGATCAATTTGCTAATCCAAGGATAGAAATATATGCAAGCATGTGAAAGAGGCAATTTCCTCCTCATATTTTTCAATATTACTTATTAGAGTAATATTATATAATATTACTTATTATATGAATCCTAACCCTTCTTGTGTGCTAAACCAGATCAGATACAAGGATAAGGCTGGAGTTAATTACTATCTTACTAGAAAAATTGAGAGAGAAGAGGCATCAACATTAAAAAAAAAATCATAATAAATAGATTCATGAAATTTATTTATTTGATGGTGGATGACATAAAAATCAAGGTCATTGAAAAAAAAAAACAAATTCAATTGATGTAAGATTATAATATATTTCGTTCATGATTGTACATGCATTAGAAATGAAAAACAAAATCTATAGCACTATTAATCAAAAGAAAAAGGTATTTTCTTCTAAAATAAAATCACATAAAAGTCAGACTTGAAACTAGCAATGAAACCCTAATAGGTGTTTATTTTAAATTCTAAGTTCATCACAAGTCTTTTATAAGCACAAGTTACATAGGTTGAGATGCCTCTACCAAAAATCAAGCTAAAATATTCCATGTATCCAAAAATTTAATTTTCAGACTAAATGTGAATTACAGTTTTTTTTTTATTCTTTCTTTGTTCACTAAAACAAATAATGGAAATGCATTCCCTATTGAATAAAATTACATACTCAAGAAATGTTAACCCAAATTAATAATTGTTGACAAATTTATTTTTGAAAAATAAATGACCAAAAAATTATAATATTTTTTTAAAACCAATTAATTCAGTTTTTAATTGTTTCTCCAATTAAATTTATGTCCTGTAATATTTTCCTATAAAACTCTAAAAATAAATTTAAAATATCTTAGTTATCGTTTTTTCATCTTAGAAAAGAGCTTCACAACAAGTTTTATCATGTAACTCTTTTCCTCTCTTTTTTTTTTAGATTTTTTTCTTAAATATTCTGTAGATTTTTTTAAAAAAAATGAAAGATTTGTTGTTTTTAATTGCTAGAATTCTTAGAAATATGTGATGAATATTTGTCTTATCATTGGTCAGGCTTAGGGTTTTAGAGTCATACTTTTTTTTATGGTTTGGTCACTATTGCTCAGGAGAATGGATTAAATACAAGAAGAGTAGGCACCTTCACGTGCACGCCAAAATTCATTTTTAAATAATGTAAAGCAACTGAATTTATTTATTTATTTGTAAATTCTTATCGTATAGTGTTTATCATAAAATATCCATTATTAATCAACTTCATAGCAAATGAAATTTTATGAGCAGAACGTATTCTTCAGCAAATAAAAATGTTCGTAAAGTGCATGGTTTCATTAGTTTCATCATGGTTCTTAAAGCACGCCTCCTGATAAGATCCTTCAAATTGAATCATTGAATACAGCTATTTCTGAATTTATTTTAAACAAAACAAAAAAGAAATTGGTGTTAAAACTGCTGAATTAAACATTGTAGGAAAAGAAAACGAGAAAAGGCACCTATGCTTTAATTATTATTATTATTATTATTATTATTATTATTGTTGTTGTTGTTGCTGCTGCTGCTGCTTTTTGGTGCAAGAAGTAAAAAATAAGTAATATGAGAAAATAAAAACTACATTAATAAACTTTAATGGAAGCCATTGGTAAGACATGACCTTGATCTTGGAGAAAAAAGAATCATATTTATTGGTGATTAAAAGTTAAATAGGCGTCTCCTCTTCCTAGTTAACATTGAAGGAAGCGAAGCATTTGTATAATGTATTGAAAAAATCCATCGGATCATATCAAGACCCTAACTTAAAATCCAAATTAACATTGAAGGAAGCGAAGCATTTGTATAATTTTGAAAATAAAATGACAATTATAATGATCGGGGCAGGAGCATATCAATATATGTAACAAAATATGGAGGCTTCGTACACGGACAGGAAGCTTCGAGATGTGCACGACAAGGTTAAATCTTATGCTTCGAGATATACTGGAAAATTAATTGTAATTTATGAGTACAAATCAGGCAATTATTTCAATAGGGTACATAACAAAGACAGTGAAGGGACTCTTTTTCTTTTTTTTTCTCATACATCATTCTACGATAGTTGTAATCAATCACTTTATCAAAGAACACATATAGGTGGCACTCTATTAGCTTAGGGTATTGAAGTCTCAGGATTTTCCCTTGAGTTTTCTGGAAGAAAATGAAGGCCTTGCCCTATATTTTATGATAGCAAGTTGTGGTTTCTGGGTCTACAGAGGATAGGAAGAACAGCTTCTATAATATGAGTGGCTTTGGTCTCTAATGGCAGAAAAAGTTCAACTCAGTTTTGTTTTACAAGGAAGCAAAGAAACTATACATACATTTATATATATATATATATATATAAACAAATCAATTAAGATATTAAACAATATAATTAACTAATCAAGTTTCATACATAGGTAGCATTAAGAGGATCCCATAAGTGGATGTGTCAGTAGTCTTCCTAATCTCCCCTCTCCTTTTCCCTCGAAAAATATTATTTTGTTCGCAGATATCAAAAGATTCTATTGTGCATCCATTTCAGCCATTCTCTTCTTTTTTCAATTTTGTGGGTTCAATGGAAACCATAGTTAATGAATCCTAGGATGATCAATGACATCAGGGATGACATACATAATAAAGTAGGAAAAATAAAAGGAAATCGAAAGAGAGAAGAACCTTGAGTTTGAGTACTCAAAAAGCTTGCCAGTTGCAGAAAACACCATGAGAGCAATCTCAGCATCGCAAAGAGTTGAGAGCTCGTAAGCTTTCTTGAAAAGCCCTCTTCTCCTCTTCGAAAAGGTAACTTGCCTAGCAGCTGTGTTGTCTATCTTCTTGATCTGGATTTTCTTTCGAGTCATCTTCATCAATTAGAAAACTTCAACTCACCCTTCATGCAAAATCAACCAAGATAATTCATCACTTACTGATCAAAATAGAATCCCTAGGAGTGAGTGAGACCGAGTACAGAAAACCATATATAGACCTATTGTTATACGCTCATTATTAGAGGCCAATACCGATGCTTACAGACAGAAAATCTAAACATATTCATTATTAGAGGGCAATACCGATGTATACAGTCAAAAAAATCAATACCCTTTACATAAAATGAGATAATTCACGCACCATACTTGTTTAACATGTATATTTACAAGGAAATCAGTTTTTTTTTACTGCTATATATGCTTAAATGTGTTTCATATTTTCAAAGATATGAACAGAAAAAAGGAGGAGGAGAATTAGAGTGATGAATTTCACAAGATAAAGAAATCCGGATCGCTTCATCACCCAAAGAAGTCCTTTCTTGAGGAAAAATATCAATTGAAGATCTGGGGTTACATTAATGTACAATGGTGGATCTTTATTGCAAGAAATCAAGAAGGGATCTTTGGTTTCAGAAAATCAACCCACAACAAAGAGAGAGAGAGAGAGAGAGAGGTGAAATTATAACACAGAGAGGAAAATTAATTGAAGAAATCAAATGTCTATTGACTGCTCAAAACAACTGTACTGAGAGAATATGCCTATATATAGAAAATTAAGAAAAAATCATCCTGTTTCAATAAAAGTGGAAACAAGTTTTAATAAAAAAAGAAGAAAAAACAGGTACACCAGTGAGATAATATTTCTGTAAATAGAAATGTATAGAATCCCTCTCTGAGATAAAGTTAGGGAAACAAAATTAGATAAAGAACAGCCCCAAAGAGCAAACTATTGCCGGATCAGGCCAAGAATCTTGAACGGAGTACAGAAGAAGACAACATCAGCAACAGCAATAATAAACAACACATAATCTGAAACAACCCTAGCTAGAAATTTAAAACATGAAAGGTACTTTCAAGGGAATCAAGGTGGTGGAGAAGGAAAGTAACCTACCAGTAATTCAAGCTGCCATTGAGCTTTGCAAGAAGGTTGTGAGCTTGCAAGGGTTGGTTTTGCTTCAGTTCTTCTTAACTATTTCTAAGGTGTCTTTTTCTGGTGCTGTGACACTTCACAGAAAATCAACGTCAAGTCCCCTACACCTATGGTATTTAGAGAGAGGTAAAAGAGGAAAACAATGTTTCTCAGGGAGATCTTAACCTAGCTTGCAGGAAAAAGAAAGATTCTTTTTTATAGCCAAGCAAGAAGTAACAGTCTGCAATTTTCTCAAAATGGTTATTATTGTTGTTGTTGAAAAAGAATATATATTAATTACTAGCTGTGGTCATTTTTTTTTAATTTATTATTTATTTATTTATTTATTTTTATTTGAGTTTTTTTTATGGTTAAGGATATTTTTGAGGAAAAAAATTAGAAATATATCAAAATAATTTTAAAAAAATATATATTTTTGATATTATTAATCATATGACTATAATTTAAAAAAATAAAAAAATTAATTTAAAATAAAAAAAAATTAAAAAAAAACTATTTTAAAACGAATTTACAAAAAAAAGTCAGATTGAATTTAAGGGTAACCTTTTTTTGTAATGGTGAGATTTGCTTTCTGAACAGACAGCGATGCTGATCTATTGTTAGCCGTTGTACCCTCGTACCAATGTTGTCTCGACAGCTTATCTCTCCAGTCAGGCTAGTACAAGGTAATTGTGACCATAGCTGGAAGCAGTGGACCACGTCATTTTATATTTTAAGTAACAAGCTAATATTAGACTGAAAAAAATACTCCACTCCTACAAATACAGATAAGGAAAAGATATATACGGCAGATTTGTTTTTGCGATTTTTTTTTGTAAAAGTTATTTTTTTGGGTTAATTTTTTTATATTTTTAGATTGTTTTGACATGTAGATATGAAAAAAATATTATTTTAATATATTTTAAAATAAAAAGATATTTTAAAAATTATTACTTCTATTATATTAAGTAAATCACGCATAAACAAAAGCACTAATAACGTGATTGGAAATTCCTTGATTTATTTTTTCAAAAAATATATATTATTTATTTATTAAAGATAATCTTATTCCACTAGTCATTTTAGAATTAATTAAACGCAGCTTGGTATTTTCAAAAAACAAAATACATATTATAATTTCTTAATTGCTTTTAAAAGGAAAAAAAAATACTTAACTTGGATCTTGAGGTTTTTATGATATTTTATTTTTCACAATATAGTAAAATAATTATATTGCTTTTAAAATCAAAATTTTCTAATTTTATTTCTAAAAGCTTGTTTGTATAATTATTTTGGTTTCTATTTTTGTGATTACTAAATAGTTTTAAAAAAAATAATTTTTTTAATAAATAAATAAATAAAAGGTTAATACTTATGACATATAAAGCAACGAGTTAATTGCTTTATTGCGTTTAAGTGACATATAAATCAACTTATGACATAAAAAAACAATCCTCCTAATAATTTTTTAATAAGTTATAATATATATATATATATAATAGTCAAATCATAATGATAATACATTGTGGTGACTACTATAATTACAATAGTGATATCATAAAAATTATAATGGTTGTTGCAGTGACATCAAAAGAATGAATATGATGATGAAGTGGTGATTGTGTTACGATATTATAGATAGCAATAATGTGGTGGTGGTGTGACATTGTAGAATAATGTGTTAGAATATTGTAGGTAATAATATTGTAGATGGAATTAATTAAATAGTATTGTGAGTTAGATTCATGTATTAAAAACATTTTATAATAAATAAGTTTATTTTATAAATTGAATATAAAATATTTTATAATTAATCAATTTTTCTATAAAATATTTTACATCAAAACAATTTATAAAAAAGTTTGTCAAAAATATTATAAAATATACTAAAAAATATCAGTTTTTGAAATTATTGTGCACACTCTAACGATACATTGTAGATTAAAGAAGTGCATTATTTCTAATTTTTACTCTGGTCCTTTAACTTTTATTTTGTGTGATTTGAACTTTTTGAGCCTGAATTAGCCTCTAATTGCATATTTGTTTTAGAAGGGAGGGTTTAATTGAAAAATAAGGGATTGAAGTGAACCTCTTTAGTACCATAGAGGCAGATTAAAACATTTATTTTAAACTCTCATGATTTTTAGATATAAGATAATCATTCTCTTGAAATTTAAGAGAATACATTTTAGTATTTGTCTTTTTTTTTTCAGTCCTTGTTTTGTTGGGAGTAAAGAGAGGAAGTTACTTAATTTTGATTTAAAAAGAGGAAGTGGTCATTTGAGAAGATTATAGCCACCAAAATAATTGATTTTGTGTTAGAAGATTCCATATGATGTTGGAGATTCTGTTTATATGTTTGTTTGCCTTTAAAACACTTACAAAAACATATATGAGCTCAAAAAAAAATTGTGTCGGGTTATTTTTCAAGTTTCGAGGTGGTTTTTTAGTTTTTTGGTGGTCATGTATTGATTTAACAAGGTTTTCATAATGTTTTTCTAGTGTTTTGGATGCCTTGATTTATTTTTTTATTTTTTTAAAATATTATTATTTATTAAGGATAATTTTATTCCAACAATAACTTTAGAATTAATTAAAGACAGCTTGGTATTCTAAATAAATAAATAAATATTATAATTTGTTAATTGCTTTTAAAAGAAAAAAATTATTTAACTTGGATCTTGAGGTTTTTAATTAAGTTATGACATAAAGAAACAATCTTCCTAGGTATTTTTTAATTAGTTATAATATATATATATATATATAATAGTCAAATCATAATGATAAAATTGTAATGGTAGTTGCAGTGATATCAAAGGGATAAATATGATGATGATGAAGTGGTGATTGTGTTATGATATTCTAGATAGTGATAATGTGTTGGTGGTGGTGTGAGATTGTAGAATATTATAGTTAGTAATATTGTAGATGGAATTAATTAAATAGTATTGCGAGTTAGATTCATGTATTAAAAATAATATATAATAAATAAATTGATTTTATAAATTTAATATAAAATATTTTATAATTAATCAAGTTTTATATAAAATATTTCACATCAAAATAATATATAGAAAAGTTTGTCAAAAATATTTTACAATATACTAAAAAATATTAGTTTTTGAAATTACTGTGCACACTCTCACAATACATTGTAGATTAGAGAAGTGTATTTTTTGTAATTGTTACTATGGTATTTTAACTTTTATTTTGAGTGATTTTAATTTTTTGAATATGAATTAGCCTCTAATTGCATTTTTTTTTTTATTAGAGAGGGTTTAATTGAAAAATGAGAGATTGAAGTGAAGCTCTCTAGTACCATAAGAGTCGGATTAAAACATTTATTTTAATCTCTCATGATTCTTAGATATAAGATAACCATTTCCATGAATTTTAAGAGAATACATCTTAGTACTTATCTTCTTCTTTTTTTCAGACCTTTTTTTGTTGGAAGAGAAGACGTCATCGAATTTGATTTAGAGAGACAAAGTGGTCGTTTGAAAATATTATAGCCACCAAAATAATCGATTTTGTGTTAAAAGATTCCATATGATGTCAGAGGTTATGTTTATATGTTTGTATGCCTTTAAAACACTTACAAAAGCATATATGAGCTTAAAAAAAATTATTTCAGGTGAATTTTCATGTTTTGAGGTGGTTTTTTAGTGGTCATTTATTGGTTTGACAAGATTTTCAAGATGTTTTCTAGGTATTTTGGATAAAACATGAGTTGAAAATGAGTTTTTAATATAAAAAAAGAGCTCGTTTTTCAAAAAACCATAGTAGTGTTAGCTTTTAGGTTTTGAAGTCAACGCATTGTGTGGTAGCATTAACAACTCGCTTATTTTTTAAGATAATTTAGGGTGGACAACAAGCTTGGGCCAGGCATTGCAAGCTAGAGCATAGGCCATTGTTTTATTGGGTCTGACTTGCCAAGTCCAAAAAAATCTATTTTTTTTTTAATTTCTATCTTTTAAAAAAATAATGCATTATCTGTGTGTATTTTTTCAAATAAAATTTGATTTATGTTTTAATTAAGTTCTTATTATTTTTTAAATGATATTGGGTGTGTTTAGTTTTTTAAAAGAAAAATATGATTCATCTGTGATTTTTTAAAGTTTATATAGATTAGATTTATTTTTTTTAATATTTTTTAATTATTATTCAATAAGTTTTATGCGTGTCGGGTTCTATTACAAATTTATTCTCTTTTTATATTATAAATTTTATTTTGATAAAGGAATTCATCAAACACGATAAGGTGAAATACCCGTATTGCAATGTTAGATATCTTGATTTTTATTTTTTATGTAATTTTTTCAATTTCATTTTTGTTTATTGTTGGTGAATATATTTTTTCATTGCTTTACACAAAAGTTGTTGATTTGTTTAATTAAATATGTGCATAAGTTTTTTTTATTTATATCTAGTAGATGTTTTAGTGTAAAAAAACAAGTTGAAGAATTTTGTATATTCATTTTCTTAAGTATGTTTTAGATTTGATGCTATATTCTTATATATATTTTTCCTTGAACCTTTTATAAAAACTACATTTTTATAATCTAATCTTTTAGTCCAAGTTTATAATGTATTTTATTTTTTTCTTCATTCTTTTGAATTTTGTCTTTCTATTAATGTTTTTATTCTTTTCAATTTAACTCTTAAATTTAAAATTTTCCATTGCATTTTAATTTATTTTTCATTGCAATTCTAATCCTCATTATTTTTTTATTTTTTTGTGATTTTAACTCTCATGATTTTTTCATGTATAATACTTTTGATTTTATAACTTGGGTCATGATTTAAAAAATTATCAATTACTTTTTTGTCTAATTCTTTGCTTTGAGATTCATTTCCTTTTTCTTTCCATGCAATTATCATATCCTCATTTATTCTTACATTGTTAACAAATAAGATCATTTAGATGTTTCGAGAATATTATAAAGAGATGTCTATAATATTAGCAAGTATTTGTCTTTTGCACCGAATCATTTCCCCCCGCTCTGTATGTTGTCAATATCTTATTGGGGCTGTCCAACCAATAAAAACCTAAATATGTGCATTTCTTGTAAAAATTTAGGATAATTGAGATTTTACTCATTTATTTGAATCCCTAAAACATGTTTTATAGATATAGATACGTGATTATCTATAAAAATGTATTCTTAGGACTTGGAAACTCCTCCCCTTTCACACACACACATACACACACACACACACACAGGTTGGGCTGTTAAAATGGTATGATGTTATCATAAATTATTTTTAATAATGGGAAACAAGGAGATAAATATTCAAAAATGAGTATTTTTTTCATATTTAATAAAAAAAACACTCAATATGGTGATTGTCAATTATTTGTAATTTCATAGAGTCATGCTAAATTACGCCGCCTGTGAATCTTATTCATCCATGATCATATTTCTCTTCTGTCTCCAACGATTTAATGACCATAAAATGTGAGATGATTTCGTATTTGTATTAGCTTGATTGTCCTTGAAAGGCAAACGTATTTAATTTGAGAAAAATAAAAGAAATATATTTTATTTTTATTCAATATTTAATAGAAATTATTCATAGAGTATTTGCTAACATCACAACAAAAGCTTTTTGGTAGTATATGGTATCATCATATGATTTTTAAAAATATCATTGTAATTCTTTTAGATAAAAATAATTTTATTTTAGAATTTTAAGAAACTTTAAAAATAAATAAGGGCTAGAGGAGTCAAACCCATGCGTGTTCAGGTTCGGGGGTGTTTGAGAGAGCTTTTCAAAAGTATTTTTTAAAAAAAATGAATTTTTTATTTTTTTTTGTATTTTTAGATAATTTTGATGTGCTGATGTCAAAAATAATTTTAAAAAAATAAAGAACATTATTTTGATGCATTTCTAAACGAAAAACACTTTAAAAAACAACCGCAACCACACTCACAAATAGACACTTCGTATAATTGGATCTGAGTTTTCATACTTTCAAAATTAAAATTAAAATGAAAATTTAGAAATTCTATTTGAACCTGACAACATGATTTAGGCTCGCTGTCCGTAGGTGTCTTTAATCATTCCACTGACGACGGAAAAAAAAAATCCATTAAAGTTACTCATTATAATATATTTTAAAAATCTCTTACCCTTTTGTAGATATTTTAAATTTATTGTTGCAATAAAAAATAATATAAATTATATTTTAAAATATTAATTAATAATTTAAAATTTTAGACTGGAATAATTTTTTAACATATCATTAAAGCCTCAGCAGTCCTTGGTTTGAATTCTACTATTCTCCTTATTTTCTTCAATTAATATCGCAATGCATTGCAAGTTTATATAATTTTTAAATTTAAAGGGTTTTAATGTATTAAAAAATAATAAAAATAATATATTAATAACTTAATTTCTTAGATTGAGATAATTCCAAGGACAAGAAAATGTGTTTTAAGCTTAAATTAACCTATCATTAATTAATATTTATTAGAACAATATAATCCTCGATTTTTACTAATAATAGCACAATCTATTTACATATCATGTCTGTATGCTCTCAAAAGTATATAGTTGATAATTATAATATTATAAAGTCAAATTTGTATGCTTTCTTATCCAAAAAAAAATATTTTTGGATATATTTAGATTTATAGTTGGATCAATTTCAAGATATTAGCTTTCAATTATTTAGATTTTTATTTTACAATGTTCAAACAAAAACAAATATCACTTTTAACTGAACACAAATATTACATTCTCGCCAATCAATTCTAAAAGTAAAAAAGAATTGATGTTGTTTTTTAAAATATTTTTGGATACAGATATTTAGATTTATAGTAAATTAAAACTGAAGAAAGACACATTACAGATATTTATCTATTCTCAAAATTAGATATTTTTATTTAATGGTAAATTTCTTTGGTAGAAGAAAGACACATTACAAAAAATCTCATTTTTAACTAACACAATTATTAAATTCTCGCCAATCAATTCTAAAAATAAAAAGATAATTGAGGTTGCTTTTCAAAATATTTTTTTATCGTAAAAGTATTAAAATGATTTTTTTAATTTTAAAAAATTATTTTTAATATCAGCACATTAAAATAATATAAAAACACCAAAACTACTTTATTTAAAATAAATTTTTTTTTTCAAAATTATTTTTAAAATGCAATGCAATGCTAGCCAGTCACTCAAAAAAATCTAAAGAACCGAAGATAATGAGGAATACAATTCCCTTCTAGAATGATGGAAATTAAGGGAATGTGATTTGGACTTTATTATTATTATTATTATTATTATTATTATTATTATATTTATTTAATGAATATTTATTTTACTCTGTAATTATAATTTTATCAAGTTAATTTTATATTTTCAAATTCTTAGTTGAATCCATTTCAATATATTAGTTTTCGAAAGTAGTAAAATGTATTTTTTCTTAAATGTATAACGTTTTAAAAAAACAAATATTAATATTTTCAAATTCAGATATTCTAAGTTGTAAGGTTAAAATAGTAAATTTGTTTAAATTCTCCATTAATTCCTATAAAAAATATCAATATAATATTCCAAGCGATCACATCGAAAACTCAATCATAGAAATGCATACAAGAATCATTCATGCATGTCTCTAAATCAGAGAATTCATATGAATTTTACTCCTCACAATCTGACATGAAGTCTGGATCCAGATTAATTAAAAATTTAGTGGAATTAATGGGATGTTTGGGAATGCGTTTGGAAATGTTTTTTAAAACAAATTAAAAAAAATATTTTTATTTTTTACTTTAAATTTTTAAAATTGGTGTTTTTAGATCATTTTAATGTGTTGATATCAAAAATAATTTTTTAAAAATAAAAAAAATATTATTTTAATATATTTTTGAATAAAAAACACTTTAAAAAATAATCTCAATTATATTTTCAAAAATACACTAAATAAATAAACAATAATATTAATGCCTAACATCAATGTAGTCGGGCAGGTGGTTAGTGGGAAACAATTAGTGGGGTAGGTAAAGACACGACAAGGTTCATCAATACACAAAGAATGACCCAATTCCCACCATTATTTAGATTTAACAAGAATGTTCTCTAGAATTTATAGAGGCTAATAATATAAATATTCTATTTGTAGACATCTCATTTCTCATAATTAGACCTCTAGAGGGATGAAACAATTTGCACATATCATTTTGTATAAGTATTGCTAATCCCTTCTCTTGTAATTGTCATATACTTAGCAAATTGTTTTTCAACTTCGGAATGCAATACACATGAGTAATGACTTGTGTCACATCCTCTACTTCGATCTTAAGACTTTCTCTACCCATCACTTTCATCCTAGAGTTATTCCCTAGTTTAACAGACTATCAAAACTCTTTATCCAAGCTTATAAACCACATTTTATTACCAGTCATATGATTAGTACAACTATGTCTAAGAACCATACCTCATCTCTTTTTGCATGGTGTAGTTCAACATATGACATGAGAAGCATTTTTTCCTCTTCCTCTAGTTTTGCATAATTTGCTCATTTCACCCATTCAGAGCATTCATACTGAAAATGCCCCAATTTGTGGCACTTGTAGCATTCAATAAGCTCCTTGTTGAACTGTTGTCTATCCCTTCTTTTTCCTCTGCTTTGAAATCCTCTATATGCACTTCTTCCCCTTCCTCTTGTTGCTCTATGATCGTAAACAAACACCTCAATTATAAAAAAATAAAATAAAATTATATAAACTAAATAAAATGTATAAGTGGAGGAAAAGAAACAATAAAAAATGTTAATAAAAAGATCTGAGGATTAATTGTGGTGTGTTTAAGTTAACCCAAACACCTCAATTATAAAAAAATAAAATAAAATTATATATAAGTAGAAAAAACTATAACCAGAAAAAAAAATATTTCATGAAAAAAAATAATTAGAAAAAAAAGGAAAAAAAAAAGAAAAAAAAATATCAAACAGTAATAAAAAGTGAAAATCACTGTTAATTTTGGGGAATAAAAATTGATGTGTGTAAGCCAACACAGACAACCCGGTTATCAAAAAATAAACTAAAAAAAATTGTATAAGTGGAGGAAAAGAAACAATAAAAAATGTTAATAAAAAGTGGACCGAGAAAGTAATCATGGTGCGCATAAGCTGTCCCGGACACCAAGGTTAAAAAAAATCATTTTTTCTCAAAAAAAAAAAATTAAGAAGAAAAAAACGAAAATAAAAAGGTATAAAAAAAAAGAAATCAGTTTTTTTTTTTAAAAAAAAGTAACTGTTCAAATCCACAGTGAAACCATGTTTTGGTTTAGCTGTATAGATATAAGTAGAAAAAACTATAACCATAAAAAAAAATATTTCATGAAAAAAAATAATTAGAAAAAAAAGAAAAAAAAAAGAAAAAAAATCAAACAGTAATAATAATTTTGTGGAATAAAAATTGATGTGTGTAAGCCAACACAGACAACCCGGTTATCAAAAAATAAACTAAAAAAAATTGTATAAGTGGAGGAAAAGAAACAATAAAAAATGTTAATAAAAAGTGGACCGAGAAAGTAATCATAATGCGCATAAGCTGTCCCGGACACCACGGTTAAAAAAAAAATCATTTTTTCTCAAAAAAAAAAATTAAGAAGAAAAAAACGAAAAAAAAAGGTATAAAAAAAATCAGTTTTTTTAAAAAAAAGAAAAAAGAGTAACTGTTCAAATCCACAGTGAAACCATGTTTTGGTTTAGCTGTATAGATAATATAAGTAGAAAAAACTATAACCAGAAAAAAAAATATTTCATGAAAAAAAATAATTAGAAAAAAAAGGAAAAAAAAAGAAAAAAAAATCAAACAATAATAATAATTTTGGGGAATAAAAATTGAAGTGTATAAGCCAACACAGACAACCCGGTTATCAAAAAATAAACTAAAAAAAATTATATAAGTGGAGGAAAAAAAACAATAAAAAATGTTAATAAAAAGTGGACCGAGAAAGTAATCATAATGCGCATAAGCTGTCCTGGACACCACGGTTAAAAAAAAAATCATTTTTTCTCAAAAAAAAAATTAAGAAGAAAAAAACAAAAAAAAAGGTATAAAAAAAAATCAGTTTTCAAAAAAAAAAAGAAGAGTAACTGTTCAAATCCACAGTGAAACCATGTTTTGGTTTAGCTGTATAGATAATAGATAATGATGTGTGTAAGCCAACACAGACAACCTGGTTATCAAAAAATAAACTAAAAAAAATTGTATAAGTGGAGGAAAAGAAACAATAAAAAATGTTAATAAAAAGTGGACCGAGAAAGTAATCATAATGCGCATAAGCTGTCCCGGACACCACGGTTAAAAAAAAATCATTTTTTCTCAAAAAAAAAAATTAAGAAGAAAAAAACGAAAAAAAAAGGTATAAAAAAAAATCAGTTTTCAAAAAAAAAAAAAGAGTAACTGTTCAAATCCACAGTGAAACCATGTTTTGGTTTAGCTGTATAGATAATAGATAATGATGTGTGTAAGCCAACACAGACAACCCGGTTATCAAAAAATAAACTAAAAAAAATTATATAAGTGGAGGAAAAGAAATAATAAAAAATGTTAATAAAAAGTGGACCGAGAAAGTAATCATAATGCGCATAAGCTGTCCCGGACACTACGGTTAAAAAAAAAATCATTTTTTCTCAAAAAAAAAAATTAAGAAGAAAAAAACGAAAAAAAAAGATAAACTAAAAAAAATTGTATAAGTGGAGGAAAAGAAACAATAAAAAATGTTAATAAAAAGTGGACCGAGAAAGTAATCATAATGCGCATAAGTTGTCCCGGACACTACGGTTAAAAAAAAAATCATTTTTTCTAAAAAAAAAAAATTAAGAAGAAAAAAACGAAAAAAAAAAGGTATAAAAAAAAATCAGTTTTTTTTTTTTTTAAAAAAGAGTAACTGTTCAAAAAAAATTAAGAAGAAAAAAACGAAAAAAAAAGGTATAAAAAAAATCATTTAAAAAAAAATTAAGAAGAAAAAAACGAAAAAAAAAAGGTATAAAAAAAAATCAGTTTAAAAAAAAAAGAGTAACTGTTCAAAAAAATTTAAGAAGAAAAAAACGGAAAAAAAAAGGTATAAAAAAAAATCATTAAAAAATGTTAATAAAAAGTGGACCGAGAAAGTAATCATAATGCGCATAAGCTCTCCTGGACACCACGGTTAAAAAAAAAATCATTTTTTCTCAAAAAAAAAAATTAAGAAGAAAAAAACGAAAAAAAAGGTATAAAAAAATCAGTTTTCAAAAAAAAAAAAAGAGTAACTGTTCAAATCCACAGTGAAACCATGTTTTGGTTTAGCTGTATAGATAATAGATAATGATGTGTGTAAGCCAACACAGACAACCCGGTTATCAAAAAATAAACTAAAAAAAATTGTATAAGTGGAGGAAAAGAAACAATAAAAAATGTTAATAAAAAGTGGACCGAGAAAGTAATCATAATGCGCATAAGCTGTCCCGGACACCACGGTTAAAAAAAAAATCATTTTTTCTCAAAAAAAAATTAAGAAGAAAAAAACGAAAAAAAAAAAGTATAAAAAAAAATCAGTTTTCAAAAAAAAAAAGAGTAACTGTTCAAAAAAAAAATTAAGAAGAAAAAAACGAAAAAAAAAAGGTATAAAAAAAAATCATTTTTTCTCAAAAAAAATTACGAAGAAAAAAACGAAAAAAAAAGTATAAAAAAAATCTGTTTTCAAAAAAAAAAAAAAAGAGTAACTGTTCAAATCCACAGTGAAACCATGTTTTGGTTTAGCTGTATAGATAATAGATAATGATGTGTGTAAGCCAACACAGACAACCCGGTTATCAAAAAATAAACTAAAAAAAATTATATAAGTGGAGGAAAAGAAACAATAAAAAATGTTAATAAAAAGTGGACCGAGAAAGTAATCATAATGCGCATAAGCTGTCCCGGACACTACGGTTAAAAAAAATCATTTTTTCTCAAAAAAAAAAATTAAGAAGAAAAAAACGAAAAAAAAAGGTAAACTAAAAAAAATTGTATAAGTGGAGGAAAAGAAACAATAAAAAATGTTAATAAAAAGTGGACCGAGAAAGTAATCATAATGCGCATAAGCTGTCCCGGACACTACGGTTAAAAAAAAATCATTTTTTCTAAAAAAAAAAATTAAGAAGAAAAAAACGAAAAAAAAAAGGTATAAAAAAAAATCAGTTTTTTTTTTTTTAAAAAAAGAGTAACTGTTCAAAAAAAATTAAGAAGAAAAAAACGAAAAAAAAAGGTATAAAAAAAAATCATTTAAAAAAAAATTAAGAAGAAAAAAACGAAAAAAAAAAGGTATAAAAAAAATCAGTTTAAAAAAAAAAAGAGTAACTGTTCAAAAAAAATTAAGAAGAAAAAAACGGAAAAAAAAAGGTATAAAAAAAATCATTTAAATTAAAAAAAAAGAGTAACTGTTCAAATCCACAGTGAAACCATGTTTTGGTTTAGCTGTATAGATAATTAATAACTGTAAGTTTAAGTAAATATCTTTTTAAAAATATAAAGTGTAGAAAGATATATTTTTAATATATATTAAAAATATTACAAATGAAAAGATTGTAATTATAAAATCTTAAAAATTCATTATGTATTTATAAACTATAAATTTTATTCTGAAGATGAACATGATGTTTTGAGTTATATTTTAAATATTGTTTTTTAAAAAGAAAAGATTTTGCTAGCTAATTAATTAATCTTGTAAGTGATCCATCACTAACTTATCCCAACCAAGTCAATCACATCTTTCACTCAATCATTTTGTTTTATCATTCGGATTACAACAATGATAAGTTAATTTAGATTAAATTAAGTTTTTTTATAAAAAAAAAGATTAATTAAATAATTTATTTTTCTTATAAAATTATTATAATGTAATCATGTAGGTTAAGGTTATAACTTTTGACCACGTTGAGGTTGTATATTTTGAAGGTTGTAATGATTGATGGATTGACTTGTCCATCTAGAATAATTTTAATATTAAAAAATATTATCCAATATTTATTATTTTATTATTATATTTTTTTATTATTAGAAAACATGTTAAAAATATCTTTATATATTTGTTTTACATTAAAAATAAAATCTGGCTTGTCACATAACTCCCGACAAGAATTTAGTATATACTCACGTGAGAGAATAGTGTGCCACTGCCTTTCAAATTGCGGGACAAAACAATTCAACAGTTTTTTTTTCTTTCTGGAAGCATATATATATCCGACCGACAATATTAATTGTGCTGATATTATTTTTTAAAGTTTATTATTTAAAATAAATGAAAATAATATATATATATATTTTAAAAAAATTATTTTTAATATCAGGATATTAAAATGATATAAAAATATTAAAAATAAATTAATTTAAAACAAAAAATAACAAAACAATTTTTCAAGTTTTTTCATAAGTGATTTTGAAATGCAATGTGAATGATAAAACAAGAGGCTCACTAATAGTAGGGCAATCCAAATTATAAAATAATAATAGGGTGGTCGATCGAAAGTGACAAGAGGCTCACCTGCCGATATTGTTAGGTAGAGAAAGCTGAAATGATTTTTCATGTGGTGGTGATGACATCGAAAATGATGGCCAGTGATAGTCGGGAGAAGACTTGACTAGTGGAGATGATGTCGTGAAGAGAAGAGACTGTTGGTGCTCGCCGATGACTACTGCTGCTGAAAGAGAAAGAGAGCTATTAGCGTGGTTGTTTTTAGTGTGAGAGAATTACCGATTGAGAGAGAAAGATTTTTCAAAATGTGTTTAATCTTTCTAAACTATTGTCCAAATAATGAAAATTAAATAAGTTATTTTGATAAATTAAATCTTTTTTTTACTTAAAATGGGAAGGTACGTAAAATATTATACTCTACGATAATAAATATCATGCTTATATCATATCATTTTTTTGTTCGAAAAGATCCCATCGTCCTTGTATCAAGATCAAAACTTAGGTTTTTTTTATATATATAAAAAGTATAATAAAATTCGTGGAGTAGATATATTATTATATATCCTGGTGTTATATAATAATACCAAGATATATTAAGAGTTTATTTTTATATTTTCAAAGTGTGTTTTGAAAAAAACTTGTTTTTTTTATTTCTTCTCTGTTTTAATTTTGTTTTATGCTTTTATATTTTTTTAGTATTCTAATATCAAAATTAATTTTGTTTAAAAATACTATTTCAATATATTTTTAAATAAAAAATATTTTAAACACCAATCATTATCATTTAAGTAAAATAAAAACTCTCTAATCTGCATTTACTTACCTTATCATTCTGAATCATTCTTAGAATTGGACGCTTTATTTGTTATAATACTTTATTTATTTTCATGGGAGCTAGCTTGTCCTTTTAAAATGGCCAGTGCAGTAGATAATTTGAAACTATCCGGATCCAATGCGTAGATCAATTGAAGGATTCTTTACAGTCGATTTAAAAAGAAGACGACGACGAGAGGGATTCTCTGTACAGTATCGGTACATATGTTAAAATTAAATGCTCGTTTTATTATTTATTTAGATCAAGCTAAAAATACTTTGCTGGATGAGCCTCCATCTTTCCGATTCAATCACGAAAAGGTAACCTGCAAGAATTTTGGAGTTGTATTATATAAAAATTAACAGTCAGGAGCCAGAAGGATAAAGATTAACCAACAAGAATAATGTCATTACCAGTTTGAAGTTGATTGGATTTATGATGTCTTTGAAACCGCAAGAAAAGATGAAACTAAATATGATTTATTGCTTGGTGCCATATATGATTTCTGTAAGAACTAAAATATATGCATGAAAATGAGAGTAACAAGCCAACCCTAGTGTAAGAAAACAGCAGGGGCGGTTATATTCCTGACGAGGATCAGCTGAGCTCATGCTCCTGATGTAAGAATCTGATGGCTTGTCTGGTTCGAGCAGAGGCCTTTGGCCTGCTGCTGATAGATTCATCACCTTCCAGATAAAAATTGAACTCAAAATTGGGAGCGTGTGACAGGAAGGGAATGAAAATTCACAAGAGATCTCGTAGTCTCACCTGCTTCTTCAATCGCTGGTTCTCTTCTACTACTTGCCCCCCCTACAAATCAACCAAAAAACAACAACATACAATTGAATAGAGATCGGCCATTGTATTATTGAATCGTGATTAAGTTTTGAAGCTTAATTTATGATTTTTATGATTTTTTGCTTGAATATCCTGAAAATGTTTGAAGTTGACCTCGTACTTGCGAGCATTGATCTCATGAATAATTTTACCCCCCCGAAGCAAATAGAAGTTGAAACATGTGTTAGGTATTGTACAAAGTTTTCAGCATATCTATATCTATATCTATCTATATATATTCATAGATCAACCTATCCTCTGAATCAAGACAAGAACAGACTACACAAACCTTTTCTTCCACGACACGGCACAAGCTTGTTTCGATTGATTTTTCTAGTTTCTGGAGTTCTTCCAAGTTCAATCCTTGCAGGTCTTCTCCCCTCACGTGCCTGTCATCATCATTGGATCATTATATGTCCTTAGCATTGCAAATAGGAATGTTCATCTGCTGTAGCAACAAGTATTTTAGTCGTGTGATTTTAACCCCAGTTCACGGGTTTTCTCGGCTGTTTCTTTGTTCAGCATGGCATACACAGCACCATCAAGCTAAAAGGACAAAAAAATATTGCATTTATTAATGCATAAACATGCTATCTTATAGAATTTAATAATGTTAGATCATTGAAATGAGATCACTATCTTCTCCTTCTTCTTCAACTTAGTCCAAAGTTTTTGAAACAAATTATCCAGTGTAAAGTTGCTGCCCATCAACAATTTTTCGAGTTCAAACTATATATGCAATAACACATCCTATTTCGAAGCCCTCAATCCAGGCTAATTCTGAGGACATGATTTGGATAGAGAGCTTGAGCTTGAATCACACTGATTATTAAAAAAAATAAAAATACAATAGCATGCAAATAGACTTATGATCTAAAGATGCAGCAAAAGAAATTATGCTTCTCCTCAGCAATAAAAATAGACACATTTTAGTGAAAGAAAAGCCAGGGAAAATGATTTAATGGAAAATAATGAGAAAACAAAGAAAAACTAGTAGTCATGCACTTATTATTTGACCTATCAATCCACCATTGATCAGCAAGCAAAAAAGAAAAGAATTGCTGTTTATTTGACCTATCATTCATTTCTTCCTCTGATATGAAGAGCAATCTTCATATGGGTGCAAATTCAAATACTTGGAGAGCTAAAACATGAAAACTAATTACCTGCAGCTCATGAGATGGTTGACCGGACATGTCAGTGTTCTTCGGATGTAGATTGCGCCTTTCAATCACCTGCTCCATGCTTAAAGAACAAAAGGTAGGCCAAGTCATTTCTTGAACTATTGATCATGAAGATTAGGCAAATTCTAGCTATTTATTGGTAGAAAAATCAAGTGTTAGCTACCGGGATTGTTCCAAACTAACTAGCTCTTGTAAATAAAATTTCACACGAGTCATAATGGTCAAGGCAAGGTGATCATCCATATTTTTATCTTTATTTTCATTATTATTTATTTATTTATTCTGTAAGCAGAGTGACACAAAGGCTTGCCAAGAGGAAAGGGTGGAAAAATCTGTTTCCACTACAATTTACAGCAACAAACTACCAACCCTAGAAAGAATGGCTAACCAAAAACTTGGAAATTCCAAAAGGGTAGAGAAAGTCCGAATCGAAAATAAAGAAGACTATACATAGTGTCAACAGCAACAAAGATGGCATGAAAGACACGATTCAACTGGAATTGCGACCGCAGAAAATCGAGAAAGCAGAGAGCAAGGCTAGCTAGTCAAACAAACAGAAAGCAAAGCACACCTTCACCCATCAAACCACAGACTAATAAAACTCGTACAAGATCATCTACAAGATGCCTCCTAACTAGTGCGTAATTGATGAATCTTCTAAAGGCAAACCCTAGACAACTAGCATCAGAAAATCTTGAATGGCAATGTGAAGATCATCTCAAGTGTCGAATATTGAGTAAACCCTAGTTTTGGATGCAACATCAACAACAAATCCTATAGAAGCTTACAGTGATAACTCGATCTAACAATAACAAACCCTGATATCTATCATGTACGAGGTCATTAGAGAACTCTCCTTTTCATCCCAAAGCTCAAATCCCACAATTTATTAATGTTTAATGATCTATACTTGTCTAATATAAGGCATATATACTTCTAGACAGTAACATCAAGATAAGAAAATAAAAGACCTTGTCCCAGCAATATCCATGGAAACACTTCTCACAACTCTATTGCATAGCGGGAGATTTTGTTCAAATAATCATATGATATAATAGAAATAAAAAGAAATTCTTAAAAGAAAAATGCATTTATTGGAGTTCTTACAAATGCTTGTTTTGATTTGCATAAAAAATATCAAACAATTTGTTCGTCTTGAATTTTAAATAGATAAGTTGTATTTACGCGATACATTTATAATAACTCAATAACATGTATTTATTTATTTTTTTTGTTAGAAAAAGTTCAACTTTCCACTTTAGTTTTTAATTTGTATTAAAAAAAATTCTTATGATTTATCATTTCATTTATTTTTCAACTTGTTTGATTAAACAATTAGTGTTTTGCAAATCCACCGCCATGATCAGATTTTAATTCTGTACATGATATCTCTTGCCTCCAAATTAAAAAGAAATAAAATAAATGACTATTGATATACTGAAAAATTAATTACGATTGAAAAACTAATTTGAAATGAAAAAATAAAATTTAGGATTTTAAGAAAATAAAAATAAAAAACAAACAAGCATTAATGATATGAATGGCTTTGGTCTCTAATGGTAGAATAATTACATAGTAATTTTTAAAGTATTATATAAATATGCGAGGAACGAATCGTGCCGGTAAATACTCACAATTTATTTACATTTACATTTAAATATAAATATTCTTGATTGTATGATCGATAATGTTTAAAATTAAAGTAATAATTGTTTTTCAAAAACACTTTTTTAAAAATACATTAAAATATTTTTTATATCAAAAAATAAAAAAACAAAATAAAATAAACAGAAACACCCATGTTAATTGGGCTGTGTTTCGGATTATGTTTCAAGTTGTTTTTATTAAAAAATACATTAAAATAATATTTTTTTATTTTAAAAAATTATTTTTAATATCATTGTATACATCCTTAAAAATATATAAAAAAATTTAATTTAAAATAAAAAATAATTAAACCGGAACAATCAGAAACTTGGTAAATAAAGGGTTTGAACTTGGAGCAAGTGGCAGCAGCTAACATCAGATCATCAGTACCCATTTCTCCCTGAAGTACATATTACTTTGCTCACAGATATCAAGAGGCTCTACTTCAACTATTTCTCTGTTCTTTTTTCAATTGTAATAAGAAGATGAAAATGAAAATAAAAGGAAATCGAAAGAGAGAAGAACCTTGAGTTTGAGTACTCGAAAAGCTTGCCAGTTGCAGAAAACACCATGAGAGCAATCTCAGCATCGCATAGAGTTGAGAGCTCGTAAGCTTTCTTGAAAAGCCCTCTTCTCCTCTTCGAAAAGGTAACTTGCCTCGCAGCTGTGTTGTCTATCTTCTTGATCTGGATTTTCTTTCGAGTCATTTTCAACAGGCAGAAAAACTTCAACTCACCCTTCATGCAAAATCAACCAGGATAACTCATCACTTACTGATGAAAATGGAATCCCTAAGAGAACCAGAGAGACAACACCGATGTTTACAGGCCGAAAAATCATGACCCCTTTGAATAAATGAGAAAAAAGCAAGCACACAACAAGCTTACTTGCCAGAGAAATCCTTCCCGAAGGAAAATATGAACTGAAGATCTGGAGTTACATTAATGTACAGTAATGGATCTTAACTGCGAGAAAGGGAGCTTTGGTGACAGAAAATCAAACCCCGAAAAAGAGAGAATTTGCCAGTATATTGAAAATTAAGAAAAATCTTATCTTGCTCCAACAAAAGTGGAAAGAAATTTGAATTAAAAAAAATTAAGTGCACTCGGAAAAGATCCCAATGTGATGAAGTAAGGGCAAGAAAAATCGAAAAAAGAAGGGCACAGAGGAGCAAGATTTTGCCAAATCAAGCCAAGAATCTTGAAGTGAGTAAAAATGTTAGTAGTGATGATAATAAACACGGAATCTAAATCTTTTCTTTAACTGTTTCTTGCGGAGCTGCGACACTTCACAGAAAATCAACGTCAAGTCCCTCCACCAGAGGTTTTTAGAGCGAGAAAAGAAATCTTGACCTAGTTTGCTGGAAAAAGAAAGATTCTTTTTATAGCCTGGCCAGAAGTGGCACTGCAATTTTCTCCCCTTTTGGTTAATTTATTTATTTATTTTAAAAAAATAAAAAGTGTTAAGGAGAATGCTTGGAAATCTTAAAATTAAATTAAAATGAAAAGCTAAAGTCATCGCTGTGGATTTTACAAAACTTGACTTTACTCCATAAAAAGACTTAAGGCTTATCAAAATTGACTCTCGGTGAAAATATATGTTTTTTCTTCTAATTATTCATCTCAATTGTTTTTAAAAAAACCCCTCTGTGAGATTTTTTTGTTTTATTTTATGTCTTTTTTGTTTGAAAATTTTATGTTTTGATTCAAGATTTTATTTTTATTATGTTTTATTTGATAAAAAGAGTTTTATTTTTGTGTTTTTTGCATTTTATCTTGCCAAAAAAATAGATTAAGGCTGAAGGGTTTTGTTTTTTAAGATAATTTTATAAATTTGGTTAAAAAAAGAATTATCTTTTTTGTGAAGAAAAGATACTACCAAAAGGAAAGGAGGGATATTTTGTTTCAATAACTATTTTAATTCATATTTATCTTTCATTTTTTTAAATTTATTTTCCCGTTATTGTTAACAAATGTTTTATATTTATTGATACATATACATATGATTATTGATTTATGTTATTAAATATAAATATTGAATTTTCATTTAGTGAATATATATATTTTAAAAGAAATAGTCTAACATTTCGTCGGGCATTACATTCTCTATCACGAATCTAAAAGCATCACGTTCTCTTGAGAGCAAGGAATGTGATTCCTTCTAAATGCTCCTATCATCAATATTTATTGGGCCCATATAATCCTTGCTTTTTAGTATATAATAACACAATTTAATTAGATATTTATTCCCTGTGCTTCAAAACATGTTTTATAATACATTTATTTTAATTTATAAATATATTTTTATTAAGTCAAAGATTTATATTTTTAGCTGGATCCATTTCAGGATATTAGTTTTCAATAGTATTAACATGTATTTCTACGTGCGTAATGTTTTTTAAAAAGGCGAATATTAATATTTTTCAAAGTTTAGCTTTTTTTAGCTCAAATTAGAATCTAATTACGCGTTTGTTTTCGAAAATATTGAATTATAAAATAAAGAACTAAAATAAAAAAACATGTGAAATAGATGATGTCTTTGAAATTTATCTTAAAGTTTATTTTAATCTCTTATGTATATTTCTTTTTTTATAAGATACTTTTAGTTTTTAAAAATTATATTTTGATATCAATATACCTTTTTTTTTGGTTTACGAGGCTGGTTTCTTAATGTTTTAGGGGTATTTTTGTCATCTTTATAAAAAATAAAAAAAACCAAATATAATTAAATTTTGGGCAACACTAAAAACTTATTGGATGAACCATTGCCTTTTAAAAATATTTTTGATTTTTTTAATTTTAAATTTAAAAATTGTAATATTTTAATATATATTAATATCAAAAATAATTTTTTAAAAAATAAAATAAAATATTACTTTAATATATTTATGAACAAAAATTATTTTCTAAAATAACTTCAATCAGAGATTCAGTAAACAAGGCAAGAAACCAAGTTGCAGTCCGCTAACGTTGTTACATCTGTAGAATCAACAAAAAGCATGAAAAACAAGGAATTTTCTTCCAGCTTTTATGTTATGCTCCATGACAACTAGGGTTTTCATACTTTTGCTTCGTCCACACACGTCACTGTAGATTAACCAGCTAGCATCACAAGAAAGCTTGATTTTTAAATTATTCTACAAGGACGTGTGTTCAAACACTAAAGAGGGCATTTAGTAAGTTTTTTTTTCAGAATTATTTTTACTTAAAAATATATTATATTAAAAAATACTCATAGAAAACAAAAGCAAACCAGGGTTATTAGGCATTTAATCCTCCTAAACCTAGGTTGTTAAATTATTTTTTTTAACACATGCAAATGTAATCTAAATATCGGATTAAAAGATATGATTGACATTGTAAAATTATTTATTATTTAAAAAAACACTATTTGGCCGAAACAGAACGGGCAAAACGAAACTAATACGTTTCGGCCAGTATTTGACTAAAAAATCCAGAACAGACCGGAATTTAAACCAAGATAAAAACAATGTCATTTTGTCTTTTTTTTTAACCAGTATGAAACACTTTGACTACTTCACCCAAAAACAAAACTAAATTGACAACTATGTATCAACCCTTGATTTGCATTAGGTTATTGTCACATAAATAAACAAACATTATATTCTCACAAACATTATATTCTCATTGCGGGTAAGTCCTCAATATTATTATTAATTTCAATTCAATTGATCAAACTTTAAAGTTCTCAACTTAATTTTTGTTTTTTTATTTAATAAAAAAACACTGGAAAAAACTAGAATCAACATAACATTAGGAGGTTCTATAAATTAAGCTTTGTTTCCTAAACAAAAATCTATTATGGTGTTAAAATCAAATTTAAAATAAAATATTCAAACAAAGCCATAACATCTTGTTTATGATTGAAGAAGAAAAATATGTAATTAATAAATGAGTTAAATATCTTAAAAACACAAACTTCATGTTAATTAAATATTTATAATTTAATTAACATAAAAGAAATTGAGCTTAAAAACAAATGTCTACATTTCAGGGAACACTTTGACATTATTATTAAACTCGGTTGTGCAGTTCTTGGCTCGACTTTATGTTTTTCAAAACCACCTAATATTATGATTTTTTGTAAATTGCAAGCATTGTTTCCTAGATGAAAATCCATCATGGTTGTAAAATCAAATTTAAAATGAAAAACTCAAACAAAGTCACAATGTTTTATTTTTGGTTGAGGAAAAAATACAGATAAATGTAATAAGGTTATTTAAAAAATGAGTTAGAAATATTATAAAAACATAATCTTAATGTTAATTAAATCAATAATTAATAATAAAAAATGAATGTAAAAAATATCCGCATTGCGAGGGACTTTTGATATTATTATTAATTGGGTTAGTGAGTCAAATTTAAAAATTCTCAACTTGACGTTGTATTTTAAAAATTATCTTTCTAAACGATCTATTAAAATCAAAATACCTTAAAATAACCAAGAAAACCAAAATTAATCGAACATGTCAAATAAAAAAGTAGTTTGATCTCTTTTTTCAAGCATGTTTATAGAAAAAACCCCTTATCCCCCCCCCCCCCCATCCCTCAACTTCAAGTTTGACCATTTTAATTGTTGGTATCACAACATCAATTGTTTTCTCTCTCGCCATGTCCTAGAAGAGCTTTCTCTCTTTTATCTTACTTAGAGATTGAAAGATATTCAAAATGAATTTCTAAAATAAAATAAAAACCATTATGAATCTAGGACGAGCCATTTTTTTTTCATGTTTTATTTTGGAGCTTTACTTATGTAGAAAAGATTATTTTTCAACCAATCAAACTTTACCATGTATTATTTTATTTTATTTACTTGAAAGGATTTTTTGTTGTTGAAATAAATGTGCTTTCACATGTTTCTTGGCCAATGAAAGATTGCACATGGGTTGAGATATTAAAAAATATCTTAGATTTGTTAGATTAAGGGTCTTATCTGTCAATAATATATACATGGAAAGATATCACAGCAATTACGAATATGGAAAGTAAATCGTAACCACAAATATTACATTAATTGTATACTTAATTTCTGATTGTAACAACAGATATTACATTAATGGTAGATTGTAAATTAGGGTTTTCCACATGTATTTAGAGGCATGAGATCCTCCTGCAATAGACAAGAAAAATACACAGAAATTCAGTATTTGTGACATGGTATCAGAGCTTCAATTCTGAACCGAATTGTCAATTTTTTTCTTTGATTTTTTTTTTATTTCAAAGATGTCTGGAGAGACTTTTCTTACTCGATTCAATGGAAAAAATTATGCCAGTTGGGAGTTCCAATTTCGCATGTTTGTGAAAGGGAAGGAATTATGGGGGCATCTTAATGGAACTACAAAGGCTCCAACCGATGCACAGGAACTGGCTGCTTGGACTACCAAGGATGCCAAAATTGTTTCATGGATTCTGGGGTCTGTTGAACCCCATATGATCAACAACCTCAGGGCATTTGACACAGGGAAGGGGATTTGGGACTACCTCAGACGTATTTATGCTCAGAATAATTCGGCTCAAAAATTTCAATTGGAATTGAGTATTGCTAACTACAAGCAAGGTAATCTATCAATTGAACAATTTTATGCTGGATTCATGAATTTATGGAGTGAATACACTGGTATAATCTATTCTAAAGTACCAAAGGAAAGCTTAGAGGCACTGCACCTTGTTCATGCCGATAGCTAGAGAGACCAATTCCTGATGAAGCTCCGGCCAGAGTTTGAGGCTGTGAGAGCTAGCTTAATTAATCGAAATCCAGTACCTTCCTTGGATGATTGCTTGGGAGAGATATTACGGGAAGAATGACTCGCCACTCAGCACGAGTTGACTCAGCCGACTGCTACAGAGATGGTGAACATAGCATACATGGCTCAGGGAAAGGGAAGACAGAGAGGAGTGGGTTTATAGTGTTTTAATTGCAAGGAAAGTGGGCATATTGCTCGAAATTGCAGTAAGAAATTCTGCAATTATTGCAAGAAAGAGGGCCATCTGATCAGGGACTGTCGTCTGCGACCACAGCACCGACAAGGAGGAGGGATGCCGATGACCACTGCTTCCATGGCCGCCGCAGCTTTCTCATCGTCGACACCAGAACTGTCATCCACGATGAGCTCTTCATCGACAACCCTCACGCCGGAGATGGTGGAACAGATGCAGCAGATGATCGTGTCTGCTCTCTCGGCATGTGGATTCCAAGGTATGAAGAATGAATTTAAGTCTAGGGTTTCGGCAAATAATCTTGATTTGGCAGATGGGTTTAAGAAATTGAAATTGGCAGATGGTGTTATTCCGGCAGTTGGGTTTAAAGGAAAGCAAGTGGAATTGGTAGATGGGTTTAAACGAAATAAATCTGATTTTAAGTCAGATGGGGTTATTTCGGCAAATGATAAAATTTGGCTAATGGATTCGGCAGCATCAAATCATATGACAAACAATGAAAATGAGTTGTGTAATGTGTAAAAGTATATGGGTAATCAGCATATACAGGTAGCAAATGGTGATAATTTGCCGATTTCGTCAATTGGTGATTTGGATTTGAATTTTAAAGATATTTTTGTGTCACCGAAATTATCTGCAAATTTACTCTCTGTTGGGCAAATGGTAGAAAATAATTGTGAAATTCGATTTAATCATAATGGTTGTTGTGTGCAGGATCAAGTGTCGGGGAAGGTGATTGCGAAGGGGCCTAAAGTGGGACGTTTATTTCCATTACAATTTTCTAGTATTAATTCCTGTGCTTATTCTACTTTCATTAATAATCATCAATTTTGGCATAAGAAATTGGGGCATCCCAATTCTATTGTATTGACTCATCTTATGAGACATGGATATTTGGGGAATAAAAGTTCTTGTTCAACAGAATTTTTGGATTGTAGTTCTTGCAAATTGGGAAAAAGTAAATCATTATCATTTCCTTCACATGGCAGCCGAGCTTCTAAATGCTTTGATATTATTCATACTGATGTATGGAGAGTAAGTCCTGTTCTCTCTCATGCTCAGTATAAATATTTTGTCACGTTCATTGATGATTTTAGTCGTTTCACTTGGATATATTTTCCCCGATCTAAATCTGAGGTGTTCTCAACATTTCAGGCTTTCGTTGTGTTTATTGAAAATCAATTCTCTACTCATATTAAAATTTTACGTTCTGACTCTGGGGGGAATATATGTCTAAAGAATTTCAGGAGTTTCTCAAAAATAAAGGAATTCTTTCTCAAAGGTCTTGTCCTTACACTCCTCAACAAAATGGAGTTGCCGAGCGTAAGAATCGTCATCTTTTAGATATTGTCCGTACCTTATTAATTGATTCTTCAGTACCTACTCGTTTTTGGGTAGAGGCGCTGTCAACAGCTGTTCATCTAATTAATCGTTTGCCTTCCCAAGTTCTAAAATTTGAATCTCCATACTCTATTTTATTTGGTGTTATTCCTGAGTATGATTCTCTCCATGTCTTTGGGTGTGTTTGTTTTGTTCACCTACTATTTACTGAACGTAATAAACTTACAGCCCAAGCTGCTCGGTGTGCTTTTCTAGGATACAGTACTTCTCATAAAGGGTTTGTGTGTTATGACAAAAATGCTCATAGAATTCGTATATCTCGAAATGTTATTTTCTTTGAGAATCAAAATTTTTTCCCTTCTTGTTCATCTACACAATCCAACTCTATCCAACTTCCCACATTTGATGATGATTGTCAATCTTCTCACTTTGAACGTTTTAAGCCAGGAATTGTATATCACAGACGTTCCACTTTGCCCCTTCCGGACACAGAACCGACATCTGATCTTCATCATCAACCAAGACGATCATCTCGAACTTCACGACCCCCAGACAGGTATGGTTACTCAGCTACTGCTATTGATAGTATTGTTGTACCCAAGACTTATGTGCAGGCTTCTACCCAAGACTGTTGGGCACAAGCCATGAAAGAAGAACTTCAGGCTCTTCAGGATAACCACACATGGGATATTGTCTCTTGTCCTCGTGGAACCAAACCTATTGGATGCAAATGGGTATACAATGTCAAATTAAAACCTGATGGGTCTGTGGAACGGTATAAAGCACGGTTAGTTGCTCTTGGAAATTGTCAAGCATATGGTATTAATTATGAGGAGACATTTGCACCTGTTGCTAAAATGACCACCATACGCACTATTTTGGCAATTGCTGCTTCCAAAAGATGGTCAATTCGTCAAATGGATGTAAAAAATGCATTTTTACATGGTGATTTGAAAGAAGAGATCTATATGAATCCTCCCCCTGGTATGTTTACTCAACCATCAAATAAAGTTTGTTGGTTGAAACGTTCCCTGTATGGTCTAAAACAGGCACCCCGCGCATGGTTTGAAAAATTTCGCACTACTCTGTTGGATCTCAAATTTATTCAGAGTCAATATGATTCCTCTCTGTTTCTTCAGCGAACTGCTAATGGTATTGTTGCTCTCCTGGTATATGTGGATGATATTATTATTACAGGATCTGACATTCCACTCATTGAGAATTTACAACGTTCTCTTAACACTGCATTCTATATGAAGGATCTTGGAGAACTTCATTATTTTCTTGGTCTACAGGTGCACTCTATGTCTGACGGAATATTTTTGCATCAGCACAAATATACCCAAGAAATACTACTTTTGGCCGGTCTGGAATCAGGAAACAGTGTTCTTACACCTCTTGAGATTAATTTAAAACTTTGTCAGAATGATGGAGATTTATTGCCTGATCCTTCCATATACAGGCAATTGGTGGGTAGTTTGAATTATTTAACTATTACTCGGCCAGATATATTTTTTGCAGTACAACAAGTCAGTCAATTTTTATAGACTCCTCGGCAACCTCATCTAGCTGCTGTCAAAAGAATTATTCGTTATCTTAAGGGTACATCCGGGAGAGGGATATTTTTTCCTGCCGACACCTCATTACAATTAACTGGTTATAGTGATGCAGATTGGGCAGGATGTATGGATACCCGTCGATCTGTTACGGGATGGTGTATGTTTCTTGGAAATGCTTTAATTTCATGGAAAAGCAAAAAGCAAGATCGTATTTCAAAATCTTCTACAGAATCTGAGTATCGTGCTATGTCAGCCGCATGTTCTGAAATTGTTTGGCTCCGGGGTTTGTTACACGAACTTGGTTTTACTCAGCACCATTCTACACCGCTTCATGCCGATAACACAAGTGCTATTCAGATTGCTTCTAATCCTGTGTTTCATGAACGCACCAAACATATTGAGGTTGATTGTCACTATATTCGTGAGGCTCTTGATCATAATGTTCTTACGCTACCACATATTTCCACCGAACATCAGACTGCTGATGTCTTCACGAAGGCGTTACCACGGCCACGACACCAACTGATGATTGACAAATTGATGCTTCTTGATCGACTAACATCAATTTGAGGGGGGATGTCAATAATATATACATGGAAAGATATCACAGCAATTACGAATATGGAAAGTAAATCGTAACCACAAATATTACATTAATTGTATACTTAATTTCTGATTGTAACAGCAGATATTACATTAATGGTAGATTGTAAATTAGGGTTTTCCACATGTATTTAGAGGCATGAGATCCTCCTGCAATAGACAAGAAAAATACACAGAAATTTAGTATTTGTGACATTATCTACACTTGAAGTCTAATAAAGAACAAAGATTTGTTAGATTAAAGCCTAAATGTTCCGAAAGAGTTCTTCAACAATATTTTGAAAACAAATCATAGGTATCTTTCAAAACATCAAATTATCAAGTATTTTTTTATGCGAGTAAACCTCGTCTTCTTGAAAGCATATTTTATGATCCCAAGTGAGCGAGTAAAATCTCAGCTGTTCTATACTCTTATAATCGGTGCATGTCCTAACTTAAACTCGAGACCTGTTGTGCAGTCATAAACACTATCATTACACTAGGTCCTTCAGGACAAATTATCAAGTATTGCTTTGCAGTACACATCTAAATTCATGTTCATGTAAGGTACAGGTATTGACTTGATTTCACAAATAAATCAAATCTAAAAGTAAAATAAGATAATTTTTTATAAGAATATTTTAAATAACTGACCAAATACTCTTGCACCCGAAATCGCTTGATTAATCAGTCTGATATGCAAATGATCACCGAACTTTTTCTAGTACAAAAGCCAACTAAATTGTGCCCTTCGGCTAGTTTTTTGGGGCTCACTGTCTTCAATAATGTCTTAAATATAGCAAAGCTCGTAAGGTTAACCCATTGACCCGGCCTATGGACAAAGCAGGGTTCCAAGTCAACTGATCCAGTGAATGCATCCACCAAATATAATCTTAATTTGATTTTAAAAAATAATAATAGCTTATGTATGGAGTTCAAAGAATTGCTTGCTATGAGCGTATACATGCTGCTGGACAATGAAAAACCAGGTGTTGAACAAAGTTATTTGTAGTTACTGTGTTAGATATTATAGCACGTTTTTTAAAATATTTTTTTTATTTAAAATTATATTAAAATAAATTTATTGAAAATATAAAAAAATAATTTAGAGCAAATAAAGAAATTTTAATTTTTTTTCAAAAAACACTTTTAGAAAACCAAAAACAAATGGGCTCTTAGATGTTGTTTTGTACTGTGACAGTGTTATTTTTCAAAGTATTTTTTTGTATGAAAATGCATTGAAATATATATTTTTTTATTTAAACAGAAATATGATTGAAGTTGATTTTTAAAATATTTTTCATTCATAAATGTATCAAAATATTTTGACATTAATATATCAAAATGATATAAAAATACAAAAAATAAACAAATTTAAAGTAAAAAATAAAAAATTCAATTTTTTATTTAAATACTATCAAAACACAAACACAGTGCTAAACATGCATGTTGATGCAACCCTGCTCTTCACAAGTTGCAGTCATGGCATGAAAAACCGAGGCCCCTATGCCCACAGAACATGACGAACTTAGTTTAGCAAGAAAAGGTATCAAGTCACATTGATATTTGGTTTAATTTGAAACACAAATTTCCCCATCCCCTGCACAATCTTTGAAGAATCATTCTAAGCCCCCCTGTTCTTATCGAACAAGTTCACCATAAAACTTTCTTCATCTGAAACAGCTAATCATGCAGCAAGAATTTCAAATAGCTGTTATTGCCCTGAAGGCCTGTATCAGGGAGGATAAATCATCCTTAATATGAACATAGGAGTGTGTGCGTGTGACAAAAACACAATGGATCAGTCAGTAAAATTTGCAACCGGGCATGGAATTAGCTGGTTTACAAGACTTATCGGCATGATGAGATGGTTTACTGGTTTCCCTCAGAATGTTTGTTTTTATAATTTATCTTACACGCAAACACTGAGCATATATATGACACTGTAAGTTGCAGCTGTGACAAGAACAGCATACCTGTATCGTCAAAAGGCAATCCAGGCGAGGCCACAGCGCGTTTTATGAGCCCCAGTCGTCGCCTTATTTTCATCACTCGACAAAAGAGAAGAGTACCGATTGAAAATCTAGAAAAAACAACCTGTCAATCAGAGATGAAAAAACATTTGCATCAAGCAAACTTGCTCAGAAAACTTAATGGAAGCAAGGAAATAAAAGTGCAGCTAAACAGCAACAAAAAAGAATTTAACACACACGTGAAAAAAAAATCACCATGCATGCTTCAGTGATGACAGAACTCAGTCAATCATTGAACTGAATATTTTAGCGCTGCTAGTTGTGACCACCGAACCCTCACCAACATCAAAGCTAGAAAGAAGAAACAAACCATTCCAGATAGCTAAGAAGTAAGGAGAATCAGCTGAAATAAGATTAGATTTCAACAAGAAGGGAGTCTGCAAACATCATGCAGAAAAAAACAACAGTGCCTGCAAAACTAATATTCGATTTCAACTACAAGGTAGTTGAGCAAACCAAAATGCCAGTAACTATACATGATCGTGCGTCGACATTGCAATAAACAGCTACAACAACAAGGTAAAAACAAAAACGAAGGGCCTTACATCACTTAGTCGCCTTCACCATATCATTCCAGATAGCTAAGAAGTAAGTAGAATCAGCTGAAATAAGATTAGATTTCAACAAGAAGAGAATAGGGCAAACATCATGCAGAAAAAAACAACAGTGCCTGCAAAACTAATATTCGATTTCAACTACAAGGTAGTTGCGCGGACAAAATGCCAGTAACTATACATGATCGTGCGACGACATTGCAATAAACAGCTACAACAACAACAAGGTAAAAACAAACACGAAGGGCCTTACATCACTAAGTCGCCTTCACCATATCATTCCCAACAATAGAAAGTATGGGCAAGGTACTCAACAACTCATCAAGACCCTCAAAAAAACCAAATCCCTTCAATATTATCCTCCTCCTCATTCCCAGACCCATTCCTTTGACTTGGTCCAGGCGCAGCCTCATCCACCTCATTACCAAACATCACATTCAAATCCAACTTCCCCAGATCTTTCGCAGCCTTCTTCTTCCCGACAATCCCTTCCCCTTTTCCCACGACCTGCTGCCCCTGCCATCACTATCCACATTTTGAATATTTCCCCTCCATGCCCCCCGCATCCTTCAGTATTTCATTTGGCAATTTCTTCACTTTTTTATTGGGAGTTCCTTTCCCCTTGGCATTTTTTTGCCTTCTTTCCCATATTTCTACCCCACGCATCACCAGAATCAGACTCATCTTCACTTGGGTCAGAGATATCTATATACACATCATCTTTATTTATCACTTTTTGCTTCGGTTTATTGTACATTTTACCACCACTATCAACAGCATCACCAGCTTGGAATGGGGTTGCAAATATTGCAGAAAATGGCGACCAACTACTACCAAACCCATTAGCTCCTTTCTCATTATTACCAGAAAACCCCAATGGAAAAAATCCCCAGCAGCTAAAACATGTATCTTTACCGGTCAATGGTGGTGCTGGTACCATGACAGCATGAAATGCCCTCCTACAGCTTTGGCACCTCAGAATACACTCCTCGTAAGCTTTTGGATACTCATACAGTATATAACAATAAGGACACGCAGTCCAAAAACTCGGTACCTCTGGCTCACTCTCACTTGCCTTCCTAGCTATGGGCTTCGTCACTCGCCGAGTCGAATTAGTGGCACTCTGCTTTGGAGCTGATCGAGCTAGCCCAATCACAACTTCTGGCCAAGTTGGATCCTTTGGAGTCTTAGACGGAGTTGACTGCTTAGGTGGCTCATTAGCGGTCTTCAGTAGGGTAGGCTGCTTAGGTGGCTCAGTTGGCTTCTTCTGAGGAGTTGATTGCTTAGTTGGCTCAGTTGGCATCTGCTGAGGTTGTCGCCATGCTGGCTCCGGGGGGTTTCTCTGCTGAGTTTGCGGCCGAGGTGACACCACGGGTTTGGGTTGAGCGGGGAACAGAATAGCAGACTCGGGCATAGAATCGGGCATCCTCGGCGTTGTGAACAGAGGGACCGGCCGAATCGGTTCTGGAGCAGACGGCGGTTGCTGTTGAAATGGTGGAGTTGGCAGTTGCTGAGTCACAAGGAGACCTAGCTGACTCAGTTGCAACTCATGATCATACATTGCCTTCTTAGCAGGATTGGAAAGAATGAGCCAAGCCTCCGACACAAGCTTGAACGCCTGATCAGCAAAGAGCAGCCTATTACTCGTCGGGTTGAGCAATAAGGCGAGTTTCCGATACTGATTGGCAATGAGTTCGAGATCCGGAGTAAACCGACCAAGTTGTAGAATCGTATAGTAATCATAGTAGTTGTTGTTCTCGACGCATAAATCACCGGCAAGAAGAGTGTCGGCAACGGCGATGATTTGATCTGCGATTCGATAGAGTCTCGGGTCGGATTCTCGAGATCGGATCGCAAAGCTCTTAGCCCCGTGCAAGTCACGTGCGGATAAGAGTTTCTCTGATATAGATAACCACCGTTCTGCTTCTACTCTGTAACCGTTTCCTCCTCCGCTGCTGCTCCCGTCCATTTCCTTTTATTTCTCTCTCTACGAATCTACCGGTCTGTTCTGTTCTCTTAGTGGGAGAGAAGGAGAAAAGTTTTTTTTTAGATTTGCTATCTGTGTTTGGAGTGATGTTATCCAACCTGGTTTGGCTATTTTAGGATAATTATGGGAGTTGAACCGAGCAACTTTACAAGGGAGCTTCATCAAAGTTTATTTTGATTTTTTTTTATTAAAAATTTAAAATAATATTTTTTTATTTTTAAAATAAAATAAAATTATTTTTATTAATCTAAGTAAACCTAAATTAATATGCTTCACTTATCAATTTATAGGTTTAATAATTTTGGTACGGAGAAATTTTTTTAGACACAATGCTCTCTCTCTATATATAAAAAAGTAAGCATAAAAACTAAAATTCATTTCATGACATTCAAAATTTGATGAATTGAATTTAATTCGAGCAACTGAATGCTGTTAGTTAACCGAATCAAGTACGAACCAGCCAGTACTTTTTTGGACAGAGTTTGCTTAGTTGGCAAGTCCATGCAGCACGGCTGGATCTTTACTTGGGTTTCTCCGCCTTTCTTGGAGACAAACAAGTGGTTCGTTCTTGTTCTTTCACCAAAACATCAAACCCCATTTTCTTTTAAATCCATTAATTCTCACCAATGTCTACCTGTCTTAAATCATCCTCATTTCTCTCCATCCAAAAATACAAACTTTACCTTTCTTTGTCTCTCCAATGGCTATCTCACTATCATCTCTCTCTCTCTCAAAGCACTCCCTGTCCAATTCCTCTTCAATCTCTGCTTCCAACCCTTCAATGGATCCCTCTAAACCTTCAGTCCTGAGAGCCCAAAATGTAAACTTTTCCCTTTCTCTCTGTCTATATATGTAGAGATGTTTCATTTTTTTTTTTTGGTTTTCTTGTCGCAGATCCTTGGTTCCAAGGCTAATTCAGGAGGAATTGAGCAAACCCCTTTGAGATTGTGGGGTGCTAATCTGAAGTAAGTTGGTGTTACTTTCTTTGATTTGGTAAAAACGTGCTCCTTTTGAATTTATTTTATTTCCATATTGTTGTTTAATTTCTGTTGCTAGATCAAGAATTAGCTCGAATATTAATTTTAATGTTGCTAGTTTCTATTTTAATTTACTGAGCTGAATTGATCTGTAATCAAACTTGAAATGATCACAATTTGAACTTAGAACATCCGGGATCTGACACTAGCCATAGCAGACTTTAGATCTTCAAAATAGCCAGTTAAAGTTGCAGGTGGATGCATGTGGTTGTTTTTATAAAAAAGAATTACTTGGAAAAATATAAAACTCATCAATATTCGTATAGTGCAACGTAATTAGACATCTATTTTTTTTTTTACTTAAAAAACATAAATTTTTTACTGTCATCCCTTTGTTAAAATACCGAGGAGCTTTTATTTACCTGTGGATGATCTATCTAGCGATGTTGAGGATGATACTGCCTGGTGATTTCCTGATGATCTGTTTTAGTCTTTTTAATCATCTACTTCATTTATAGGAGAGATTGTATATTTTATGCAATGAATCCTACCAGCAACCTTTTGGAATTGAGCTTAAGAGATAAAGATAAGAATGTCTTTGATTCGATTCAAGTTATATGCCATGTATTCAATTAGGCTGTGGCGTATTTTCTTATTCTTCTTTAATGGTTTGCTTCAATGTTTGCAGGACAAACTCAGATTTGAAATCTCAGGCTTCCAGGGAGCCTGCTAGAGTGACTAAAGAGCTTAAAAGTGACAAATCGGAGCGCATGGCAGGAGTTGAACCTGTTGATTTATTCATTGAGATGAAACAGCGGTTTCTGAGCTTTAAGAAGAATAAATACATGTAAGCAGTGAGGACTTTGGCCTAACATGGTTTAGTTTTGATGAAACTTATCCTGCGCTCTGATTGAGATAATTTCTGTGCAGGAAAGACTTGGAACTCTATGAAAAGCTTGCCGAGGGACAAGCACCAAAGGTAACAATGGTCTTTCTAGTTTTTGAAGTATGCTGTACATATTGTGGATGTTTCTTAGCATCTTGTTTGTCTTTTACTGCAATTCTGCTGCTGAACGATCGGAGAAGTAGGAGTATATTGTTAAGAAACCATCTCATGTAAAAACTTAAGCTATTAGGTGAGGTCCCAGGATATGATTTATATTATTCTCTAACACCCCTCTCAAGTGAAAGCCTTCTGGGCTTGAAACTTGCACAGATCTATACTACCTTGTGCTTGATTTTTATCAAATAGAATGGGGGTGGTGAGATTTGAACTCATGACCGCTGGGTCAACAAGATTCTGATATCATGTTAAAGACTCATCTCACCTAAAAACTTAAGCTATTAGGTGAGCTCCCAGAATATGATTTATATTATTTTCTAACAGAGTAAACTTCATCTAACAAATTCAAGTGCAGTTTATGGTGATTGCTTGTGCAGACTCAAGGGTTTGCCCTTCGTCCGTCCTTGGGTTCCAGCCTGGTGAAGCATTTGTTGTTCGCAATGTCGCAAACATGGTGCCACCATATGAGGTATATGATGCATTGCGTGAGCATGTCCTAAAATATTTTTACCAGAATCTGCCCTTTTTGTCTGATCATAGTCTCTGTTTATGCAGAATGGACCGACTGAAACAAATGCGGCCTTAGAGTTTGCTGTAAATTCTCTTAAAGTAAGTTATACATGCCTACAAATCCAGGGTTCTTTCTTTTCTTCCTTTCCTTTGAAGTGGTGGGTTTGTAAAATGTGTATATTCATATTGTCAGAACTGGATTGTAAGCAGGGGATATCAGACTGTAAACTAATGATGATCTCTTATCACTCAGAATGAAAAACTTTTTTATCCTGACCAATAGATTTTGGGAAGTATTATATCTAAGAATCAATGTTCTCTACATTGGGCTCTAGATATGAAAAAACATGGAAACTAATGCTTCTGCACTCTTCTGGATTATATCCATTTTTGCTTGACAAATCATAAATGAATCCTTTCGCAGGTTGAAAACATTTTAGTAATTGGTCACAGTTGTTGTGGAGGCATCCGTGCCCTCATGAGTATGCATGACGATGTAGAACCAAGGTCCAGTGAAGATGATATCTGTTTTCGCAATCATCAAATATCATCCTTGTTAAAGGTTTGACTTTCTGTTTATTCTCTATTTTAACTCTTCTATTTCTTTTTCTATCTATTTTCAGTGGCCTCATTGGAAGTTGGGTTTCTGTGGGGATGAACGCAAGAATAAAAACAAAGGCTGCCACTCATCTTCTGAACTTTGACCAGCAGTGCAAACATTGCGAGAAGGTGATTATGTTTTATGAAATTTAAAAGGCCATGTTTCCTGCTTTCATCCAGCATGCATGTCTGCATATTCGTAGTTTTTTTTTTGAAATTCATGGCTATTATATGAGAAATGGAGCGAAAAGTATAACCATCAGTGGGTAGAGAAGAATACAGTTTGATAAGAGAAGGCCTAAATAATATGAACCCTAATCATGTTGAATGATTTCATCCTGATGTTGTTTCCTACAGGAATCAGTCAACTGTTCATTGGTCAACCTCCTCAGTTACCCCTGGGTGGAAGAAAAGGTGAGGAATGGAGAACTCAATATTCACGGTGGCTATTACGACTTTGTTGACTGTTCATTTGAGAAATGGACTCTGTACAAGGAAAACAATTTGAAGGACGAAAGTGGGAAAGTTGCAGTAAAAGATCGAGCATTCTGGTTCTGAAAAGCCTGCTGCTGATTTACCTGTATAATTTGCTGCTGATGCTGTAAAGTGTTCTTGCGTCTTGTGCTTCGTCTATGCATGCACACGTGAATAGTCTGAAAAATAAAGTTATTCCCTCGAACTCCTGGGATTAACTACCTAGTAATGTAAGTGCTGTTGTAATTATAGTCACATTTGATGTCATAATCTGTAATATGTTGTTGTATGACACTGCATTTCGTAGCTGATAAAAGCAGTACTGTTAAGTAATCTGGCATAAGAGCTCTCTGTTGGAACTAGATTTCATAATATATAGAAATATTCATGCCAAATTATCATGAATACATAAACAATAAAATGGAAGTATATCTGAATTCATATCTGAAAATTGCTCTCTAGAGTTATACGATGACTTTCTAGATTAGCATGTTCTCCTTTGAGAACCTTTTGATTCTCTTTAACTTAATTTTATTTTCTCTCTGATAATGGGATGTCAGAATGAGAATAAAAACAAGACGTGTAATCCGGGGACCATAATCATATATATATAGGTAACCATGTATTTTTTGGTATTCATGTCTTTTGACGTTCTCATCCTTTGATATTCCTATTCTATCCCATTACTAAAATAGAAATATCTTTTTAATATCTATACATTAAAAGTCTACATCCAATTAGATATATCAAAAATCCAATTGCTTAAAAATACTTAACACTTAGCAGATTATTTTTAATTAGGTTTTATTTTATTTAACAGTCCACAAATATATAATTATTCGCAGGCATAACGTTGGATTAATGATCCAACACTTTCGAGTTCCAGATTCTGATGGATGATGTCTGTGTTTTCTGCATGTCTGATGTCATGGATAAGTAGTAGATGGTCAAGCTAATTAGTTTGACTTTTCGTTCATCCCTGCAGATGTAAAATTACTGTCAAAGTTACTCTTTCCTCGAAAGCAATATGCAGAGTAGACTTCTGAAGAGCTTCATCTCTAGCAGTAGTCTGCCGGGATTAGGATGGCCATCGATTTTATTTTTTCGTTCATTTTTTTCATGACAACTCGGATTAACTTTCGTAAATTTTACTTAATGAATCATAAGGTTACAATGAACACATAAATTTGGCAATCCCAAATAAGACATCTTAAAAACGGTCTTTGATTTCAATTCCCACGGATGATGAATAAATATGGTTTGATGAGCTCCCTAATGCATATCCTTAGTTGTTAAGTTTGTTTAGGGCTGGTGATTCATTGCATGATCTTAACCGGTTTTTAAATTTTAATCGGAAAAGATATTAATTTGATAATAAAACTTTATTGGATGCGAGTCAACATTAAGAATTTTTTTTTAAAAAACAATTTTATTTTAATTAAAACCTTTTTCGATGCGAGGAAACCCTATTCTCAGAAAATATATTTTGTGGGTTCAAGTGAGCGAGCAAGATCCTGATTATCTCAGACTCTTACAGGGGATGCATAACCTGAATCGAACTCTAGACATGCTGTGTATATCGCAAGTCCTCTGTCATCACGTCACGTCCCTTGAAAACATTTTAATTAAAACGATTAACTTGAATTAATACAGTGATTTACAAGTTTACCCGATAACTTAATTTTTTTAGTCAATCTCAGTGTATTTAACAGCTATGCCACAGTAAAATTGAAGAGCCAGCTAATCAATCTAGATGCATCAACTTTTTTTTTGTTAAAAAAGGAATCTTTGAAAGCTGATTATGTTGTTGAAGTGTAAGCAAGCATAATTGGTGAGAAGTTGAACTACCAACATACAGAATGTCCTGCCAACTCGCCCTGCAAAACCTCCCTATTCTTCACCTCCCACATCTATAAAAGCCCAAAGGTTTTCTCACGAAAAAGCACTGCAAAAAGCATACTTCACACTTGTGATTTGCTAAAGCTAAAACTCTCCCTTCCCCTAAAGCCATTGCCATCTCCACAGCCATGGCCAATCATATCTTCCCACCTTTCATTTTAGCACTTACAGTGATCATGAGCATGGCCTTGATGCACAGCCAGACAATTCTGGTAGAGGCTCGCCAACTCGTGGAGCTGACATTGCCTGAGCTTCCAAAGCCGGAATTTCCTGAGCTTCCGAAGCCTGAATTTCCTGAGCTTCCCAAGCCTGAGCTGCCTGAGCTGCCAAAATTTGAAATACCACAACTGCCTGAATTGCCAAAATTTGAAATGCCAAAACTGCCTGAATTGCCATCTTTCCCCCATTTTCCTGATCTGACTAAGCCCACATTGCCAACTAGTCCTTAGATGAGGATCATACCATCTAATGTTTCATGTTATGGCATACTTCATCTGCTTTGCTTGATGTATTACTGTCTGGTGTGGTGATTATACCGTACTCTACTATTTGCTTGTTTCATTTTACTATTTATTACAGAATTGTTGTACAAGGGTCATTCCTACCTGGTATTTTCTACTATACTTTCCGTTACAAGAAATATATGAAAACTCGCTTGGTTCTTTAGTTCTTCATTTTAAGATGCTTAATTTGGCACAAACCATCAAGTGTGACGTGATGACAAAGAACTTGAGATCTGTACAGTAGGTCTCGAGTTCAAGTCAAGATGTGCACTTCTTGTAAGAGTCTAGGACAACCGGAATTTTACTTACTCACCTGGTCCACAAAATACGTTTTTCAGGGATGAGATTTTTTCGAATCCAAAAAAAAAAAAGTGTTTCTGCTGTCGGTTCATAATTCATATGTATGTGATACAAGAGAAAAAAGTGTCTAAGATCAACCATCAGACCTTAATCTGAAGGCAAATTGAATGTACTAATCTCAACACAGATGACTTTTCCTTGATCAAATCGAAGATATAATTAATTTAATCTTCAGAGGCACACGAAGCATAAGTTAATACGGAAAAAATCAACTTACTATCAGTAAAAAAGAATACATATGAATGCAATTTGTCACTATAAAAATCGTAGCTGTGAATCTCAATTTCTAGCTGCTAATCATTCAGGTGATTTAATTAAATAATTAAGCTGTTATTTCATTATTCGAGCCAAAGCTAGCTCTGTAGAAGAGTTGATGAATCTACGATTTTTCCACCTGAGTTTCTTGAAGAGTCTAAAGAGACAACTTTGATGGGAATTAAGCTGGTGTCCGCAGGGACAAGTCCTGACGCACCCATCAATAGCAGAAGTTTTTACTCAACCTGAACTAAATACATCAGGGCCGAAAGAAAAATTCAGGAAGACAAAAAATCAAAAGGGTTTGGTAAGCCTTAAATGTTATTGTATTGCTCACGCGAGATTCTAGAAATTCTAAATAACCAAAATAACCCACGAGGTGGGTTTATAAATAGCTAGGGTTGGAAAATTTTCAAAAAGGATAGATTCTGAATAATTATAAAATTAAAATTATTAACAAAAACTAAAAGTGGAGGTCATTGTTTTTGCACCAACTCATAAAATACTATTTATTATAATATATTTTTTAATTTTACTTTACAATATTTGATTTATTAGAGACTAATGTAATGATTTATTGTGTTTTATTTTTTTATATAATTATCTTAGTTTTATGACCCGTGTCACAAATTTAAGAAATTAACTCGATTAACTCTTTTTTTAAATGATATTTTTTTAACTTTATCTTTTAATATTAAATTGATTAATAATTATGTTTTATGATTTGTTTTTTATGAGATTATCCTCATCTCATGACCTGAGTCATGAGTTTAACTAGTTAATCTTGATAGACTTACATCATTTAATTGTGTCCTTTGTTTAGATTGATTTTTTTTCCCATTTCACCATTCAACTGTGTGTTTATTGGTAATTAAACTTTATGATTTATTTTAATATTCTTTCTATTAGGTTATTAATTAACCTAGATTGACTTGAGAATTTTTTTTGTTAATTTTTGTCATTTAATTTATTTGATTCTATCATTCAATAGTGAGTTGATTGAAAACAAATTGAATAATTTAATTTGATTTATTTTATATGGAGTTATTATGATCTCATAATCTTGTTCGTAGTTTTGATAAGTTAACTTGATTGATCTAAGTCAATCCAATATATTGTTGTCTTAGTATTTTTTTTTTTTAATATCTTGAATTTCTTTAAAATCAAACTATATTTTTATCTGCTATTTAAGTTAACACTGCTATTTAAGTTAACACTTCAAAAGACACAACAAAGAAATGAGAACACTTCAGAAGACACAACATAATGACATTTTTAAACCATAGGAGGTGTTGCATGCTTCGCTTTGATGGACATGGGCGCCTCCCATCAGCCAACTATTTTTTTTCTTTATTTATAGAAATAATTAATGGCCTCTCCTCTTAGTCCTTGTCATTGGAGAAGAAAACACAAATCATAATAGCAATAAAATAAAATAAAAAAATCGAAGAAGCATAGAGCATAATGGTGTTTTGCCCCTCCTTTTCTTAGAAAAAAAGTCGCTGCAAGTCAATTACAAGATTTGAAAACCAGATACAATGTAAGAGATTAAATATGAAGCAGCAGAACTAAAACCATGAGATCCCTACAAACTTGAAAAATATACCTCACCATTCATAAGTAGCAAGACGTGTTTAGTGCTTCATAATTTAGTTGCACCCCACAAGAAAATTTGGAAACGCAAAATATATTGGAGTAACTTAAACGGATAATGCATCATACTATGCATAGGTGAGCTACCAAGCCTCAAGTTTTCCCACCAAATCACTCTTGAAACTTCCCTATCTATTCTCTACGTCCCGAAGTTGAACTACCAATGCTCAAGATTTCCCACCTAATCTCCCTTGAAACTTCCCTATTCCCTACATCCCACATCTATAAAACCCCAATACAAAGTGAAATCAGTACACCGAAGTGATTGGAGAAGCTTGCACACTTTGCAATTAGTATACGACTCAATCTAGTTACTTTTGAGCTCCCCCTAACTGCCATCTCCAAAATCATGGCTTCTCTTCGTTTCCTGACATTTTTCTCACCACTCTTGCTGATCATCACTTTGTCATTGGTGGCCAACACAAGCAGGACAGAAGCGCGCAGGATTCTGGAGACAACATTGCCTGAGCTGCCACCATTGCCTAAGGTTCCTGAGCTCCCCAAGACTGAATTGCCTGAGCAGCCACCACTGCCTAAGACTGAATTGCCCGAGCAGCCACCACTGCCTAAGTTTCCTGAGCTCCCCAAGACTGAATTGCCTGAGCAGCCATCATTGCCTAAGGTTCCTGAGCTCCCCAAGACTGAATTGCCTGAGCTGCCATCATTTCCTAAGGTTGAACTTCCACCACTACCGAAACCAGAATTCCCTGTCTTGCCAAAACCTGAATTGCCTGAGCTGCCGAAACCTGAATTCCCTGTCTTGCCAAAACCTGAATTGCCTGTGCTCCCGAAACCTGAAGTTCCCAAATTTCCCTGAGCTTCCAAAGCCCACCTTACCAACTCTTCAAGCCACCTCAATCTACTACTAGTCCTTAGATGGCCATACCATTTCACGTTTCTATGTGTTCGATTCATGTGCCGTGAAATAACTTCAATACGTGAATAGGAATTTCGTCTGAGTGTTTGATATTGTATTATACATATATTATTTTACGTTGTTGAGAGTTTGTTGTACTAAACTTTGTATTTTAAACTGTCCTTTAATGTTACATGTCCTTGCAAATTGTCATTCCTCCTCTTCTGATAATTATACAATGTCCGTTGTTGGTCGAGTTTTTTCTTTTATGAAGAAAATTATATGAAATTTTTATCAGCCCGAGGAATATATTAAAACACCAAGGGAGCAAAAAAAGCAAACAAGGTTAAAAAGCAAAAAACATGAGATGAAGGGATAAATATGTACCCAAAAAAGAACAAAGAAAACACACGAATCATGATTTTAATAGAAGCTTCAATGATAAATTCTATCTGTTTTATGATCCTGTGTGTATTTTTTTGGTTTTTTTGTTTCGTTAATGTTTATGACCGAGCATTTTGGTTCTGAAAAGCCTGCTGCTGATTTACCTGTATAATTTGCTGCTGCTGCTGTTGGTATAAAGTCTTCTTGCATCTTGTGCTTCGTCGATGCATGCACACGTGAATAGTATGAAAAATAACGTTATTCCCTCGAACTCCTGGGATTAACTACCTAGTAATATAAGTGCTGTTGTAATTATAGTCACATTTGATGTCATAATCTGTAATATGTTGTTGTATGACACTGCATTTCGTAGCTGATAAAAGCAGTACTGTTAAGTAATCTGGCATAAGAGCTCTCTGTTGGAACTAGATTTCATAATATATAGAAATATTCATGCCAAATTATCATGAATACATAAACAATAAAGTGGAAGTGTACATGAATCCATATCTGAAAATTGCTCTCTAGAGTTATACGGATGACCTTCTAGATTAGCATGTTCTCCTTTGAGAGCCTTTTGATTCTCTTTACCTTAATTTTATTTTTTCTCTACTAATGGGATGTCAGAATGAGAATAAAAACAAGACGTATAATATGGGGACCATAATCATATATATATAGGTAACCATGTATTTTTTGGTATTCATGTCTTTTGACATTCTCATCCTTTGGTATTCCTATTCTATCCTATTACTAAAATAGAAATATTTTTTTAATCTCTATACATTAAAGGTCTACATCCAATTAGATACATAAAAAACCCAATTGCTTAAAAATACTTAGCACTTAGCAGATTATTTTTAATGAATCATAAGGTTACAATGAACACATAAATTTGGCAATCCCAAATAAGACATCTTAAAAACGGCCTTTGATTTCAATTCCCACGGATGATGAATATGTTAGGATAAACTCAATCCTCTGAAGTCTAGAATTGCAACCACCGGCTTCCATCAATTAAAGCTTCTGATAGCCACTATCCATGACCACCGCCAATGTCCACCGCCTCCTGCAAGCCGCCTGCAACTTGCTAAATCTTATCTTAAAGTCAAAAATATCTAGCTTTCATTTTGTGTATAAATAGGAAGCTTAGTTAAGGAGAAAAGAGTAGAATGAGATATTAGAGAGAAAACACGAGAGAAAAGAGAGAGTTTTGACAGTTTGTTTCAAGCCTCTGTGTAATTTTTGTTGAAATAAAACAGTGAGTTTTATCCCCTTTGAGTGTTTACAAGCCACCACCAGTGGCCTCTCCCACCAACAATTGGTATCAGAGCCTCGTTCGTCAAAAACAGAGAGGTTTTTGGGGGTACATCTGAATTTTCAAGTTTGTCGAAAACAAATTTTGATCATCTCAGAGTATAGAGCTCTTCAATACGAACTCGTCGGTGCAAAAATCAACTCAATCGGAGCTAGGGGTGAGCCACACTCTCCCTCTGAAAATCTGACACTATTCACCACTCTCAGCCACGCGCCCCGAGGAAGAAGACGAGTGAGCTTCACGCGCGCCATATTTGAGCCGTTAAGCCGAGCCGAGCCGACAAGCCGAGCTGCTACCGACAAGCCGAGCCGAGCCACGAAGCCGAGCCGATACTGCTCAAGCCGATCCACGAAGCCGAGCCGCAAAGAATATTCCCGGTTCAATCACAGCGAACCGACCAGCGTCCAGAAGTGATTTTTGGACCGGTTCACCCGTTTTTAGCCTCATTTCGAACCAACTCAGACCGATTCCCTACTATTTGGACCATTCCGGATCCATCCGTGGTGTCCATTTGGTGAAAAGAGAAGGCAAAAAGGGTGATATAGTCATTTCAAAATACAATGACTACAGAAAATGCTCAGACACTCATTTCGAAGCTGACCAGAGATAATTTTGATAATTGGTGCATCCGAATGAAGGCATTTCTTGGCTCACAAGAATACATAGAGATTGTGGATTATGGTTATGATGAACCAGAGTCCAGAGAAGCAGAGGAAGCTTTACAAGAAGCACAGAAGCAAGTTCTCAGAAACAACAGAAAGAAGGACAACAAAGCCAAGACCATCATTTATCAAGGTCTTGATGAAGCCACGTTTGAGATTATCTCTTCTGCAGAAAAGTCGAAGGATATATGGGAAGCTCTCCAACAAAAATACAAAGGAGTTGACAGAATCAAGAAGATTCGTCTTCAATCTTTGCGAGGTGAATTTGAATCCTTACAAATGAGATCCTCGGAATCTGTTTCTGATTATCACACGAGAATTATGGTGATAATCAATCAGATGAGACAAAATGGAGAAGCTCTTTCAGAAGCTCGGATTACAGAGAAAATTTTGAGATCCCTAGATCAAAAATTTGATTATGTTGTTGTTGCCATTGAAGAATCCAAGGATGTGGATAAATTGATGGTAGATGAGTTGATGGGTTCCTTACAAGCTCATGAACAAAAGCTTGTGAGAAGAAATGGAGATAAGGCAATAGAGCATGCCTTGCAATCGAAACTGTCTCTGAAGGAAGACAGATATGAGCAAAGGGGGAATTCAACACATGAATATACCCCTCGAGGAAGAAATCAACAAGGAAGAGGAGGCTTCCAACGATTTCAAGGAAGAGGATCTTGGAATACAAACTTCAGAGGAAGAGGTGGTAGAAACACCACAAGAGGAGGACGAGGACAACAACCTTTGACTCCCAGAGGAAGAGGAGGCGGTTACAATAATCGTGATAAGAGAAATATTCAGTGTTATAAGTGCAATCAATTTGGGCATTATAGCACTGAATGCCAAAAGAAAGCTCTAGTAGAGTTGCGTGAGCAAGCTAACTATGCAGACGAAGATGCCATCATCAGTGGGTCAGCTGCATTATTTGTCCAACAAGGACTAGGCAAAATGAGGAGCATGTATGGTATCTAGATTCTGGAGCTAGCAATCACATGTGCGGGCAACGGGACCTCTTTAGTGATCTCGATGAGACCATACAAGGACAGGTCACATTTGAAGATACTTCCAAAGTTCCAGTTAAAGGGAAAGGCAACATCTCGATAAAGTTGAAGAATGGCGATAACAGCTACATTGCTGATGTGTACTATATTCCAGCTATCAAACACAACATGCCGAGTATAGGACAACTTCTGGAGAAAGGGTATACTCTCTTCATGAAGGATTGTCATGTTGCAGTCAAAGACAACAATGGAAGATTGATTGCCTTTGTGAAGATGTCTAAGAACAGGATGTTCCCTTTAAACATCCAGTATGATGCAGCAAAGTGTTTGACTGCCATCACCAACAGTGAAGAATGGTTTTGGCACCTAAGGCTTGGACATCTGAATTTTAAAAGCTCAAGATGCTTTCAAGTAAGCAAATGGTCAAAGGTATGCCTCACATTGATCATCCTGAAGAAGTCTGTGAGAGCTGTCTCCTCAGCAAGCACCACAGAGCTAGCTTTGTCAAGGAGGTAAACTGGAAAGCGAAGAGGCCACTAGAGTTAGTTCACACAGATGTGTGTGGACCAATAAAGCCTATGTCAACTGGACATAACAGGTACTTCCTCACTTTTACTGATGATTTTAGTAGGAAGACCTGGATTTACTTTTTGAAGAGGAAGTCAAAAGTGTTCAATTGCTTTAAAGATTTTAAAGCAATTGTGGAGAAACAGAGTGGGTATAACATCAGATCCGTTAGATCTGATCAAGGTGGTGAATTCACATCCAATGATTTTGAAGCCTTTTGTACACAACAAGGCATCAGACATCAGACAACACCAGTTTATACACCACAGTTGAATGGGATAGCAGAAAGGAAGAACAGAACTATCCTTGATGTCGCACCCCAAAAATGACGAGCGCGGCGTCGTGACGACTCTTCCCCGTGTACGGGGAAATATCATGTGTCGAGGGGATTAACTATTTTCGTGAGAAAAAAAAAGGAGTCGCCACCTAGTGTTAACGGTTACTAGGAAACCTAAAACTGGTCTTTCAGAGTTTCTTAGGGTTAAGGTCTGGTTGACGTAAAGGGTAGGTTTTAGCACCCCTAGTACGCCCTCCTAAGGTAAGCTGCTTGACGTTTTGGTTTGCTTATAATTTGTATGGCTTTGAGTTTCCCCAAAATATGTTAATCCCCCCCACCCGACCCCCCCCCCAATGGGACTCCCCCCCCCTTCCCCGCCGGAATATTTTGGATAGTTCAACCCCTTAGGATTTATTTATCCAAAACACGAAAGTGAATAATAGCATATTTATTCCCGCCGAATATTTTGGATATTAACCCCTTAGGATTTATTTACCCAAATACCAACAGTGAATAACTCAGCAAGTGGAAATGGTGGTATTGCTGCCGCATTTGATGAAGTGGCATACATGAAATTCTTTCTATCTATGTATTGCTCGAAATATACAATGATTAAACCTACGTTTAAAACAGGGGGTTTCGGGTTTGTAAGATCACTTCTCTTCCTCCCTCCTGCTCTTCTTGTCTCTGTTTGATATATCATCATGTACGAGCACACGAAATTTCTCAAGTGGGATCATTCTTTTTTGCGTTTCAGGTCTTCCCTATAGGTTCTCCTCTTGTAGCTGATGTATCAAGGGCAGTTCTACGTGTGACAGAAGGGGATAGGATGAGGGAAATCGAAGATGCTGTTGAATTCTGGAACTAATTCCAGGCCTGCTAAGCTGACAGGTTGGAGAAGCTGAAGGATCGAAGACTGAAGAAATCAAGTTGTATTATTTCCTGTTTTGAATTTACATTGTATTCAGGATGATTAACATCCTTTAGTCAATAAGTCAACATTTTTTCTGTTAAAAGTCAATTAGTAGATAAAGTCCAATTGTAACCGAAGTTAAATTTTAATCTTTGTAATGTTCTTGTTTACTATAAATAAAGGTAATGGGATAGCAGTAACCACAATGAAATATTCTGCCCATGTTCACGTTTCTTTCTGCCAAAATTACAGACGTTAAAGTTCTTTAAATTCTGGAAAATTTCTCGTCCCCAGATTTTGATTGCTACAGTACCTGTTCTCAAGTTTTTTGACAATTCGTCCGTACAGATTTGAACAGTACATGTTCTTATCAGATTTTTGAGTTTTTCTTCAAAAATCAACATGGTATTAGAGCAGAATTAGGTCTTTGAAAAGGGATTATTAGTGAAACACGAGTGATTCGAAAAAGTGAGATTATTCAAGGTCAATTAAATCTTGAACGGGAAAGAAGAGTTTTTTTCGTAAGTTGCAGATTTCTTCAAATCAAGAAATTAAACTTGATTTGTTCTTTAAAAGGATAATCAATTGACAGCAATCATCAATTGATATCCTTGTTCTCTTGTCTGTGAAGTTTTTGAAAGGAATTTGCAAAGAAAAGAAAAAACTCGAAGCTGACAAGAATGGATTCTTCATTTTCGTCAAAATCACCAGTTTTCACAGGAACCAACTATGGTGTTTGGGCTGTGAAAATGGCAACCTATCTCAGAGCCTTCGACTTATGGGAGGTTGTGGAAAACAACAGGGAACCAACTCCCTTGAATAACAATCCAACAATGGCCCAAATTAAATTCTTTAATGAAGAAAAGGCTAAGAAGTTCAAGGCACTTACCTGCATTCACAATGCAGTGAGTGAGGAGATCTTTACAAGAATAATGGCCTGTCAAACTGCAAAAGAAGCATGGGACAAATTGAAGGCTGAGTTTCAAGGAGATGAAAAATCCAAGAGGATGCAGATTTTAACATTGAAGAGACAATTCGAAGGATTGAGGATGAAAGATTCAGATACAATCAAGGAATTCTCTTCAAATGTATCCAAGATTGTTAATCAAATGACATTACTTGGTGAAGAAGTTCAAGAATCAAGGGTGGTTGAAAAAGTGTTAGTAAGCCTACCTGAAAAATTTGAGAACAAGATATGTTCTTTGGAAGATTCAAAAGACTTCACCGAATTGAGTCTTCAAGAACTGATAAATGCATTGCAAGCTGTGGAACAAAGGCAAGCATTTAGGCAAGAAAATACAAGTGAAGAGGCCTTTGCAGCAGGATTTAAAGGAAGAACTAGGTAGCAGCAGATGTTCTTCAAAAACCCAGAATTAAGAACAAATTCTGGAAAACAATGGCAGAGCAAAAATTGGCCAAACAATCAATCACATGCCAACAACTTCAATGCAAGGGGGAAGGAAAAAAGAGAACAATTTCCCACCTGCAAGTACTGTCAAAAGACAAATCATCTTGAGTCATTTTGTTGGTTCAAGAATGCTCAATGTCGAAAATGCAAGCAATTTGGACACATTCAGAAATTTTGCAAGATCAACACCTCAAATGGGAAGCAAGCACATGTAGCTGAGGTTGTGGAGCCCAAGGATGAACAATTGTTCACTGCCATTGTGAATCACAGCTGCAACAAGTCTGAGTTTAGTAAGCAAAATTGGCTAATTGATATTGGGTGTTCAAATCATATGACTGCTGAATTGAGCATGTTTAAAAACTTTGATGAAAATTACAAATCAAAAGTTAAGGTAGCTAATGGACAGTATGTTAGTGTAGAGGGCAGTGGGGAAGTTGAAATTGAGACCTTGGCTGGCACACGAAATTTTGAGCATGTGTTGTATGTGCCAGAAATTGATCAAAGTTTGATTAGTGTTGGTCAATTACTTGAAGATGGATATTCATTGTTCTTTATAGATGGTATTTGCACAATTAAAGATGAACAAGGGACATCTCTATTCACTGCTAAAATGATCAAAAGATGCTTTAGTATTGAAGAAAAACTAGAACACATAAGCATGAACATCAATGCCACTGAAAATTCAGTACTTTGGCATAAAAGAATGGGACACTTTAATTATGCTACTTTGAAGAAAATGGCTGAATTAAAAGTGGTAGAAGGGTTACCTTTGATTCATGAGCTAAGTGAAGTATGTGAAGCATGCCAATTAGGAAAACAAGCAAGAGTTAAGTTCAATAAAAATGCATTTAGATCAACTACTAAGCTGCAAATTGTTCACAGTGATGTATGTGGCCCTATGCATAATGAATCTTTAAATGGTGCAAGATATTTTGTGTTGTTTATAGATGATTTTAGTAGATTTTGTTGGGTGTATTTCCTTAAAACCAAAGGGGAAGTATTTGAGGTGTTCTTGAGGTTCAAAGCTGCGGCTGAGAAGGAATCCAGCTGCAGCTTGAAGATTTTGAGGTCTGATAATGGGGGGGAATTTACCTCCCATAAATTTGAAGAATACCTAGTTAAAGAGGGTATTAAGCATCAATTAACAATCCCTTACACCCCACAACAAAATGGTGTAAGTGAGAGAAAGAATAAGACCTTAATGGAGATGGCAAGATACCTTCTCTATGAGAAGAAAATGCCCTTGAAATTCTGGGCAGAGGCTGTGAGCACAGCCTCTTATCTCTTAAATAGGATGATGACAAGATCATTAGGAGATAAAACACCTTATGAGGAATGGTATGGCTACAAACCAAGCTTAGAAAACTTGAAGGTATTTGGTAGTCCATGCTATGTTTTGCAACCTGAAATTAAGAGAAGAAAACTAGACCAGAAATCTGAGGTTGGCATTTTAATTGGTTATAGTTCGAAATCTAAGGGCTATAAGATTTTTGATTTAAAAACAAACCAAGCTATAGTTGCTAGGAATGTTAAGGTGGTTGAGAACCAAATGTGGAATTGGGATGATGATAAGTTAGAAGATACAAGTATTGAACTTGCAGCCGAGAATGAAGATGAACTGGAATCTGATGATGAAGACATACCTGTGAGGGGAACTAGGCTGCTTAGTGACATCTATAATAGATGTAATTTGGTTGAAATTGAACCAAATAATGTAGAAGAAGCCATGGATTCTCAAGCTTGGGTGGCAACAATGAAGGAGAAGTTAATGATGATAGAAAAGAATGAAACATGGCAGCTTGTTGACAGACCTAAGCATAGAAAAGTCATTGGTGTTAGGTGGATTTATAAAACAAAATTGAATGCTGATGGTAGTATCAATAAGAACAAAGCTAGACTTGTAGTTAAAGGATACTCACAAGAACAAGGGATTGATTACCATGATACTTTTGCCCCTGTTTCAAGAATGGACACTATCAAGTTGCTGCTTATGTTGGCTGCCCAAAAGGAATGGTTGGTTTGGCAAATGGATGTCAAATCAGCATTTTTAAATGGAACCTTGAATGAAGAGATATATGTAGAACAACCTGAGGGATTTGAGATTGAATACAATTTGAACAAAGTTTATCTTCTAAAGAAAGCTTTGTATGGTTTGAAACAAGCTCCTAGAGCTTGGTATAGCAAATTGGATGATTATTTGACAAGCTTGGGGTTTGTGAAAAGCTTGAATGAAGCCACTCTATATGTGAAGAAGGTTGATGATCACATTTTGATAATCTCAGTGTATGTAGATGATTTGTTAATTACGGGTAACAATGAGAAATTTGTTGATGAATTCAAGATGAACATGAAGAACAAGTTTGAGATGAATGAACTTGGATTATTAGCATACTTTCTTGGGATGGAAATAACTCAATCAAAGGAAGGATGCTTTGTATGTCAAAAGCAATTTACAACCAAGATGCTAAACAAGTTTGCAATGGAAAATTGCAAACCAGTTAGCACCCCAATGGTGCTTGGTATGAAGCTCATAAAAGCTGATGGTGCCCCCTCTGCAGATGGAAGAATTTATAGAAGTTTGATAGGAAGTTTATTGTATTTATCTTCCACACGACCTGACATTGTGTTCACTGTCAACTACCTCTCAAGATTCATGCAAAATCCCAGCCAAATACACTACATTGCAGCCAAAAGAGTGCTGAGATACCTAAGAGGAACACTGGAATTTGACATGTTTTTTGGCAAGATGAACACTGTCAAATTGAAAGGATTTTGTGACAGTGATTGGGGTGGGAGTGATGAAGAGATGATGAGCACTTCAGGGTATTGTTTTTCAATGGGGGAATGCATCTTCTGTTGGAATTCAAAGAAGCAATCAGTAGTTGCACATTCAACTGCTAAAGCTGAATACATTGCAGTATTTGTGGCTGCCAATCAACTTGTTTGGTTAAGGAAAATTCTGAAGGATTTGGACTGTGATCAAGTGGAACCTACTGAGTTGTTTTGTGACAACATGTCTGCAATTGCCATTTCCAAAAATTCAGTGTTTCATGATAGAACAAAACACATGAAAATCAAGTTTCATGCTATTCGGCAATTCCAGCAAGAAGGAGAACTGGAGATGAAGTACTGTTGTTCTAAGGAACAATTGGCTGACTTATTTACCAAAACTCTACCAAAGGAAAGGTTTGAAGAACTAAGAAGAATGGTGGGAATGCGCAGTCCAGGAATCAAGGAGGAGTGTTGAATTCTGGAACTAATTCCAGGCCTGCCAAGCTGACAGGTTGGAGAAGCTGAAGGATCGAAGACTGAAGAAATCAAGTTATATTATTTCCTGTTTTGAATTTACATTGTATTCAGGATGATTAACATCCTTTAGTCAATAAGTCAACATTTTTCTGTTAAAAGTCAATTAGTAGATAAAGTCCAATTGTAACCGAAGTTAAATTTTAATCTTTGTAATGTTCTTGTTTACTATAAATAAAGGTAATGGGATGACAGTAACCACAACAAAATATTCTGCCCATGTTCACGTTTCTTTCTGCCAAAATTACAGACGTTAAAGTTCTTTAAATTCTGGAAATTTTCCCTTCAATTCTGGAAAATTTCTCGTCCCCAGATTTTGATTGCTACAGTACCTGTTCTCAGGTTTTTTTGACAATTCGTCCGTACAGATTTGAACAGTACATGTTCTTATCAGATTTTTGAGTTTTTCTTCAAAAATCAACAGATGCGTGGCTTGGCACACAAAGCAGTTATCAAGAATCCAGCACCTCATTTTCATCCAATAGCCTTAGTCTTAAGAGTTTTTGGGGATTATTTCTTATCACTGGCATTGCTTCCATTTCAGCTCTCATGATCTTCACAACCATATTTGTTTACGAGCACAGAGCAGTACTCTTGCAGCCCTCTGATTTAAGAACGACAACATGGAGCAGAATTCTTGTTCTGTTCAGAATTCTCATTCAAATGGACATAACATCCAGTAGAAGTGAATTGAATCCGAACCACATTGCTATCCCTGGAGATCTTCCACCGACAGACAATGATGATGATCGAAATCCAAATGCACAACAACCTGATCAAGAGGAAGTACAAAATATCAATGAGCTTGTCGTCCCAAATCAAGAAAGACCAGCAGCTACTGAAGTAAACCATGAAAACAATTGACTAGTAGATCAGCACATTGATTGTACGACATTTATATATTTATAACATTGTAAACAAGCTTGTATTTGCTTGAGAAAATGAAAATACTAATCTTAACATTCATATTTTTCTTATCTAATGGTGATTCCTTTCTGTAATTCGATGAAACGTGTGGGGTGAATGTAAAGCATCAAGAGTATTGTGCTGAGATTCAATCAAATTGGATGGATCCTGCTTCAAGTCAAGACATGTTTTGCATGGCGAAGGAGCTGGTAAACCAGGATGAATTTAAGAAGAATAGAAGTTTGAGTCACCACCCAATAACATGCACATGGACTTTTTCCTCACTATGTTCTAGTAGTGAGAAATTATAGCAAGGACCTGGTTCATTACCCAACCTGCCACATTAATCAATCAAATACCTAGTTGTGTACTAATTTCCAGCAGTTTTAGTCTCCTACAAATTCTAGCTTCAAGTTGTCATCATCTGGTTCAAGGCTTTTCTCATTCCATACATAGCCATCTATTTGGTGTTACTTCGAAAACTCGAGTCTATGACAGTAATTCTATGGCGGTTTGGAGATCAGACCAAGTCCATTATGCATATTTCACTTTTAACTTGACTTCAAGTCGAGACATTGAATTCTAAAGTTGATGGATCATGACATTAGGTTCAAGCAAACAAAAGAAACTAAAGTTGATATCTTAATGCATTCAAGTTTTTTTTTCTGGTTTGTTAAGCGGCTGCCGCTTCCTTGGTCTTTAGGCCGAGTCTTTGTGCCGGTCCTAGCAGGCCCCTGTAAATTTTCCTTTGCTTAATCCATTTTGAAATTGTTCAAAAAAAAGCTATTGCTATTGGCTTCGAAAAAGTTACTTCAACTTTATTGAAGATATGGAAGAGATGTAGCTGATCTTGAAGATATGGCTGATGCTGATCCTGAAGATATGGCTGATCATGAAGAGATTCATGCAAATATTATGTTTCCATATTTATCTTGTAAATCTTTAGGCTGTAATTATCCCCTGATTTCTCTCCTTAAATATAGGTCTTTTTGATGTATATAATCGGCTACAATCACAGTTCAATAGACAATAGATTATTCCAGTATTCTGGTTCTTCTTTCACATTCCGCTTCATGAATTTCACATGGTATCAGAGCTAATACTGATCCTTGGTTTCTAAAATCACTTAATCATCATGAGTGACGAAAATTCCTCCAGCGTGGTCAAGAGTTCAACATCAAAATCGGTATATGAAAACGACTCATCATCACCTTATTTCTTGAATTCTTCTGATAATCCAGGAGGAGTTCTTGTATCCTGTCTTCTGAAAGGAGACAATTATCCAACATGGAGGCGTGCTATGATGAATGCCCTTCGAGCCAAAAACAAATTGGGCTTTGTGGATGGCTCTTTACTCAAACCAGAGGAAGACATCAAAGAAATTCAAACCTGGGAAAAATGCAACTCAATGGTAATCTCCTGGATCTTTAATGCTATAGCCCCAGAATTGCATGATAGTGTTGCCTATGTAGATTCAGCACATGAAATGTGGGGAGAATTGCAGGAACGTTTCTCTCAAGGAAACGTCCCACGTATACATGAATTAAAAAGAGAGATTTGTCTAGCCCAACAAAAGGACCTTACTGTGTCAGTTTACTACACCAAATTAAAGGGTCTTTGGGATGAATTGTCAGCCTACTCTACTGTCCCTTCATGCTCCTGTGGTGCGGGAAAACAAATCTTGGCAGAGAGGGAAACAGAGAAAGTTCATCAATTTCTCATGGGACTGAATGATCAATATGGAATCATTTGTTCCCAGATACTGAATATGGAACCTTTTCCTTCTATAAACAAAGCCTATGCCTTTGTGACCAAAGAGGAAAAACAACTAGCCATTGCAGGAATCAGCCGTGATCAACTGACACAGGCAGCAGCCTTTAATGTCAAACACAACAGGTTTCCAACAAAGAATTTTGCAGGTGAACAACAAAGAGGAGAAACAAGCAAATTCCCTTCAAAGGATTTTGCAGCAGATCAACAAAGAGGAGAAACAAGCAGATTCAGGTGCTCATACTGTGATAAACCTGGACATTCCAAAGAAAAATGTTTTAAACTTGTGGGATATCCTTCAAGTTGGCAAAACAAAGCAAAGACTCTGAACTTTGCTAGACTTCAGAAGGGAACCAGAACATGTTTCATCCAACAATGCCATTGCTGAGCCAAGTCAGTCCACGGGTAAAAGCTTTAATCTCACGCAAGAACAGTATGAACAACTAATGTTCTTACTGCCCTCTGCTAATCAGAATGTAGCCAACTTTGTCGGTAAGGTCACTCACTCAGCTGATACTATAGATTGGATTTTAGATAGTGGGGCATCTGAACATCTCACATGTGATTCCCTTGATGAAACTGATACACAAACAACCCTTCAAAATATGCCTGTGAAGCTTCCAAACGGAACATCTGTTCCAGTGCACTCTGTTGGTCAGATTCGGTTGTTAAACATGACGTTAGATCATGTTCTTTATATTCCATCCTTCAAATGCAATCTTCTTTCTATAAGCAAGTTAACAAAGGCTTTGCAATGTTCGGTCACATTTTTTCCAACTTTTTGTGTCTTACAGGACCTCAAATCGAAGAGACTGATTGGAATGGGTGAATTACGTGATGGCTTATACTACTTCCATGGGCTGCGTATTCCATTTGCTGCTGCAACGTCATTAGCTTCTTCTTCTCCAAATTTGTGGCATGAGCGGTTAGGACACATCTCATTTGATCGATTATCCCTCATTCCAGAATTATCTAGCACTTCTTTTAAATTTTCCAAAGACTGCTGTGATGTGTGCCACCGAGCTAAACAAACTCGAAGTGTTTTTCCCTTAAGCAATAATAAATCTGATTTCCCTTTTGATATGATTCATTGTGACATTTGGGGTCCATATAAGACTCCATCTACATCAGGGGCACATTATTTCCTTACCATAGTAGATGATTGTTCTAGATGCACATGGGTTTATCTCCTCAAACACAAGTCAGAAGCACAAAAATATTTCATTCAATTTCATGCTATGGTTAATACTCAATTTAATCGGAGTATTAAAATAGTTAGGAGTGATAATGGTTTAGAATTTACTGCTGGCCATATGTTCAACTTCCTGTCTAAAAATGGTATTTCACACCAAACATCTTGTGTTGACACTCCGCAACAAAATGGAATTGTAGAGCGAAAGCATCGTCACCTGTTAGAGGTTGCTCGCGCTCTACGGTTTCAAGCTCATTTCCAATCAAATTCTGGGGTGAATGTGTGTTGACTGCAACATACCTCATAAACTATGCTCCCACTCCTAAATTGTCGGGGAAAAGCCCCTGTGAGATTCTATTCTCAAAACCTCCATCCTATTCACATTTGCGTGTCTTTGGTCGCTTGTGTTACGTGCATGATAAAAATCGATCCAATGATAAATTTGCTCCCCGAGCTAAGCCTTGTGTTTTCATTGGTTATCCTATGGGAAAGAAGGGTTACAAAGTATGTGACATAGAATCACACAAAAATTTTACATCCCGTGATGTGATCTTCTATGAAGACAAATTCCCATTTCAGTCTCTTAAACCTGTAAAAGAATCAAATGCCGTTGTCCCTTTACCCATTTTTGATTCCCTGGAAACGGTAAGTACCGTAGCTCCAGAGCACAACCCAGAAAATCCTTCTGATACACAAGATAATGAAGCTATCCTACCTACTGCCACTAACGCTGATCACCAGGCTGTTCCCTTGAACACTTCTCGATCTCAAAGAACTCGACGAGTTCCCTCTCATCTTGATGATTATATATGGCAGCTCCCTGGAATAGATAAGTCATCACAGCCCATATCTAATACAGTTTCTTCAGGTACTCTCTATCCCATATCCTGTCATTTGTTGTATTCTCGTTTTACCCCATCTCATCAAGCATTTCTGGCTAATATTTCTGTTGTGAGTGAACCCAAAACTTTTTCTCAAGCTGTAACAGACCAGCAATGGTGTAAGGCAATGAAATATGAAATTTCAGCTCTTGAACAGAACCACACCTGGAGTTTAGTCACCTTACCTTCAGAGAAGAAATCCGTTGGTTCCCGTTGGATATACAAACTGAAATACAACTCAGATGGCTCAATTGAACGCTATAAAGCTCGCCTGGTTGCCCAAGGCTATACACAGATTGAAGGTTTGGATTATCATGAAACTTTTGCACCAGTTGCAAAATTAACCACTGTCAGATGTTTGATGGCTGTTGCTGCTGCTAAGAATTGGGAATTACATCAACTGGATGTAAATAATGCATTCCTCCATGGTGACTTACATGAAGAGGTCTATATGACCCCTCCTCCAGGCTATCTATCTCCAGGTGACAATCGGGTCTGCAAGCTCCATAAATCATTATATGGGCTTAAGCAGGCACCTAGGTAATGGTTCGAAAAGTTCTCCTCGGCTTTAAGGAAATATGGCTTCAATCAATCCTCCAATGATTATTCTCTTTTTACTCTAATCAAGGGTACATCTTTCCTTGCTCTTCTTGTCTATGTTGATGACATGGTTATTGCAGGAAATGATTCGGTGCAAATTCAGAAACTCAAGCAGTATCTCAGCACATGTTTCTCCATCAAAGATCTCGGCACACTCGAGTATTTTCTTGGCCTAGAGTTGGCTCGTTCTCCACAAGGAATATCCTTTTGTCAACGAAAATATACTCTTGATTTGTTAAAAGAAACTGGTATGGCTGGCAGCAAGCCAGCTGCCTTTCCAATTCCTCAGCACCACCGCCTGCCATCAGATTGTGGTGAACCCTTGCAAGATCCAAGACAATATCGTCGCTTAATTGGACGACTTATTTATCTCACAATCTCCCGTCCAGATATCACTTATGGAGTGCAACTTCTCAGTCAATTCATGCAAAAACCCTGTCAGCCACACCTTGATGCTGCCTATCATGTTCTGCGCTATTTAAAAAGTTCTCCTGGTCAAGGTCTGTTCTTCCCTTCACAGAATGATTTTCAGATTAAAGCTTATTGCGATGCTGACTGGGCAAGTTGTCCCATGACTCGCCGATCAATTACTGGTTTCTACATCTTTCTTGGTACTGCTCCTATATCATGGAAGTCCAAGAAACAACCCACGGTGTCCCGCTCCTCCGCTGAATCAAAATATCGCTCTATGGCTGCCACCACTAGTGAACTGATATGGTTACATAGCCTTCTGGCTGATTTGTCCATCACTCACTCTCAACCAATGTCTCTTCACTGTGATAATCAATCTGCTTTACATATCGCTGCTAATCCTGTGTTCCATGAGCGTACCAAACACATCGAGATCGACTGCCATTTCATTCGTGAGCATTTACAGTCTGGCATCATTGCTACTCAATATGTTTCAACACAGTTTCAATTGGCCGATATTCTAACTAAAGCACTGGGACGTGATCGCTTTCATTTTCTTCTTCGCAAGCTGGGCATTCAGAATCTTCATGCTCCACCTTGAGGGGGGATATTGAAGATATGGAAGAGATGTAGCTGATCTTGAAGATATGGCTGATCATGAAGAGATTCATGCAAATATTATGTTTCCATATTTATCTTGTAAATCTTTAGGCTGTAATTATCCCCTGATTTCTCTCCTTAAATATAGGTCTTTCTGATGTATATAATCCGCTACAATCACAGTTCAATAGACAATAGATTATTCCAGTATTCTAGTTCTTCTTTCACATTCCGCTTCATGAATTTCACAAGCTTTTATACTCTTTTATCTTCCTGTTAGTTTTTAGAGTATAAAATAGAGAATATACAAGGTGTATAAATAGTGATTGTTGTAACACACAATGAGTGTGACAAATATAATAAAATTCAAATTCTCTTCTCTCCCTCTCCTGTGTTCTCTCTCCTCTGTTTTCTCTCTGATTATTCTTCATCAATTACACAATCCTAACATTAGCTACAATTGACAAGAAATGGTAATAATAAATAGTCTTCTTGATATCCATATATCATGAAACCAAAGTCTGACCCTAGCGAGATTTTATACTCTTTTAATAAAATGAACGATGAAAATAAATAAAGAAACAATAATCAAGGGCCAGCTAATGCTTGAATTTTAACATGCAAGGTGTTATAAAATAATTTGAACTTGAAATGAGATGGCGCTGTCTTGAAAACAAATTTTATAACAAAGGATGCTTCCATGTTTTTTTTTTACGAAAAATAAAGCCTGTTAAAGGTTTGAGTTTAACAAATTCAGCATACAAAAACAGAAGTAAATAAGGTAATCTAAACTATAGAAATAACAAGATCATAGATTAAAACAAACAGATATACAGGTGTTCTCATTTTCATCTTCTGACAATTGTCATTTCGAGCACATATTGAACCATAGTAGCCATTCAACAAAGGATGGTTCGTGGAAAGGATGCTCTACATCATCTTAATTAGTAAGTTAAATAGACGACTGACTTATACAAGTCTTGTCTTTAAGCGTTGAAAATCAAGCGAGCACTGTTTCATGATTGTTTGCCACGAAAAAGTATAATAGATGACACCTTAGTGGTTTTAAGCATAAATAATAGGATTAGGACTTCAAGGGCTGATAATTAATTTATTGAATTATCATTTTTCCCAGTAAAGTGGCCGGCTGCAATAAGGAGCATACCTTTCTTTCTTTGTTTTGTTGTTGTAATTATTATTAGGGTACGCTCTATCGGCTCTCCCACTCAATCGAGTTCTTCATAAATTATTCACAGTCGGATTGAAGTATTCATAAGAAAAAAGTTTTTGCAATTTTATTTAGAATTGAATTTAAAATAATATGAAACAAAATTATTTATCATTCAAGCCAACACTTCAAAAAGTCCAACAAGCATGAAACAACCATACGTATGTACATTGATTTAGGGGATATTTGCACCGCGTTTAAAAAATGTTTTTGAAAAAAATTATTATTTTTTATTTTTATTTTTGAATTTAAATTGATTTTAGGTGTTTTTAAATATTTTTCATGTGCTGATATCAAAAATAATTTTTAAAAAATAATAATAAAATATTATTTTAATGCATTTCTGAATAAAAAATATTTTAAAAAATAATCTCAACAACACTCTCAAAACATGCACTAATTAGTCAAGGTAACCCATTATGAAATGACAGTGAAAGAACTTATTTGATCAGTATCAGGCCCACTCAGAATAGACAAGGGGAAAAGTCAATTAAATACATATCGTTAGAAAAATAAGAAAAGGGAAATGACTATCAAAATTGAAGGTTTTTTTCCTGTTTATCACATGTTAAAAAATAATTTGATAACAATTTACAAACACCAATCAATAATCAAATAAATAAAATATAAAAAAATTATATACACAAGATATTTGATTACGAAGAGAAAACCTTTTGAATAATTTTTTTAAAAATAAAAAAAATCATATAGCGCAACTAAACTTAGGATAAACATTTTTTCACAAAGTTTGAAAAATTACAAGAGATATATCTCTAACAACAAACCTTTATATCTATATTACCTTACTTGTTGAGACAGTAAACCACGTTATATCTTTTACCGTAGTAGCTTGTTAGTACACATTCTGATCTTCTAGTTGTTGTCATCCTAACTAGAACATCTAGTTACTAACAATTTACATAGGAACTCTCCAGGAATCTACATTCTCTCGAACTCTTTAAGGGCCGATTTTTCTCGAGAATTTTCTACACACTCCTTGTGTGTCAAAAGTATATTTTGCGTAACTCTACATAAATTTCTTTGCTTTTTGGCACACTTGTTTAAATGTAATTGATGTTATTACATTATGAAACTCTCCTCTAAAGCACCACTTTTCTTCAGATTTAATCTTTTTATATACATGTCTTATGATATAAGGATAAGAATAATCTTGAAGCTTTCTAATATATTATATTGGTAATATACTATTAATGTGTTTTACAAAAACACTGATAAAGTCATCTTCAGATAACTTTTTCTTCTCTATTAGAACTTATCTCTTTTATTAACTAAACTAATCAAATAATTAGAGAGAGGATCTTGATAAAATTCTATCCTAAACAAATTATCTTTTCACCAATCATAAGAAGATTTTCACTAATTTAAGTTAAAAATGACATTTATAATCTCTTCTTTTGACTTGAGTTTTGATCAAATAGACACACAAAAATAGATTAGTAAGAATCAAGTTCAAATAAAAAAATAAATTCTTATAGACACAATCAATTAGCATGTGAACAATTGTTAGTGTTTTTAACAGTTCATAACTGGTATTTTGCTAACAATTCATAACATGCTTTAAAAGTAATTCATCTAAAAGACTTCAACAATTATTCAAATAATAGTGCATATGCATGAAGTTTAGATTAAAAGTACTGCATGTTGCCATAACATAGACGTTTATCCCAAATATTACAAACCATTATAATCAATCTAGGACTTAAAATCAACAGGAATAAAACAAAGTAGAAAGTAGAAATGTACATAAGAGGCTATAAACTACCATAACTACCCATTCCATCTATCATCTCCCTATTGATTTGGCACTAATCAAGCTTCTCATTATTGTCATCTCCCACAATCATACGATGGATTTGCTCAACATTCAACCTTAACTATACAAGCCTGTCATTAACTTATACCATATCTTAGTGGATATTAGAGAGAAATTTTTTAACTCCTCTAGCTTTTTTTATCCTATCTGATTGTAAAACTATCAAACTTGTTGGTTAAGAACTATAATTGCTTCATGATTATTGGAAGTAACAGGCTGGTTGAGGATAAATCTAGTTAAGATGAGGTTGATTCATCAATAAAAGGTCTTTTATTGTTAACCATATCTTCAAATTTCACAATAGTTACAATACATATTTTGCTAAACTTTTTCACTATAGGTTCAACATCTCATAAATGAACCTTAGCTAAATTAGTTACTCTAGTGGTCAGACCCTCAAAGAGCAGACTTGATTTCTTGATGGAGAAAATGTGATTGATCTGCCAAGCATGTCCAAGACAAGTCCATCGGCCTATACGAGCACACAAAATTTCCAGGTGATCCATGCTCTACAGAGTACGATTCCAGTCCGAACAGGCAAGAGCCTCCAGAGGTAGTAATAAATATTGATCACCAAACCATCCCAAAACAAGAAAGTGCTGTTAAAATTGTCTCTAATAACTAGATATGTAATGTAAGTTTATTGTAAACTTGCAATCATAACTTAAGAGATTAAAACTCCTAGTATGCATACTAATGCATATATTTAAATAATACAAAGTAAAAATATGTAAATCACTTGCTTGTTCATGCTTTTAGAATTTGATCAAATTAAAATTTTTATTGCTGTCAAGATTAATCTTTTGTCTTTAAGATTTTATTGTTTATTATCTTATAGGATTTCAATATCATCATCTTTGTTTAGGAGTATTTCTATACAAGGTCCAATGAACTTAAATGAATTATATTTAATATCTTTTTATAAAGATTGAATCTAAGCTTTAAAAAAAACAAAGTAGGATAACAATCTTAAAAAAAAAACCCAACAAAAACAGAAAAGAATTCATATGCAGATTTCAGATTATAGATGGTGTAACCTAGCTTATTTTTTATTTAGGATTAGGTCTTATACATGGACAGATATAAATATAATTGTTTGGCTTATATTTTCAAGAAACTTGGATGAATAAAAATGAAGTATTCAGAAGTCTATCTATAATTATAGTCATTCATTGATTTGCAGAATTAGAAGTTAAAAGAATATAAAACAGAAGTTGATGATGTTCTTATAATAGAGTACTCCTGTTGGGTCAGTTTTGAACTTGAGAAAACGATGCGTCTTTAAAATAGATTTTGTGACATGACAAAGGATGCTTCCTAGAATAGAAGCGATGGTTCCGGTTTATAAGATTTCGAACAATTTATTCTTAATAAGCAAGTCAAGTCAATTAGATAACGACCAATGATTTTAATTATTCCAAATTAGATTGAAATAAGGACTTCATTATTATTTTTTCTTTTGGTTATATAGTGAGGTTAAGATATTTAAAACCTAGACATTCATGTCACGATTAGAAAATTTAAAAAACTTAATTTGAATTTGAAGTTTGACAATTTCTAACATTCTTATAAAAATCGCCAGTTAACTTGTAAAATTGTACGAGGAAATATGTTGAAGGAATATGCTAAAGAAATCGGTTCAGACAGATGATTCTGGGTCGACCATTCGAATTTTATAACTATTCTTGAATCTTGATGGATTGTCGAGGAAGGATACCTTTATCTGGCCAAAACATCATCTATTAGGCTTTTTTTTTTCCTTTTTTTTTATTGGTTGCAACAAGCATGATTGTTTTTTTATGATTAAAAAATTTTGGTATTTTTGTTTTGGCTGCCTTAGAAAAAAACTAGAGGCCATTGTCGCTACAAGCTTGAATATTCTATAATCATTGCAGATATATGTATTTGATTTTGTCAAGGTAAACGGTGATGGGGTAAATACCATTGCAATCTTCACAATTTTTTTACAATTTCCTAGAAGTTACATGATTAGGAAGCCAAGAAAAAACCCTCTAATGGGGTATATCCAAAGTCTTCTAGGCTTTCCATGTCCATCTTTCACTCCCAGCAAACCTTATAAATAAGAGATGCTGCCATTCAAGCTTAAACCAAACAAACCAGAATCGTACAACACAACAAGATGAAGAAAATCCCTTCAAAGCCTTATCCCTCTTTGGTTTTTTTCTTTCTTTATTTGAAGATTTGGTTCATAGAAGTGCTGGTAGCCCAGAATACAGCAACAATTCCAGTGAATGTAGGTGTGGTTCTTGACTTGGAATTCTTGGATGCTAATATTAGTTTGACTTGCATCAACATGGCCCTTTCAGACTTCTATGCCACTCATGGTGACTACAAAACTAGATTGGTCCTCACCACCAGGAACTCCAGGAACGATGTTGTTGGTGCAGCTGCCGCAGGTTTTCTCTGATCCCAGCTTTCTCTCAAACTGTTGATTTGATCTAATATTGAAAATCTACTCTCTTGTTTTAAACTCATGATTAACATACTTATGCATAAATTTATCTGTTGCATTTTGTTTAGTGTCCTAGGATTAAAAAAAACACAGACAAGGAAAGGATAGAGATAGATACAAAAATAAATATGTTTATATGATAGTTTTAGAGTAAATTTATGTCTTTTAAAATATAAAAGACATGAAAACATGTTCTCCGTCCCATATGTCTTTGTTTTTTCTGTTTTAAAACATTAATCAAACGCTACCTAGCTATTGAATATCCCATATGCCATCAGTTGCTTCATGATAAAATGCTACGCCAAATCTTAATTATTTGAGCAAAATTATTGGTGGGTGAAAAGGAGAAAAACTTAGATTCATATTATTCTTGAATAAGAATCAAAACAGGGTAATAGTGGAGCCTCTAAGACATCAAAACTCAAAGAATAAGAAAGGCCCCGTGTAAGCAAGCAAGGCATACCAACAAACTAATAGGAGGAACTCTCAATCAAAGGTTAACTTGCTAACGAAAACTAAGATTCTATAACAATATTAAAATAGATGCATGGGTGAAATCAAATAACTCGGTGAGAGAATATTTAATATATATTTTAACTATTTATAAGTATAAAGACTGAAACAAATACATACATGTCCATTAAACATAATAGCATATGGTAATGAAATACATGTTAAAGATCAGACAAGTCATTGACTAATATAACAAATGAAACTCTAAGGTTCCAGTAACAAAAAAGGTTTGAGGTCTCGATCACTATGGAAGAATCATTCACAACATGTGGTGTCTCTCTCACAAGCTCGGTATATAAAATATTATTTACACATAGACTAATTATTCTCTATTAGCATGGATTTAGTGAGAAGTATACCAATATCAAGATAAGGGAGATACTTGTATAATTATTAAAGCAAATTAATGCCATATCATATATAATTTAATTCAATAGAATGCAAGTGAAAACTCAAGAATAGATGAATACTTAGATAATAAAGCAACATATATAAATATTCAAGAATTAATCGATTGCACTCATCATATAATCAACATGCATATATTATTTATATTACATGCATATTAAATATTATCTTACTCATCCTAAAAACAAAAGCAAAAGAAAAACAAATGCAAAACTGGAGACTATTGAAATCATTAGGGGAAACGTTAGTAGAACCTATAACCGATATAAAAAAGATTAACACTAAAAAATGACTTGAAGAAAAATAACATAAAACATTAAAAATCTAAGCTTAGAGAACAAAATGTAAACATGAAGTCAAACTGATCCACCTAATTAATCCCAAACATAACCTAAATTGTTCGAACCTAGAAGACCTAAGTAACCCCTATATCTAGATAGACAATTGAAAAGACCAACTAGTCGAGTGCCACCATCAAGCCAACCGTTTGGTTGGTTTAGACCAACTGATCGACCAACAACATCAAACTAATAAGTTAGCTAGTTTAGACCAATCAGTTGATCGGTTGATCAAGATTTCTAGAATCTCAATTTGATAGTCTTTAATTAGAAGATCCCAAAACACAGTTAAAATTCATAAATTCAGTCATCTAATGAGTTCTTTTTAAACCATCTAACACCCTAAAATATCAATTAAACCCAACAAATCGTTCAATCATCAAGTCATAATAAAAACCATAAACTCTTCTTTAATCCTTCCACCAACAATTTCCCAATCAAAAACAATAATGAGGAAGATACTTGTTTCTTCCACCCTTGTTGAAACCAAGATGTAATTGTTTTTGATTAATCTTTACTGATTATTGAAAATAATTGATCTATACAGTAATTGTTTTCTTAATTAATCCTTTTCCTAATACAGCCCTGGACCTGATAAAAAATGTTGAAGTACAAGCAATCATAGGCCCAACAACATCAATGCAAACCAACTTTGTTATCGAACTTGGAGAAAAAGCTCAGTTTCCCATCATATCATTTTCTGCATCAAGTCCTTCCCTCACTTCCATCAGGAGTCCCTTCTTCTTCCGAGCTACACAAAATGACTCAACTCAGGTGAATGCCATAAGTGCACTGGTTCAAGCCTTTGGATGGAGAGAAGCAGTGCCCATCTACATTGACAACGAATATGGAGAGGGAGTGATACCTTATTTAACTGATGCTCTGCAAGCAGTAGATGTTCGTGTCCCGTACCGGAGTGTCATTTCTCCATCAGCCACTGATGCTCAAATTGTTGCAGAGCTATACAAGTTGATGACAATGCAAACTAGAGTTTTCATTGTGCACATGTTTTCATCTCTTGGCGCTCGGGTTTTTGCCAAAGCAAAAGAGATTGGAATGATGAGTGGAGGCTATGTTTTGATCATGACTGATGGTCTAACAGCTGAGTTTTTGAGTTCACCAAATGCTTCTATCACTAACACAATGCAAGGTGCATTGGGTGTGAAACCTTATGTGCCAAGAACAAAAGATCTCGAAACTTTTCGAATTCGATGGAAAAGAAAATTTCAACAAGATAATCCAGATTTAGTTGATGCTGGGTTGAATATTTTTGGCTTATGGGCATATGATGCAGCAACAGCATTGGCCTTGGCTGTTGAGAAAGCTGGAACTGGAAATTTAGGCTTCCAAAAGGCAAACGTTTCTAGCAATTCATCCACAGATCTTTCAACTCTTGGAGTGTCTTTAAATGGTCCAAACCTCGTTCAAGCTTTATCAAACATTACTTTCAGAGGTCTTACAGGAGATTACCTTTTCGATAATGGACAGTTACAGTCATCAGCTTTCCAGATAGTGAATGTGAATGGGAATGGGGGAAGAACGATAGGATTCTGGACACAAACTGAAGGGATTGTCAAAACATTGAACTCAAAAACTAATATGACTGCATACTCAGGTTCTAAAAACTATCTTTCAACTGTCATATGGCCGGGTGATACAACTTCTGTTCCCAAGGGTTGGGAGATTCCAACGAATGGGAAGAAGTTAAGAATAGGAGTGCCTGTGAAGGATGGTTTCAGTGAGTTTGTGAAAGTAACGAGAGATCCTATTTCTAACACCACAACCGTCACTGGATACTGCATAGATGTTTTTGATTCTGTTGTCAAAGCATTGCCCTATGCTTTGCCTTACGAGTATATCCCCTTTGCCAAGCCTGACGGCGAGCCGGCTGGAACTTACAATGATCTGATATATCAAGTGTACTTGAAGGTAAAACTTTCACCAACCTTTTCCTGTACTTGATCACATTCAGTTTTATATCTGAAACAAGATTTGAGACAGATTCATGCATGCAAATCTAATTTTTATTCATATCTTGTTTCTTTTGCTTGCTATCAACAGAATTTTGATGCTGTAGTTGGAGATACAACTATTATTTACAACAGATCCCAGTATGTTGATTTTACTTTGCCGTACACTGAAAATGGTGTCTCCATGATCGTCCCTATTGTGGACAACAACAGCAAAAATGCATGGGTTTTCTTGAGGCCTCTGACTTTGGATCTCTGGGTGACAATTTTTTGTTTCTTTATTTTCATTGGATTTGTGATCTGGGTACTTGAACATAGAATCAATGAAGATTTTCGAGGGCCTACTTCACATCAAGCCGGCACTAGCTTCTGGTTTTCTTTCTCAACCATGGTTTTTGCACAAAGTAATTTTCCTTTCCCTTTTGAATTTCTTCTTTTGTTGAAGATATTTGCTTTGTGTCTCAAACACCAAATTGACTTCATCTTTATTTTTTTCAACTACGATTGCAGGGGAGAGAGTGGTTAGCAACTGGTCTAGAGCCGTGGTAATCATATGGTGTTTTGTTGTGCTGATTCTCACACAAAGCTACACTGCCAGTCTAGCTAGTTTACTTACAGTCCAACAGCTGCAGCCTACAGTTACTGATGTGCATGAGCTCATTAAGAAGGGGGAGTATGTGGGCTACCAGGAGGGTTCTTTTGTTCTGGGAATCCTTTTACACTTGGGTTTCGACAAGTCCAAGCTCATTGTGTATAATTCCACAGAACAATGTGATGACCTTTTATCCAAAGGAAGTGGAAATGGTGGCATCGCTGCTGCTTTTGATGGAGCGCCATTCATGAGGCTCTTTCTGTCAAAGTATTGTTCTAAATATGCCATGATTGATCCTACATTTAAAACAGACGGTTTCGGATTTGTAAGTTTATTCACCCCTCTCCGTTTCTCTTTCTGCCTTGCAAGTGCAAAGTTTGTCAATCCTGAGAAAGAGTGGCTTCCTTGTTGCTTTGTGTCGTGTCTTTCAGGTCTTCCCTAAAGGTTCTCCGCTGGTACCTGATGTATCAAGGGCAGTTCTAAACATTACCGAAGGAGATAAAATGAAGGAAATTGAGAATGCTTGGTTCGGAAAACAAAGCAGATGTCCAGATTCCATCCCTTGGGTTACATCTAGCAGCCTTAGTCTCAAGAGTTTCTTGGGGTTATTTTTAATTGCCGGAGGAGCATCCCTCTTAGCTCTCATTAGATTCATGGTCATGTTTGTCTACAAGGAAAGGAAAATGTTGAGGCCTTCAGACTCCAGAATTTCCATATGGAGAAAAGCCCATAATTTCTTCAGCATCTTCATTCAGAGGGACTTAAAATCCCATACTTTCAGAAAAAGTGAGATGAATGACAAAAATGGCACTAGTCTGCCTAGTATGGGTGGGCCGAGCCCGTCGGCCTATTCAGTTCGAACTGATCATGCCCCTGGAGATGGAGATCAGTCTTCTTCAGAGTCTGTTAATTCCAGTCCAGATAGCCAACCATCTCAAGAGGTAGTGATAAATATTGATCAACATACAAACCCAAATCAAGAAAGAGTAGCAGCTTTTGAAGTAGAACATGATCTCAATGGACTTTCAAATGATACCATTAACAGTTTGACACTGGAAACTTATGAATATGTAGATGTAGTTGTAGCATTGTAATGTAGTTGTGGGCCATTAGTGGCCCTGGTTCGGAGAAAAGATAAGTTGCCAGAGGAAGCCCTAGGATTGCTTGGTTAGAAGTGTGAAGGATCTAAGACCTCTGTGTATGATCCATTTAGCCAACCTCAACTAGTTTGGGATTACAGCTTTCTTGTTGTGTTGTAGTATGGAATGTTATTATGTGTTTATATATTTACCTCAACTAGTTTGGGATTAAAGCTTTCTTGTTGCGTTATAGTATGGAATGTTATTATGTATATATATTTATCTTATATAGGTTTCTGATCATGTGTAGTATACCACATGGTTAGTGTCAGAGGGTCAATTTTCTTGTCAAAAATTTCGACCCCGCGCGGCAGTCTAATCTCGCGAGACTCAGCCTTTTCACTCACCGGTTCACTCGTGTTTGCCTACAACTAGTTTGTCCCACAAACCCAAGAGTTTCCCCCACTCTTCTAATATTGTAAACAAGCAGAATACACCAACGAATCTGAACAACAACAAGCACACAAGAAATTACAGGAATTCATCCCAACCTTTTATTAACTCAAACGGATATACACACGTCCGTTTGTGTGGGTGCTAAGCACATCTGTTTGCCTACAGAACTTGCATGCTACTCACATATATATTATCCTATACAATGAGTACTAACACATAGAATACAACAAAAATTGTCTTCCCAAGACCTGGAGCATAACTAGCCAATTTTCCTCCAAAATAGTGACTGCCGAAAACTGTTGCATCTCCCCTGGCCTGCCACACAACAAACCAGTTGTCCATCCTGCCAACTCTCACGCTGCTAGAATATGTGTTTGCATGCCTTTAGACTGTCCATTGTCCAAAGTCTACACTCTCGTCAGCCTAGCACTAATAAGCCACTGCTGTCGAATTGCTAGATGTATACTGCTGCCGATGCCCATGCATGCTAATTCTCACATAGACGTGCCAATGAAGGATGCCAATCGTGTCAGTAGTGTTTTTCATCAAGTCTTGGACTATCCCATCGTCTAGAATTATCGCCAGCCCCTGCTGTCGATTTTGCCGACACTACCTATTTTGTTAACGCTGTCGATGCCCATGAGTGCTGCCAATCTCGACACTTTCTCAATGTGTCTTCTCAGCACTATATTTTGTCAGCCTTCCCCTGATGAATTTAGCCTTGTAACAGTTAGTATCATGTACAACTATCTATCTATCTATCTATCTATCTATCTATCTATCTATCTATCTATCTATCTATCTATCTATCTATCTATATTACATAAGGGGAATGATGTACATTACATATCACAACCTCTAGAATATATTTCAAAACTCCCCTTCTTCCTTAACTTCAACTTTGTATCATAGCCAATTGATCTTGCCCTAGTGCTAGAAATTTTTCAACAGCTCTCAATAACAAGTTCTATCGGCGCCTCCCTCTGTCTCAGCTTCTTCTCGGCATTCTCGTCCCTTGACATCTTGTAGTGTATTGAAAAAAAATTAAAAGGAAAAGGCAGTAATGCTCTTGGTGGCTTAGAATTAGGTGTAAATGAATGAACAGTATTGTAGTAATTGTATAAACTTTGTATATATAAACTCAGGCTCATCAATAATTTTTGCACTATTCTTATTTCAGGTACATCTTCTCCAAGTGATTTCAAGCTGACCAAATAGTGATCTAATCTTTCACTATCTACCATCCTCATGTATTCAAATTCTTCCCTTATTGCTTGTAATTTTACAGCTCATCTTTTTATCTCTAAATTCTTTTCTTAAGACCTTTTATGCTCCTTTTGTAGTTTTCTCATTTCTAATATGTGGGAATAGATCATCAGACAATGCTCCTTGAATGAGGCTCAATGCCTTAGCATTTTTTTATTTGTTTACTCTTGAGACATCATGTTTTTGTTCTGGAGTGTGTTCAGTTTCACTTCCTTCTCCTGCAGATTCACCTTTTGCTTTAGGATTTTGATGAAACCGAGGTAATGTAACCTCTACTATATCTCATAGATCATATACTATAAAGATAGTCTCCATTTTACCTACTAAAAAATCATAATTTGTTCCACTAAACTGTGGAGTTCTTAGGTCTCCTCTAGCAGAGCTTGATCCCACCATTTTGCTTATGTTAATATCACTGTGATTACTGTTGAATTTTGTTCATTTCAACTAACATCTGTTGTTAATTGTTTGTTGCAGGTAATTCACTTTGGGTAGTTTTTGTGGAAGATGAGAAGAAGAAGTTTAAACAGAGAGAGAAAAGAGATAAGCAGCTTTTTCACTAACTTCGTATATTCTTGTATTGTGTATATGTAAAAATTGCTTACATTGTGTTTGATGAAATGCCCTATTTATACTGTCATAGGGAGCAGATTGTTTACATGCTTTTCTTGTGTGATTAACTGTATTAACAGTTTGTTAACCACATTTAACTACTTGGAATCAGTTACAATGATTTAACTAATTCTTTTAGTATCTTGTTGGCCTCTTCTTCTTCCTCTGACTGTTATGACAGACAGTAGTTTATCATTCTTCTTCATCTTCTCTTGATGCTGCTTCACGTGGCATTATCTTCACTTGACTTGAATGTCAGTGTGTTGCTTAGTTATCAACAGCCTCTCCTAAGCTACTCACTGACTTCACTCCCAGCTTCAATCTTAGTTGATTGAATTTCTCCTTAGGTAGTGCTTTAGTTAGGATATCTGCCAATTGCTCCTCACTTCTACAATATTGCACATCTATAACTCCTTCCTGTAGTGCTTCCCGTATGAAGTGGAATTTTCTGTTGATATGTCTAGTCTTTTAGTGGAAAACTGGATTTCTAGACATTGAGATTGCAGACATGTTGTCACACTTCAAGAGTGTAGCTTCTGTCTATGATTCTCCTAGATCTTCAAGCACACATCTCAGCCAAATGACTTGTGCTGTGGCCTCAGAAGCTGAAACATATTCAACTTCTGCCGTAGACAGTGCCACTGAATTTTGTTTGACTGATGCCCATGAGAAAATGCCACTGCCAAAACTGAAAATATACCCTGAGGTGCTCCTACTGTCATCCTCACTTCCAGCCCAGTCAGCATCGCAATAGCCAATAAGAGTTGTTTTTTTCTCCCTTTTGTATTCAATCCCATAGGTGTGTGTCCCTTGGATATACCTAAGGACCCTCCTTGCAACCTCCATGTGTTTCCTTGTAGGATTAGTCATAAACCTTGACAAGAGACTTGTTGAGTACATCAAGTCTGGTCTTGTTGCTGTTAAATACAACAAACTCCCTACTATTCTTCTGTATAGACCTTCATCTGTAGCCTCACTACTATCCTCCTTTCTTAGTTTCTCACCAACAACCAAGGGAATTGTGACTGGTTTACAATCTTCCAGTCCAAATTTCACTAATAGGGATTTTGCATACTTACTTTGATGTATGAATATCCCTTGATTACTTTGAAATATTCCCATGCCAAGGAAATGATGCAACAACCCGAGGTCTGTCATCTCATACCTCTGCATCATGTCCTTCTTGAATTCAGCAAGCATTCTTTCACTGTTTCCAGTATATACTATGTCATCCACATAGATTGAAACAATGATGATCTCTCCTTCACAGTCCTTCCTGGTATACAGAGTAGCCTCATTGATGCTTCTCTTAAACTTGCACTTTGCAAGGTGTTTGTCAATCTCACTATACCAGGCTCTAGGAGCCTGTTTGAGCCCATACAAAGCCTTATTCAACTTATAGACTTTGTTTTCTGCATTCATGGTTTCATACCCTTCAGGCTGCTCAACATACACCTCCTTATTTAGAACCCCATTTAGGAAAGCTGACTTGATATCCAATTGTAACAGTCTCCACCCTTTTTGTACTGCCAATGCAACAATGGTTCGAATTGTGTCAAGTCTTGCCACTGGTGCAAAGGTCTCATTATAGTCCATACCAGGTTTCTGTGCATAACCCTTGACAACCAACCTTGCCTTGTGTTTTTGAATGGTCCCATCCAAGTTTAACTTGGTTTTGTACACCCATTTGACCTCCATTACTGGCTTGTCAGCTGGCCTCTCTACTAACTCCCATGTGTCATTCTTATCTATCATTTCCAGCTCAGCACTCATAGCTTCTAGCCAAGCTTTATCCCTTGCTGCTTTTTGATAGTTTTCTGGCTCAATAATGCACATGTTACACCTAGCATAGATGTCTTCAAGACTCCTCATCTTTACTGGTGTTGAGCCATCTTGACTGTTGTTTTCATCTTCATCTTCAGGTGATTCAGTATTTAGTTGTACTGAATGATAGTTCTCATCACCATTATTCTGAGTTTCCAGTGTCTATCCTGCATGATCTTCCCCCTTCTCATTACTGTCCTCAATAGGAAAAATCACAGAAACAGATTGGTCATGTTCTATTCCCCAGTTCCAGGATTTATCTTCATCAAAGATAACATCTCTGGATAATATAATCTTCTTAGCATGTAGGAGATATACTCTATACCTCTTTTCACAGCTGCCATAGCCCATAAACACTCCCTTCTCAGATATTTCATCAAATTTCTACCTCAAAACTGATGGAACAAAAGTGTAGCATATGCAGCCAAATACCTTGAGGTGTTTAACCCCAGGTTTCCTTCCTGTAAACACCTCAAATGGTGTTTTTTCTTCATTAGCTGATGTGTAGCATCTGTTTTGGAGATAAACAGATACATTCACAGCTTCAGCCCAAAACTCAGTTGGGATTCCCTTCTCTGCCATTAAAGTCCTTTCCATTTCACAAATTGCTCTGTTCTTCCTCTCGGCTACCCCATTTTGTTGTGGGGTATGAGCAATAATGAGCTGCCTCTCCATCCCCAAATCAGAACAGAATTGTTGGAACTCATTTGAAGTGTATTCACCACCTTTATCACTCCTTAGCCTTTTTATTTTGTAACCACTTTGTAGCTCTACAAATGCTTTAAACTTTCTAAAAACATTGAATGTATCAGCCTTGCTCCTAAGAAAATATACCCAACACATTCTTGATAAATCATCAATGAATGTGATAAAGTATTTGTTCCCTTCGGCTGACTCACACTGCATTGGTCCACACAAGTCAGTGTGTATTAATTCCAGTGGACTCTTGGCTCTCCATGCTCCTTTTCTGTCAAATTGTTCCCTGTGATGTTTGCCCAAAACACAGCCTTCACACACACTCTTCACATCTGAAATCATAGGCAGTCCAACCACCACCTCCAGTTTCTTCATCTTCTGTAAATTTGTGAAGTTTAGGTGACCAAACCTCCTATGCCACATCCATGAATCTGGACAGATTGTGGTGTTCATTGCAGCAGGTGTAATGGACTCCAATGTGAGTGGAAAGCATCTATTTCCACTCATTACCACCTTAGCAATCACATTTTCTAAGCTTCCATAATCAAATATAACAGCAAGATTACCTCCAAATAGAACATAATAGCCATGTTCAATCATTTGTCCCACACTCAACAAGTTCTCATCCAGTCCAGGAACTAAAAGCACTTCATTTATGTACCTTTTTCCATGCTTTGTGTTCACAGCAAGTGTTCCTTTCCCTGTTGCATCCACTAAATCACCCGAACCCATCTTGACTTTGCACTTCACTGACTTGTCAAGATTAATCAACTCAGATTCTTGTGATGTCATATAGTTGCTACATGCACTGTCAACAAACCACACACTCTTGTCTTCTATACTGGCAGCATGGCATGCATAGAATAGGGTTGCTGTAGTTGTTTCTTCTTGCTTTGCATAGTTTGCTTGTGATTTGTGTATGTTGCTGTTGCTGTTGCTGTTACAATCTCGTGCACTGTGACCAAACCTACTGCACTTCATGCATTTTGGTTTGCCTTTGAACCTGCACACACCAAAATGATACTTGCCACAAACCTGACATTGTGGCTTCACACTGCTCTGACTCCCTGCACTTGTGCTGCCATTCCAGCCTGCATTACCATAATTATTGAAAGGCTTAGCAGGCCAGGTTCTTTCTTTCTTGTTTTGTGACTGCCACTTTGCATGATTGTGTCTTCCTTGTGTGAATTTACTTGTGTTATAACCTTGATTGTTCCCAATCTTTAGGTTGTTGAAAGCTCTCCCAGTCCCTGCATTTCTATCCCTCTCATCATGCAAATCTTCCCTTTTATCATAGACTTTAACCGAGGCTATGACTTCTTCAATTCTCAGGACATTAAGGTCTTTAGTTTCTTCAATAATAGAAACTATAGACTTATATCTTCTACTCAAACTCATCAAGAGTTTCTGCACAATTCTTGATTCACTAATTTCTTCTCCAGATGACTTCAAATCATTTATAGTTTCAAAGAATTTTGCAAGATAATGATCTAAACTTTCAGCATCTAACATCCTCATATATTCAAATTTAGCCCTTATTGCTTGCAATTTCACAGCTCTTACCTTCTTATCACCTCTGAACTCTCTCTTCAGAATCTCCCATGCTCCTTTGGCTGTTTTTTCATTTCTGATTCTCGGGAACAAGTCATCAGTCAATGCTCCTTGAATGATGCTTAGTGCCTTAGCATTCTTGATCCTGATTTCTTTTGTGGCAACTTGATTCTCCTCTGAAATCCCCTTTGCTTTACTCTCCTCTTTTGCAGATTCTTCTGCTTCAGGATTTTGAGTTTGATCAATGGTTTGAACTATGTCCCATAGATCATAAGCTGTAAGTGTGGTCTCCATTTTCACTGACCAGAAATCATAATTTGTTCCATTGAATTGTGGTGCTCTCAGGTCTGATGATCCAGCCATGTCTTGTTGTAAAGTTCTGATTTGTTTTGAAGATTGTTCACAGATTACGCCCCTCCTTGAATCAGTTCACAGCTCTGATACCATGTTGAATTTTGTTGATTTCAACTAACATCTGTTGTTAATTATTTGTTGCAGGTAATTCACTTTGGGTAGTTTTTGTGGAAGATGAGAAGAAGAAGTTTAAATAGAGAGAGAAAAGAGATAAGCAACTTTTTCACTAACTTCGTATATTCTTGTATTGTGTATATGTAAAAATTGCTTACATTGTGTTTGATGAAATGCCCTATTTATACTGTCATAGGGAGCAGATTGTTTACATGCTTTTCTTGTGTGATTAACTGTATTAACAGTTTGTTAACCACATTTAACTACTTGGAATCAGTTACAATGATTTAACTAATTCTTTTAGTATCTTGTTGGCCTCTTCTTCTTCCTCTGACTGTTATGACAGACAGTAGTTTATCATTCTTCTTCATCTTCTCTTGATGCTGCTTCACGTGGCATTATCTTCACTTGACTTGAATGTCAGTGTGTTGCTTAGTTATCAACAATTACGCCCTCTCAAGATCAATTAAACAAGCTCTGATACCATGTTAAATTTGTGTTTTTGATTGTGATTTGCAGATAATGTGTGCTTGGTTTCGAAGAGAAAGGAGGAAGACATAGAAGAGTTGAAGAGGAGAGAATTTGCATAAGAAAGATAAGTAGATTTTGTATTGCATATCAACTATTTGATAAAATGCCTATTTATATACTTTGGGTAAAACATGCATTACACGTTTTTGTAACTACTTGTAATAGATTTATAACTTCCCTAGAGAAGTCAATTTCATCTTCTTCTCTTAGAATTGAATTAGTTACAATTAGAAAGAAATACAACCACACAGTTGTGAAGTTATAAACTGGAACTTCTTCTTTCTTTCTTTCTTTCTTTCTTTCTTCTCTTCTTCTCCGAAGCATTACATCTTGTAGAATCAATCTCTACAAGAAAATGTCCACGTGAGCAGTTTAGTTGTCAACAGATATTGCAAGTATTGGACCGAGAATGAGATGCCGCAACCTTTTGTTTGTCTTCGCAAACAAAACTGGCATTGACTTCGCACTTTTTTGTTTGTCTATAATAACAGGACATGCAGGGTGTTTCCTGAAAAAAGAGAGATGATGTCATGCTCTCATTTGCAATTGTTTTTGAAAAAATAAAAACATAAAACTTTATTGGTTACAAAGGTGAAATTTGAACTGTAGATCTCTAGAGGAAATAAAGACACCTCTGTCACTTAGGCCCCGTTTGTTTGCTGGAAAGTGGTTTCTTTTTGGAAAGTGAATTCCGGGGAAAGTGAATTCCTGAAAAGTGAATTCCTGGAAAATAAATTCCGATGTTTGGCAATGTTATGGAAAATGAACTGGAAAACACTTTCCAGTGTTTGTTTGTGTTATGGAAAATGAACTGGAAAATAATTTATTAATAAATTAATTTTTTTTCAAGTTTATTAAAATAATGAGGAACAAATCTTACAAATTAAAAAGTTGAATGAGAATGAAATTGAAAAAAAAAATATAATTTCATAAATTATCTCAAATAAAATAAATAATAATCAAAATAATAGAGATCAAATCTAAAAATTTAAAAAAAATGAAAGGTGAATAAATTAAAATAATAATAATTAACATTTCATAAATTATTTCAAATAAAATAAGTAACAATAAAAAAAATGAGGACCAAATTTGATAGATAAAAAATTTCAATAAAAAAATGATAAGAAAAAAGCAAATAGCAATTATAAAAATAAGGACCAAAATTAATATAAAAATTAAATTTTAAGAGATGGAATTGAAAAATAAATATTCAAAAACAAATTATATATAACAATCAAAAGTTTGAGGATCAAATTTGATATAATCAGTAAATAATGACATTTCTAAATTTTTTACAACTTCCGGAAAGTGTTTTCCGCCCAAATTTTCCGGAAAACACTTTCCTGAAAACCAAGCCAAATTTTTCTTTGACTGGAAAGTGTTTTCCGTTGACCGGAAAGTGTTTTCCGTTGACTAACTTTCCGGAAGGCAAACAAACACAGGAAAGTTTGGAAAGTGGTTTCCCGGAAAGTGAATTCCGGGAAACAAACGGGGCCTTAAATTGTAGTTTGTTAGCCTCAAAATTTTAGGAGTTGTTTTGTAATGTATTAAATTTTTTATTTTTCATACACAAAACTTACTTTTAAAAAAAAAATCAAAACTTGCTTAACTTAGGATTTAGATCGTGATTGGGCTAAAACCAAATCTAGAGCACTCGTGTCAGGTAAAGACTAAATACAGAGTGCCCTTGATTAGGGGGTCAGGTCAGTACTGGGTGCTTCGAGGGTTGGATTGGAACAAAACTAGGTCCAAGATACCACAGGGGCTGGGTATGTTCGAGCCACAATGGGTCTTGGGTGCTCTAGTGGTTGAGTTGGGATCCGATCCTGAGCGCTATGTGGTCCTACTAGACCAAGTCTCGAGTATTGGGAGGGTCAGACTCCAATCCGCCTAAAGGCCTGTTTGGTATTGCGGTTGCTGTTGCGGTTGAGGTTGAAAAAACGGAGTTTCAAAAAAAGTGTTTTTTCTGTGGTTCAAAAAAAGCAGTTAAGTGTTTGGTTAAAACTGTGGTTGAGTTGGAGGTTGAAGAAAAAACAGTTTTTGGTGTTTGGTTTCCAAACTTTAGAAACTGCTTTTAACTTGTAAAATTACTTAAAAGTACATGGAAATATACACACACATTTATACATCCATCCATCCATCCATCCATCCATCCATATATATATATATATATATATTTAACTTCTACAAATAAATTTAAAAATAAATAACAATTTATATTAATGTGAATACTTCAAATAAAATGGAAAAATAATTTCATTCTCCCATCAAACTATTTGCAATGTTCTCGCGCACAATATCCATACGGGAATTTCTGCCCGAACTCTGACTATTCATAATTCCCTAGCATTCAGCTAGGCCAAATCCTAGATGATTTGTAAGGAGTGGGTCCAAAAAACTATCATCCTTCGGATAAGATATTGTACAATCTAATATCCTCAAAATAACAACAAACCTTAAAAAATATACAACTCTTGAGTTTAATATAAAAACAGTACAGGTTTACATGCTGGAATAACTGAGCTTTAAGGTATAGCCAAAGTATACTGAAAATTATGCACCGAAATTGGCAGAACCAATGCACATTTTATTCAATACCAATTCTCACTTTAGCATCCACCATCTCCAAATGTCAACCATGCTCTACAAGTCATATACTATACCATATGAAATTGCTAATTAGAACAAACAGACAAGACTCAGAAACTATGAACGCTATACAAACCCAGTAGTCCTCAAAGTTCCCTACACAAAGTTGACGGTGATGGAGTCTAATCTTACAAGTGATGATTGCTTTTCGCAATTTTTTATACTCACACTCGGTTCGGTATTCATGTTGTATTCTACTGGATTCCATTAAATTCATAATAAATATATAATAAAAAACAGGAAAAAAAATCAACCCCACAATCTAAACACGCACAAAATTGTGAATACTACATAGAAAAAACCGATCACAAATCCCCCCGCCCAAAATTAGAACGTTAGAACCCACCCGGGAAATCGTTATTAATAATTAAAAGCAAGCAATAACAGCAAATTATATATATAAACTCACGTGTTCTTGATGGTCATAACTTCCTCCATTTGTTTCCCTTTCACCCATTCAGTAGCTGGAAAAACAACACAAAATCAGCACCTCATATTTACTTCTAATTTATTCACAAATATAAATAAATCAATAAGTGAATTAACATTCAGCATAATGAGTTAATAAAAGCCTAAAAAATTCGAAAAAAAATCAACAAAACCAAAAATAGAAATTGGAAATAAAATGAAAAACATACCAACAGAGGAGGAAGCAATAGCGGAGCCACAACCGAAGGTTTTAAAACGAGCATCTATAATCTCACCAGTTGTATCATCCACCTTTATCTGCAGCTTCATCACATCACCACAGGCAGGTGCACCGACAAGCCCAGTACCCACCGCCGGATCATTCTTGTCAAAAGAACCAACGTTGCGAGGATTGTTGAAGTGATCAATCACCTTCTCGTGATAAAAGCGAGGCAGGATCTGAATTCTTTGGGTGATCAATCTCTTGGATGCCAGTTGCCTCAACATCTTTGGTTTTGATAAGAAGAGGAAGTAGATCTTTTGAGACGTTCATTTTGTGCGTTATATGCAGAGAGTTTGTGAAAGGGTGTTTTGAGAAGATAAGAAGATAATAAACGTGTGTGACAGACGCCGTTTCAGAACGGCGTTTCAAAAGCACCTCCAAGGTGCTTTTGAAAAAACGCCGTTCGGGTGTTATTTTGGGTGGGTCCCATTAAAAAAAAATGGTGTTTGGTTTTTACCAAACACCAAAACACCATCCCGTTTGGCAAACGTGGAACGCACCACGTTGCCAAACGGGTGCCAAACGGGTGCTAAGGCGATGGAGGTCGGGGCTGAGTTTAGGTCCTGGTAATTAATAGCTACGCAAGGATCGAGTTTGAATTCAAATAGAACGTAGCACAAAGATGGTCAAAAATCATAATCAGAATAAAAAAAAAAGAGTGTCAACTGTTGACTAAACGAGCTCATAATTTAGAAGTGATTGTTTGGATCAGCACGATATTCTTTTTCACTACTTCAAACAATACAGCTGGCCACTGATCTCCATGCACTGCTCTAAATTCTTCAATTTTTAATGTCAAATCCGACGATCTTATAAATAACAGATATTTTGGTCAATGCTTAGTTAACTCGTAAATCAAGAAGTAGAAACCACAATCTCATGAATGGGCACAAATATGAGGGGAAACCCAACTTCAAATCAAGTTCTCCTATTGCTTTCTATCCTTTCTGTCCATATTTAACAAGCCTACTCACAGTCAAGCAGCTACAGCCTCAAGCTACTGATGTAAATGACCTCATTAAGAAGGGGGAGTATGTTGGCTACCATGAAGGTTCTTTTGTTGCGGGAATCTTGTTAGAGATGGGTTTTGACAAGTCAAAGCTCGTGATGTATAATTCAGCTGAAAAATGTGATGAGCTTTTTTCCAAAGGAAGTGGAAATGGTGGTATTTCAGCTGCTTTTGATGAAGCGCCATATATGAAGCTCTTTCTGTCGAAGTATTGCTCCAAATATACCATGATTGAGCCCACATTTAAAACGGCTGATTTTGCCTTTGTAAGTTCACTCAGTGGCTCATGTAAGTGCATGGATTTATATGTTCATATGTTTTCAGGTCTTCCCTAGAGGTTCTCCTCTAGTACCTGATGTATCAAGGGCAATTCTAAATTTGACTGAAGACAATAAAATGAAGCAAATCGAGGATAAATGGTTTGGAAAACAAAGCAGCTGTCCAGATTCCAGCACCTCAATTTCATCAAATAGCCTTAGCCTCAGGAGTTTTTGGGGATTATTTTTAATTGCTGGAATAGCTTCACTTTCAGCTCTCTTAATCTTCACAGTCAATTTTGTTTACCAGGAAAGGAGAGTCTTGAGTCCTGATGATCCCAGAGCTTCAATGTGGCGCAGAATACAAAATCTGTTCGTAGTTTTCGATGAAAGGGACCTAACAGCTCATGCATTCAGAAAAAATGAAGTGAATGACAGAAGTGGTGTTAATCTTCCTTATGCGGGCGAGCCAAGTCCATTAGCCAATTCAGTTCACACAGAATCCCCTGGATATCCACCCTCTTCAGAGTGTGACTCAACTCCCCACAGGCAAGAATCTCAAGAGTTCGTAATAGATATCGATCATCTCAACAACCCATTTGAAGAGAGGCGAACAGCTTTTGACACAGCCTGTAGATTACAGAACTGATTGTTTGAAACTTGTGACTCGAGTGTTAGAATTAGTGAGTTTTGCATTTAAGATAATAGGATTTAGTCAAAGTTAACCCCAAGGGGTTGGCCTGGCGGTGGAGGCCTGGGGCTCATGGGTGTGCTCCCCATGAGGTCTCAGATTCGAATCCGTTCAGGTGCATACAATTCCTTGGGGCCATCGGACTTGGGCGAAGCCCATGACTTAACCGTGGTGCACTTGTGGGAAACATGCTTGCCGAGGCCCTGTGCACCCCGGGATTAGTCAGGCCCAGCGGCCTGGATACCCGTGGTTAGCTTCGACTTATCCAAAAAAAAAAATTTAGTCAAAGTTTTTGAATTTCCGAAATTTACTGTTCTTAACAGGTATTTTCTCAAAATCTGTTTTCCTCCAATAGTCTCTCAAGGTTGTTGAGAGCTTTATGTTCTTAATTCATTATCTTGTAAGCCTATATGTAGGCATTTCGAATTCACTAAAATTTATGTGATTTGATTCCAGATTTAGTTTTGTGTTCTTCAGTTTTCTGCAATTTCTGTTCTTCAATTCAAACAGTAACTGCTCTAAACAGTTACTGTTCAGATCATTCAATTTAAAACAACGAGTAGGTATAGTGCTTGCAGCATTGAAAAGTATTTCTAATTAGGGTAAAGACTAGAGTGCTGATGATTTGAGTTTGAACGTCGGTACAATGTAGATGGCTTCCAGAACAACTGGATTCGACGACATAGCGAATCCCTTGGAATTATAATGATATCTAGTTTCAGCTCACTCTATATTTTATATTTAGATCAAACAATCTTACCTTTGCTTGAACTAGAATAGTCTGCCATTAGCATTATATTTTGATCTTTCTTTTGCATCCTTTCCTCTTGAAAGGTGTTTCTAATTTCCAACTATCAACTTAAGCAGAAGGCCTTACCAATTCATAGTCGATAATTTTCATTCTGTAACTATATGCCAAAGACAGAATTAGGCACTCTGACAAAAACTGAAACAATCGTTCTCTGAGAACAGTGGATATCTATCTAATGCAGGAACCAAGCTAAGTCATTCCAGCTGGCTACAGGAAATAGGAACCGAACCCTGCATTTAGGACACCCCACCCTGCTGATTATCTTCACAGGACTATCGTTTAAGTTGTTTCAACGGCAAGGGTATCCTCAATCAGGCCATAGGTTTTGTGCAGCAAGACCCGTCGATATTTCCAATATTGAGAAGCTGTTTGGAACAGCTTCTCAAAGTGCGTTTCAATTTTCTTTTTCATTTTAAAGAAATATGTTTTGGTTTTTTTAGATCATTTTGATGTGCTGATGTCAAAAATGATTTTTAAAAAATAAAAAAAATATCATTTTGATATATTTCGGCACGAAAAGCACTTTGAAAAGCTACATCAACAGCTGTCCCAAACAGGCCCTGAAACGAAGGGCAGACGCAGCTGTTGAAGATAAGATTACCAATGATTCTGAGACTGCAATTGGAAGTTGAAGGAGTGAAGACAGAGCTGCAACAGAGTCTGAGTTGTTTTGTTTTAATCAGTATTTTTAGTTTAGTAAAGATCAATTGTTTGATCAAGAAGTCTAGTATTTTACAAAGTTTCAGTTTAAGTTTACTTAGAATTAGTATAGAACAAGGGTTTGCATTTAATTAGAATTCTTACTCTTGCAAGTTGTTCAATTTCGTTCTCTATAAATAAAATCAGAGGGATGACAGTAACCTAAAGCACAATTCTGCCCTTTGTTCTGAAAATTAATTGCCAAATACACTTGTTCTTTCGTTCTTTGAAATTCTGGAAATTCATCAGAGTTTTTGTCACTGATTTGAACAGTGACTGTTTTTCTGGGCAAGAACACAATTCCTGTTACTGATCTGAACAGTAATTGTTTGTTCATCAGAATTTTTTCCAACAGCAACAACCTTAATATTGGGCATTGACTTTGAAGTCTTTTTTATAGAACAACAGGACATGGAAATTTGTGGGCCAGAATCAGTAGAGATTCTTACAGCAACTGGTCATGACCACAATAATTTCTAATACTTATTACATAGTCAAAATCCAACTTTAAATAAAACAATGTAATAGTACAACATTTAACCAAAACTAAAAGAAAAAGGCTCGCAGAAGCAAGTAAGGCGTATATACCAATCATAAATGAAGATGCAGGGACTCTCGAATGAAGATCAACTTGTTAACAGAAACTAAAAACCTGAAAATAACATTAAAATGAAGAGGTGAGTTCAACCATCTCAGGCTTAATTTCAGCACTATCAAATGATGGATTTTTCATCAAGCCAATCACCTATCGCAACTCAGGCTCTTCTCGAGCTTAGCTCCATTCTATTGGCCCATAAACATCCTTGCAACGCTATTGGTCAATTATACCAGTTATGACAACCAATAAGAACCAACTGCATCATCAAGTCATAACATAAATATTTTTGCAAAATATGATGACAGTGCTGAACATGTATCTGGGCTTCTGCCGATATCTATTCCAGTACAATCACGAAGTCCCAGTAGTGAGAAGTTATCCCATGGACATATTCATAACCCAACCAGTCACATTAGACCTCCATTACAGGGTTCATTTTACAAACCATTCAGATGTTTTTGTCCTAGACGAACCTGGTCTGGGTGGCAATGTCTTCCAGTTGTTTTTCTCCCCTACCATCTATCAACGTAAGCAGATGGGCTAAACATTCAAAGCCGATCGTTTCCAGCCTATAGCTATATGCTGAAGACAAATTTGACACTAGCCAAAATTGAAAGAATCTATACTCCCTCCCCAAGAACAGTGGAAACCCGAATGCAGATGAAGAATTTGGTTCCAATTCTGCTACAAATTAATGATAAGTTTTTTTTTTTAATATTAGTCATTTAATTCTATCATTTAGTGATGTGTTTTGATTATTCTTTTCTATTTCTAGTTTAAATCTTATCTATGATAAATAGAAGTTTGTGTTTGATTAGAGTTCTTCTTGTAATGTTTTGATTTCTTCTATAAATACAATTAAAGGGATGAAAATAAAAAATAGATTTTGGATTTTACCCCTTGATATCTACAATTACATGTTCTTTGTTTTTTGTTCTTAGCTAAGCTAGAATATTTTGAATTGAAATAATGGACACCTTTACATTCCAATAATTGGTATCAGAGTTGTTTTCAATTTTCCAACATGCAGGAACTCAGATTAATTAGTCAGTGCACCTGGATACAGAAAACGATGAGAACTGAACCCGGCATTAGGTAAACCAAAACCCTTGTCAATGATCTTCACATGATCACCATTATCTAAAGTAGAGGTGCGACCTGAAACATCTATTCAAGTATTGGACCAAGAATGAGACGCCGCAACCTTAATATTGGGCATTGACTTGGCAATTTTTCGTTTGTCCACAATAACAGGACATGCAGGGTGTTTCCTGGAAAGAGAGAGATGATGTCATTCTTCTTTGCCACGTACGGTCTTTTGAGGTTATTCCTTAGATGACCAACTCGTACAAACCATGGCTAGCTTGCATTGCAGGCAACAGCACATGCAATCTTTGATAATAGCCAATAATTTTTTTTCTAAATTAAATTAATGTCAGCGTGAGCTGTACAGGTTAGGAATTAATGTTAGCGTGAGCTGTAGAATCAAATATAGGAATTATATTTCATTATCCTGTAATTGTATGTATCCTGATATATATGGGATTAATGCTACTTACCTAGACAGTTATTATCTTAGGAAGGGTTTCTCTATAAGAGAACTCCTCTGTAACGTTTTCCAAATAAGAAAGAAAAAGAGAATATATAGAGCGTCTGCTCTCTGATTTATCAATTAACACCATAGTTATTAATTCCGTTCCGTTCCGTTCATAAAACCGGGACAAAACGCCATCGTTTTCTTCCCGGTTTTAATTCCTGTCCGTTCCAGAAATTCCGGCTGGAACGCCCCGGTTTCGTTCCAGGTTCAAAATCTTTTTTTTATTTTTTTAAAATTATTTTTGACATCTATACATTAAAATAATTTAAAAACACCAAAAAAATATATTTTAATGCACTGCTTTGCTTAACTTGGGACTCAAACACCTATGTTATAACCCTATAAAAAGATTTCAATTTAGTGCAGAAACTCAACGTGTATACTTCTTGGGTTATAGAGGAATATTACCTCTCTTTTTATTTTCTTTATTGGTCACAAAGGTGAAATTTGAACTATTTATAGATCTCTGGAGGAAATAAAGACAACTCTGTCACTTAAATCGTAGCTTATTAGGGTCAAAATTTTAGGAGTTGTTTGGTAATGAATTTTTTTTTTATATTTTTAATACATCAAACTTACTTTTTTTAACTTAGGATTTAGGTCGTGATTAGGCTAAAACCAAATCTAGAGCACTAGTCCGTTAGAGACTAAATCCAGAGCGCCCTTGATTAGGGGTCAGGTCAGTATCAGATGCTTCGAGGGTTGGATTGGACCAAAACTAGGTCCAAGATACCACAGGGTGAACATTACAAATTAGGAAAAATCTCATGTATGTTGGATTTAAAGAAATCAAGGGTAGAATCAAGGTGAGGTTACTGTCATCTCTTTTCTCTTATTTATAATGAAAAACTTTTAGAATTACATAAGAGTTCTAATTTGATTACAACTGCTTATGTTTCTTACTTCTAGATTAGAATTGAAATTGCATTTAAACTAAAACACTTGATCAAACATTTGATCTTATTTAGGAAAGAAAAAACATGCTAGATAAATTCTAATCTAACTCTAACACCTTGTTGTGATCTCCTCAATCTTCATCCTTTAGATGTCATGGACTTCAACCTTTACTCTTCTACCTTCAGCAGTCTTGGAGTCCATAAATTTCAACAATGTATACTCCTAGTCTTAGTTTTTCTTTTGTAAATAGGATTCCTTGCATAAACATGACTCCTATACATGTATAAATAGGCCTTCAATGCAATTAAAAGATCAATGAAAATTATTATTGATCAACATACAATTACTTCTCATTATCAACATGGTATCAAAGCAATCAATCCAAAATCTAACTTGTTTTTAAAAACAAAATCACAGACCCTAAACTATGGCAGACGCCAACCCACAAAACCAGATGACAACCATAAACCCTAGAATCGACCCTCAAATCATCACAACACAAAACTATAACCATGACCTGCCAGTAGCCATCCCTGGAATCAAACTTAATGGCCAAAACTATGAACTATGGTCACAAGTCATGAAGATATTTATCTCCGACAGAGACAAACTTGGATTTATCTCCAGCGAAATCAAGCAACCAACACTGACAAACCCAACATACAACAAATGGAGAACAGAAAACGATGTAATTAAAGGTTGGATTATCAATTCCCTAAACCTAGATCTAATTGGGAATTTCATCAGATTTCCTACAGCTAAAGGGGCGTGGGACGCCATTGCTACAACCTACTACAATGGTGGAGATAACATCTAGGTATATGACGTGAAAAGAAGGGTCAGCCGAACAACACAAGGAAATAGCTCCCTTGAAGAATACTACACCAGCTTATAAACCTTTTGGCGAGAAATTGACCACAGACACCCAAACCCTATGACATATGAAGAAGATATACAAAAATACAACAAATTAATTCAAGAAGATCAAATTTATACCTTCTTGGATGGTTTGGGTGACCAATTTGACCAGGTTCGACGAGATATCCTTCAACAGGTGCCTTTGCCTTCGATCAAAATAGCCTTTGCTCAAGTATGAAGAGAGAACAATAGACAAGTTGTGATGATGGAGATGGAAATTGGTGAAGCTAGTGACAGTTTCAGTCTATTATCTAAAGGCAGAGATAAGCGATGGAATGAGATGAAAATTATAAACCTAGGGATTCAGAAGGGGAGCCACGATAATGATGATAGGAAAGAAAAAAAAGAAGGTTGGGCAAGTTTTAAGGGTCTCACTCTCACCAGCCCACAAAAACATGCCCGGAACCCTTCAAGGCAGTATCTTGGCCCATCATCATCACGGCCCAAACTTGGCTCACACGGACAGAATTCCAGCAAGCCAACTTTTGTTAGACCAAAAGACCAGGAGGGAGGGTGCATGCACTGTGGCAGAAATAAACACACCAAAGATACGTGTTTTCAGCTACACGGATACCCAGAATGGTAGTATAAACTTAAAAGAAGAAAGACCAAACAAGGCCATACAACAATCATTACTAATATGGATCCAAACACACTTGTGCCACTCAAAAATCAACCGCAACCCAACAATAAAGATCCAGGTATTATTGGCCTTGTCGCACCCAAAAAAATGACGAGCGCGGCGTCGTGACGACTCTTTCCCGTGTACGGGGAAATATCATGTGTCGGGGGGATTATCTATTTTTCGTGAAAAGAAGGGAGTCGCCACCTAGTATTATGGTTACTAGGAAACCAAAAACTGGTCTTTCAGAGATTCTAGGGTAAGGGACTGGTTGCGTAAAGGGAAGGTTTTAGCACCCCTAGTACGCCCTACCTAAGGTAAGCTGCTTGACGTTTTGGTTTGCTTATGATTTGCTATGGCTTTGAAAAAAAAAACATATGAAAAATAAATGGCAAATGTGATATCATTCCCGCCGAATATTTTGGATATCAACCCCTTTAGGATTTATTTATCCAAACACCGACAGTGAATAATAGCATATTATTCCCGCCGAATATTTTGGATATTAACCTTTTTTTGGATTTATTTATCCAAATACCGACAGTGAATAATATCATATCATTCCCGCCGAATATTTTGGATATTAATCCCTTAGGATTTATTTACCCAAATACCAACAGTGAATAACAGCATATCATTCCCGCCGAATATTTTGGATATTAACCCCTTAGGATTTATTTATCCAAATATCGATGGTGAATAATAGCATATCATTCCCGCCGAATATTTTGGATATTAACCCCTTAGGATTTATTTATCCAAATACCGATGGTGAATAATAAACTCCAAAAAAATAAGATTTTTATATTTTTTGATATATTGGCCAATACCCTTTGAATTTTACAAACATGTTGTAAAATCTCAAAATGCAAGAAATGATTTTTTCTTTGACAAATTCATGATAAACTCATTTTCTCTTCAAAACCCAAGATAATATAATTTTTTTCAAAAGAAAACAATTTTTAAAAATATGCTAGTGTATTGGCCGTATGCAAGAAAAACAACACACATTTTTTCTTTAATAAAAATATTTTTTGGAAAATTTGTATTTTATATATATATATATATATTTTTTTATTATTATTTATTAAATATATATATAGGGAGGGGGGCTGGCTGCCAGCCCACCTACATGGGGGCTGGGCTGCCAGCCCGCCCATTGTGGCTGGGCTGTGGCCCAGCCTATCTGGAGCTGGGCTCGCGGCCCACACAATATGGTGTTGGGCCCGACCCGTTTATTCTAAAAATGGGTTTCGACATGTGGGCTTACAGCCCAGTCACCTTGGCTGGGCCTTATTTTCATGGATCGGGCCGAGCACAAAGCCCGGCCCAACCCAGCCCGCGGGGGGAGTGAATTAATTCACTCCCCCGTGCATGCAGAGAAGATGATGAACAGTAACGGTGCGTGATTTTTCGAGTGTGACGAAATGCGTACCTGTTTATACCGTTGGGTAGAGGTGATCGTGGTGGTTCTTTTGGTCGTGGTGGCGTCGGAAATGATGGCCTGTGGTGGCCGGAATTGGCGTCGGAACGGTGACAGTCCACGTCGCAGCCCTTGCTGTCGCTTCTGTTAGCGTCGCCTGGGAAGATCACCGAACTTCTGGGGCTGACGAGAGGATGATGGTGGTGATGATGGTGGATCTGGGTGGTTGAAACGGTGGCTGTTGGAGGAGAGAGGAAGGCGTCGGTATACCTGGTTTTTAGTGAGAGAAACAGAAACCGAGAGAGAGAGAGAGCTGCACCGAGAGGGATGCAGATGTTGTGCCTTTTTTTTTACGTAAATCTTCCTTCGCTTTCTTTTTTTTTTCGTTTTTTCTCTACTCTTTTTTTTTCCTTTTCTGCGTGAATTCCTCTCTGTTTCCCTCTTTTTTTCTACCGTCCTCTCTCTACATAAAATCTCCTCCCCTGTTTTTTCTTCTTTTTTCTTACTTCACCGTGCAGGCTGCTATTTATAGCAGAGAAAATCTATCCGTTCGGCCGTTTAATGCAGTGTATGGAAAAGCTAAGCAAATCAGAGGAGAATGAGGAAGAAAAGGAGGAGAATCGGGAAGATGATATTGATGGAGATAAATCAAGAAGAAGATCACGCTTGAATAGGAAGAAAATTTGCATTGATCTGCTGTGATCAATGCGCCTGAAAATTCAAATGCAAATGCACGCCGGAAAGTGCATGTTTCTTTTTTTTTTTTTTTTAAATGCAGATTTCAAAATTTTTAGGAAGAAAATAAATATGATTTGGTCCTCTAAAAATTCTCTAATTGCACCCAATTGGATTTAAACTTTTTTTTTTATGCAATTAAATCCCATCAAAAATTCAATCTCCACCGTAGCTTTGCGCGATCTCCTTATCTGGCCCTTGACTCCTGATTTTTGCGATTTAACTCTCAATCGACCAATAAACTCTCAATTCGATCGATTTCGCCCTTGAACAAAAATCTATATTTTTTGAAATATTTTTTTTTAAAACATGAAAAAATAAAGAGTCAAAAATTGGGTAGCAACAGATGCCCCCTCTTTACAATGCTTACGACTAAAGTCTAGTAAAAGACTTTAAATAGTAAGTGTTGTAAAGAAAAACAGAATGGAGGATATGGGTCTCGTTTTTCTGGGTGACCTACCCAAACTAGATATGAAGGGTCTCATTTTCCTGGGTGACCGACCCGGTTAGTGGTTAGCAAGGTCTCATTAGATGGGTGACCGACCCGGTTAGCATGGCCTCATTCGATGGGTGACCGACCCGTGGTCTCATTTTTCTGGGTGACCGACCCGGTTAGCATGGCCTCATTCGATGGGTGACCGACCCGGTTAGCATGGCCTCATTCGATGGGTGACCGACCCGGTTAGCATGGCCTCATTCGATGGGTGACCGACCCGGTTATCATGGCCTCATTTGATGGGTGACCGACCCGTGGTCTCATTTTTCTGGGTGACCGACCCGGGTCTCATTATGACGGGTGACCTACCCGGATGGAAGATAGGGGTCTCATAAGCAAACCAAAACGTCAAGCAGCTTACCTTAGGTAGGGCGTACTAGGGGTGCTAAAACCTTCCCTTTACGCAACCAGTCCCTTACCCTAGAATCTCTGAAAGACCAGTTTTAGGTTTCCTAGTAACCATAATACTAGGTGGCGACTCCCTTCTTTTCACGAAAAATAGATAATCCCCCCGACACATGATATTTCCCCGTACACGGGAAAGAGTCGTCACGACGCCGCGCTCGTCATTTTTTTGGGTGCGACAGGCCTCACAAATTTGGTAGCCCATGAGGAGCATATACACAGTTGGATTATTGACTCAGGGGTAACATATCATATGACCTATGATCTTAATGATTTTAAAACAAAGTCAATTCCTCGATGATAAGCCATATCAAATGCTAATGGTGACATGTATCTAGTAACAGGAGGGGGAACAATGGAATTATCAACCACATTTACTCTCCCTCATACTCTCTTTGTGCCTTGACTCTCCACGAAACTATTATCAGCAAGTCAAGTGATTGAAGAGTTATATTGTTTCATGCTAATGTACTCCTCTTTTTATTTATTTTAGGATGTTCTCATGAAGAAGATTTTTGGGTGTGGTAATAAGAGAGGGGGGTTATATTACATGGATGAGTTGGATCTTGAAAAAGTTAATCATGCTCTATTTAGTGCTGAAGCAAAATTTAAAGTGATGACCAAAGGATTATGTGAGGTACTATGGATAAAAGGGCTACTTAAAGAATTGAGATATACTATGGAGTCTGAGATCAAAATATACCGCGACAACAAAACTATAATTGCTATAGCCAACAATCCAGTTCAACATGACCGAACCAAGCATGTGGATGTAGATAGACATTTCATTAAACAGAAACCTGATGAGAAGACTGTAATATTTCCTTTTGTCAAATCTGAGGATCAACTGACTGATATACTTATTGTTGGAAAATTGGAAAAAACTCTGATACCAATTGTTGGAATGTAGAGGTGCCTACTATTTCAATTGAAAAATTCTAGTCTTTATTTAAGAATTAATTGAAATATTTCAGCCCTTAACTGAAGAACAAAAAACAAAGAGATCAATGGGTAAAAACCCAATATCTAATTTTTATTGTCATCCCTCTAATTGTATTTATAGAGGAAATCAAAACCATTACAAGAACCCTAATCAAACACAAACTCTTAAACTAATCTTATCATAGATAAGATTTAAACTACAAGTAGAAAAGAACAATCAAAACACATCACTAAATGCTAGAATTTAAATGACTAACATTAATAAAAAAACCTTATCACTAATTTGTAGCAGAATTGGAACCAAATTCTTCAACACTCCTCCTTGGTTCCAATGCTGCACATATATATCTTCTCCTTTAGCTCTTTAAATTTGTCTCTTTGTGGGAGTTGATTGTCACTCTCCACTATCTCCCATAAATCGAAAGCCTTCAAATATGCCTCCATCTTCACTGTCCAAATTTCAAAATTCTGACTAGTAAACACTGGTGTTTTTGGTGAAAAAGATGCAGAATCCATTCTGAAAAATTCAACCGTGATTTGTTGAAAAAGAAGTTTAACAATTGCTGTTGTGAAGCCTTTGTGCAATTGTTTTAAAGAATTTGAGAAGAGTAACTAATCCTTCTACTTCAAGATTTTGCAGAAAAATAAGAACTCTCGTTTTTCACTCAATCCCTTCTAATATCAAATCAACTCTAATATACCTCACAAAAACCTTCAAAGCCCTTAGCTTTGATTTCCCTTAAAACCTCACTTTTAAACTCTCGTGTTTCACACAATCCCTTCAAAGATCCTAATAGCTCTCTCAATTTTTTTCTTTCAAAAAACCCTTCAAAGCCCTTAGCTTTGATGTCCCTTTTAAAACCTCACTTTTAATCTCTCGTATTTCACACAATCCCTTCAAAGATCCTAATAGCTCTGATACCAATTGTTGGAAAATTGAAAAAAACTCTGATACCAATTGTTGGAATGTAGAGGTGCCCACTATTTCAATTGAAAAATTCTAGTCTTTATTTAAGAATTAATTGAAATATTTCAGCCTTTAGCTGAAGAACAAAAAACAAAGAGATCAATGGGTAAAAACCCAATATCTAATTTTTATTGTTATCCCTCTAATTGTATTTATAGAGAAAATCAAAGGCATTACAAGAACCCTAATCAAACACAAACTCTTAAACTAATCTTATCATAGATAAGATTTAAACTACAAGTAGAAAAGAACAATCAAAACACATCACTAAATGTTAGAATTTAAATGACTAACATTAATAAAAAAACTTATCACTAATTTGTAGCAGAATTGGAACCGAATTCTTCAACACTTACTAAAGCAATATCGAGTAAAATGTTTCACTGTTCTCTCAACAAGTTGGGCATACGAGTTATATTTGCACCAACTTGAGGGGGAGGGTTAACAAGAATCAAAACAAGAACATTACAATTTAGGAAAAATCTTATGTATACTCCTAGTCTTAGTTTTCCTTGCATAAACAGGAGTCCTTGCATAAACAGGAGTCCTTGCATAAACAGGATTTCTATACATATATAAATATGCCTTCAATGCAATTAGAAGATCAATGAAAATTATTATTGATCAACATACAATTACTTCTCATTATCAACAAGGAGCTGGGTAGGCTCGAGCCACAATGGGTCTTGGGTGCTCTAGTGGTTGAGATGGGATCCGGTCCTGAGCGCTATGTGGTCCTACTAGACCAAGTCTCGAGTGCTGGGAGGGTCAGGCTCCAATCCGCCTAAGGCAATGGAAGTCGGGGCTGAGACTAGGTCCTGGACATTAATAGCTACGCTAGGATCGAGTTTGAATTCAAATACAGGCTACCAGGGAACCGAACGTTGGGTGGAAGGTATCTAAGAATGAAAAGAAGAACAGAATGCTTGGAGTCAAACAAGTTTATATTCAAAATATCCTAATTCAAGATTGGTGAAATCATAATTAGAATAAAAAAGGGTAAAAAATCATGTAAACAATGAATGGAATGTAGCACAAAGATGGTAAAAAATCATAATTAGAATAAAAAATAAAATAAAAAAAGGAGTGTCAACTGTTGACTAAACGAGCTCATAATTTAGAAGTGATTGCTTGGATCAGCACGATTTTCTTTTTCACTACTTCAAACAATACAGCTGGCCACTGATTTCCATGCAGTGTTCTTATTTCTTCAATTTTCAATGTCAATATGTCAACTCCGGCGATCTTATAAATAACAGATATTTCGGTCAATGCTTGGCTAACTCGTAAATCAAGAAGGAGAAACCAGCATCTCAATGGGCACAAATATGAGGGGAAACCCACCTTCAAATCAAATTCTCACATTGCTTTCTGTCCATATTTTCTTCATAGAATTGGCAATGGCTCAAATCACAGCGTTTATTCCAGTGAATGTAGGTGTGGTTCTTGACTTGGATTACTTGGAAGCAAATATTGCGTTGAGTTGCATCAACATGGCCCTCTCAGACTTCTATGCCAATCATGGAGACTACAAAACCAGGATGGTTTTGACCACCAGGGACTCCAAGAAAGATGTTGTTGGTGCAGCTGCTGCAGGTTCTCTCTAATTCTTCTCTCTGACCTTAGTTTCAATATTCGGTATCTGTTTGCTCTATTTTCGGTCATTTATTACTTGTAATTCCTCTGGACTGATAATAAAAAAAAATTGATAAACAAATTCTTGATATTTAATTATAAAGCATAATTATAAGAATGACTTAAAGTTTAACTCGATACAAGGCTCAGGTAGCGGGTTGATTGAGTCAACCCACAGACATAAAGTTTATTTTTTTATTAGAACAATATTATTTTTTTTGTAATGAAATAACATGGTTTTAGTAAAAAAAAATTCCCTGATTTAATTTAAATTGCGGAGATGATATAGCCATACTCCCATCAGATTTTCCAAAAACTCCAGTGCTTCTAACCCTTGAGTTTTTTTATTAGATCAGGTTATTTAGCTAATCAAACTTAGTTGAGCTGAATATTAAAATATGGGTTGACAATCTGACTTGGTTGGATCAAAACTTAAGAAAATAGAAAAGAAAATTCATGACTCATGGTCCTTGGTTGAGTTAGATAACTATATCTATAAATATTTATAACTTTTTTCTTTTCTTTAACAATATTGAAATTATTTGACAACGGGCCGGCTGTAACTCAATTAGTTGACATTAGCATTTAGGTAGATTTGAAGTATGAGTCTCTCATTTTTATATACTAAAACTTTATGTCTTGGATCATGCATTTAGAAAACCTAGTGTCACATGGTAGTTCATGAAGGAGATAAAATATATCGTCATGATCTGCGCATCTTTACAAGTCTAACGCATAAATCTAGCCAACATCTTAAGGATTCCTTGCTATGATTTACTGTTAGAAAGGTGAGAGTAGGAGGGTACTCAACGTGTCTACTTGTTAGCGAATATAGAAGAAACAAGAGCTGATCAAGAAGTGGAAAGCTCAATCATCCAACGGATGAACATTTAACAGTTTGATCTCTTTTGTGATCGCTTTAACTTCTACTTTGATTTCATTTAATGACAATATTTCTGATCTCATTCATAAGAAAAATGAAGTGAAAAATTCTAAAAATAGCAGGATAGAAACCCTGATTTCGATTTCTTCGCCAGTCTTTGTGATATAAAAAGATGCGATTTATTGGTTGGATTACCAACATATTCTTGATACGAGTATCAAGCAACTCCATTTGGTTTTCGGCTAGTCTACTCCATTGATCTTTTTTCTTCGGTCACCTTTGTGAATCGCAGCGTTGGACTTGATAAAGAATGTGGAGGTGCAAGCAATCTTGGGCCCGACAACATCAATGCAAGCCGATTTTGTTATTGGCCTTGGTGAAAAAGCTCAAGTGCCTATCATATCATTTTCGGCATCAAGTCCTTCTCTTACTTCCACCAGGAGTCCCTATTTTTTCCGAGCTACACAAAATGACTCAAGTCAAGTCAACGGCATCGGAGCATTGGTTCAAGCCTTTGGATGGAAAGAAGCAGTCCCTATCTACATGGACAATGAATATGGAGAGGGAATTATACCTTATTTAACTGATGCTTTGCAAGCAGTTGATGCTCATGTACCCTACCGGAGTGTCATTTCCCCATCGGCCACCGACGATCAAATTGCCGAGGAGCTTTACAAGTTGATGACTATGCAAACGAGAGTTTTCATTGTGCACATGTTTACCTCTCTTTGCGCTCGGCTTTTTGTCAAAGCTAAAGAGATTGGGATGATGAATGAAGGCTACGTTTGGATCATGACTGATGGGCCGACTGTAGGTCTCTCAACCTCACCAGATCCTTCTGTGATTGATTCTATGCAAGGGGCATTGGGTATTAAACCTTATATTCCGAAAACAACGGAGCTAGGAAATTTTCGATTACGGTGGAAAATGAAATTCCAACAGGATAATGCAGACATGGTCGATGCTGAGTTAAACATTTACGCGCTACAAGCCTACGATGCTACTGTAGCTTTGGCCATGGCAATTGAGACAACTGGTACAGCAAACTTGGACTTTAGAGAGGCAAATGTTTCTAACACTTCAGTAACTGATCTTGAAAATCTGGGAATCTCTCAAAATGGTCCAAACCTTCTCCGAGCATTATCAAACACTAGTTTTAAAGGTCTGACTGGTGATTTCTTCTTCAATAATGGACAGTTACAACTATCGGCTTTTGAAATAGTTAATATGAACGCAAATGGAGGAAGGAGGATAGGGTTTTGGATGCCGACAAAGGGACTCGCAAAAACCCTTAACTCGATAGCAAATACCACTAGTACTTATTCTACTTCCAAGTCCAGTCTTGCACCTGTTATATGGGCTGGGGATTCAACTTCTATTCCCAAGGGCTGGGAGATTCCGACAAATGGGAAGAAGTTGCGGATAGGAGTGCCGAGTCCAAGCACTTTCGGTCAATTTGTGAAGGAGACAACAGATCTCAATTCCAATACGACAACAGTCACAGGATACAGCATAGCTATATTCGAAGCTGCAGTTGACTCATTACCTTATGCCATAACTTATGAGTACATCCCCTTTGTCAAGCCTGATGGAAAGTCTGCTGGAACTTACAATGATCTGGTCTATCAAGTGTATTTAAAGGTAAAACCCCTCTTATGTTCTATATCATGCATTCCTCATCACATCAGCACAATTCTTATAGGTAACGCATTACTGGAAACAGAAATACGATGCTGTGGTCGGAGATACAACTATCATAGCCAACAGGTCCAAGTACGTCGATTTTACATTGCCTTACACGGAAAGTGGCGTCTCCATGATCGTTCCAATCAAAGACAGCAGAAACAAAAATGCTTGGGTTTTCTTGAAGCCTTTGACTTGGGACCTTTGGTTCACCAGTTTTTGTTTCTTTGTTTTCATCGGATTTGTGGTCTGGGTTCTTGAACATGGAATAAATGAAGATTTTCAAGGGCCTCTTTCGCATCAAATAAGCACTAGCTTCTGGTTTTCTTTCTCAACCATGGTTTTTGCACATAGTAATTTCCCTTTAACTTTTAAGTTTATAGTTCAAAGCACTTCAATCTCAAACATTGACTTGATGTTTATGATACCTATGTTCTTTATGTTACAGGGGAGAGGGTGGTTAGCTGTTGGCGTGAGCTGTAATTACAATTAATTAGGAGATTTGTTAGGAGACAAAATAGGAAGGGAATTACGGGATTAAAGGAGATAAAGATTAGACTAGGACGATTTGATTGTAACTTCCATTCTTATCTCCTTCTTATGTAAATATAAGGGAACTGTACCCAGAATAAAGAATCACGTTTGACAGTATACAAATTATCATGGTATCAGAGCTAGGTTACGATCTAGCTTCGTATATTACACCCTAAAAATCACAATTTCCCCCCTTTCCACCACCACAATAACCTATGGCAGACTCTGAAGATCTCAACACTCCTAATCCCTCTGAATCCATACTGGAACTAACAACGAGGATGACAGAAGTGTTGAACAGAGCACATACTCCGACCATCACCACTGAAACATCTGCTGCTCCTATTGGCATAAAACTGGATGGATCTAATTATGCACTATGGTCTCAAGTTGTTGAGATGTACATCTCCGGCAAAGACAAGCTTGGGTATATTAATGGAGAATTTCCGCAGCCACCATCAACAGACACAACCTTTCGTAAGTGGCGAATTGATAATGCCATTGTTAAAGGTTGGTTGATTACTTCTATGGATTCCTCTTTGATTGGTAATTTTATTCGTTTTCCTACGGCAAAAGCAGTATGGGACTCAGTTGCAACTACTTTCTTTGATGGAAGTGATACATCACAAGTGTATGACCTCCGTAGGCGAGTAACTCGCTTGAAACAGGCCTCTGGGTCACTGGAGAAATATTACACTGAATTACAGGGATTATGGCGTGAAATTGATTTTCGCCGGCCAAATCCCATGGAATGCTCTGCTGATATTCAGCAGTATAACAAAATCATTCAAGAAGATCGGGTATATGTGTTCTTGGATGGTCTTGATGATCGTTTGGATAAGATACGTGTAGATGTGTTACAGATGAAACCCTTTCCCTCTGTCGAGCAAGCATACGCTCATGTCAGGCGAGAGGCCACACGGCAGCAGGTGATGACCAATCACAATACCGAAGGAATACCAGGGGCTGTCTTGGCTTCTAAGGGGCTTATGTTAGCCAATCCTCCTCACAACAAATCAGTCAAGACCCGAACCACTAGTGATGGAGGTAAGTGCTCCCACTGTGGAAATCATAGACACACACGGGAGAATTGCTTCCAACTCCATGGATACCCAGATTGGTGGCATGACTTGCAAGCCCGTAAACGCCGTGATGGAGCTGGTGGGAACCCAGGCAAAGCTGCAGTTGCTGCATCAACCCTTAATGAAGTTGCTGTCCCAGAGTCTCACCTCACTCTCATTCAGCAAGTCACAGATTCCACAGAGTCTTCCACTGACTTGAACTCAGGTAACTCGGGCATTGCTCTCTTTACCAGCCACAGTGATACAGAGGAAAATACATGGCTCCTTGATTCGGGAGCCACCGATCATATGACCTTCGATGCCTCAGATTTCTCTCATCCATCACCTCCACGGCATACCAGCATCGCCAATGCAAATGGTGGTATTGCACCAGTCACAGGAGCCGGCTCTGTGACACTATCTCCTACACTACATTTATCCCATACTTTACTTGTTCCATCACTTTCACATAAATTGATGTCTGTGGGTCAACTTACTGAAGAGTTAAGGTGTGTTGTACTGATGTATTCTAACTTCTGTCTTATTCAGGATATTCTTACCAAGGAGATAATTGGGCGTGGTACTAAGAGAGGGGGACTATATTATGTGGACGACATCAACGTAGGCCAAGCACATCACATGCGCAGCCTGCAATCTACTAAAGAGAGACAAATCTGGTTATGGCATCGTCGCTTAGGACACCCATCTTTTCATTACTTGAAGCATGTTTTTCCTAGTTTGTTTACAAATACTCAGATTTCTGAATTGAAGTGTGACATTTGTATTTTGGCCAAAAGTCATCTTGCCACTTACCCATTGAGCATGAATAAGAGTAACTCTCCATTTGCTTTGATACACTCGGATGTATGGGGACCCTCACCAGTTGCACATATATCTGGTATTCGTTGGTTTGTTATTTTTGTGGATGATTGCACCCGTATGACATGGCTCTATTTGATGAAGCATAAAGATGAGGTCTTTAATATCTTCACTACATTCCATGCGATGATCAGTACTCAATATGGAGCCACCATTAAAGTTCTCCGATCGGACAATGGTGGAGAATATGTTAATACGCAACTTAAGGCGTATTTCACCCAACACGGCCTCATTCATGAAACTTCATGCTCACAAACACCGCAACAGAATGGTGTCGCGGAGAGAAAAAATAGACACATTTTGGAGACTGCACGTGCTCTACTTCTTGGGGCTTCCATGCCTCAAAGTTTCTGGACTGATGCAGTATCTACTGCAGTTCACCTCCTCAACCGCATGCCTTCTAAAGTGTTATCCTTTAAAACTCCTCTTCAATGCTTATCTGCACATGTGACACTCCCTAATGTGTTAATGCTATCTCCTCGGGTATTTGGCTGTGTTGCATATGTATATCTTCACAAAAATCAGCGCTCTAAGCTTGATCCTTGTGCACGGCGATGTCTGTTTTTGGGCTATGGAATTTATCAGAAGGGGTATCGCTGTTTTGACCCTACTACCCGACGTCTCTTTGTGACCATGGATGTCCAATTCCTAGAAACCGATATGTTTTATTCTCCTTCGGTATCCACTTCTCCTCTTCAGGGGGGGACACAAAATGAAGAGGTGAAATGGTTCCAACAGGAGATACCACAGGAGACAAATGAAGAGGTAAACTTGTTCCAACAAGAGATAGAGTCACAAAGTGTTGAGCTGCATCAAGAAAGGGTGAATAAAAATCTAACAGTGGTTCACGGTGATACTGATATACAAACTGGCATGGATTCAATCATGGAGCATGAAACGTCCGACTTTGAATTCCCTCTCTCTGCATCCCCTCTCTCTGAAGCACCAGCCGAATTATCTTCTACGAGTATCCCAGAAGTAAGTACTCCTACAACACCCTTACATACTAATGATATAAATGTTTCTACGGGATATGTGTTACCACACAGGAACAACCGCGGGAAACCACCGAACAGGTACTCTCCAGAAGTTGAAGATAGAAGGTCAAAATATCCAATTGCCAACTATGTATCCACCAAAGGTCTCTCTAAACCTCTTCAGGAATTTACACAGGAACTCTCCATGTGTCATATTCCCACCAACGTACATGAGGCATTGAAAGACCGAAATTGGGCTCAAGCAATAAAAGAAGAAATGGAGGCACTACTAAAAAATAACACATGGACTCTTGTCCAACTACCTGAAGGGAAGAAGACGGTGGGTTGTAAATGGGTGTTCTCTATTAAACACCAAGCAGATGGGACAATCGATCGATATAAAGCAAGACTGGTAGCGAAGGGGTACACACAGACTTATGGCGTGGATTATCAGGAAACCTTCTCACTTGTTGCCAAGTTGAACACAATCAGAGTACTATTGTCACTTGCTGCGAATCTGGATTGGCCATTACACCAGTATGATGTAAAAAATGCTTTTCTCCACGGTGAGCTCAAAGAGGAAGTTTATATGGATGTTCCTCCAGGTTACACAGCATCTTCAAAGACCGAAACGGTGTGTAAATTGCAGCGAGCATTATATGGACTGAAGCAGTCACCAAGAGCATGGTTTGGAAGATTCTGTTCCGCAATGAAGAAATATGGCTTCCAACAAAGTAATTCCGATCACACTCTCTTCCTAAAGCACAAGTCAGGGAAGGTAACTGCATTGATAGTCTATGTAGATGACATAATTATCACAGGAGATGATGTAGAAGAAATGTCCCAGCTCCAGAGACAACTAGCAACAGAGTTTGAGATGAAAAATCTAGGAGGACTAAAGTATTTTTTAGGGATTGAAGTTGCTAGATCCAAGCAAGGTATATTTCTTTCTCAACGAAAGTACATACTAGACTTGTTAACAGAAGTAGGCATGTTGGAATGCAAACCTGCAGACACGCCCATGATTCAGAACCACAAACTTGGAGAATACTTAGACCAAGTACCGGCGGATAAGGGAAGGTATCAAAGACTGGTTGGTAAACTCATTTATCTCTCCCACACTCGACCAGATATTGCATACGCGGTAAGTGTTGTGAGCCAATTCATGCATAATCCTAGTAAAAGTCATATGGAAGCAGTGACTCGCATACTCCAATACCTAAAGTCAGCTCCAGGGAAGGGCCTCATGTTCTCAAAACATGATAATCAGTTAAGGGTTGATGGATATACAGATGCAGATTGGGCAGGAAACATCACTGATAGAAAATCAACCTTAGGGTATTTGGTATTTGTAGGAGGAAATTTAGTAACTTGGAGAAGCAAGAAGCAAAAGGTGGTAGCATTGTCAAGTGCAGAAACTGAATTCAGAGGAATGTCTAAAGGTCTGTGTGAACTCTTATGGCTGAGGAAGCTACTCATGGAAATGGGGTTTGCACCCACTTCGGAAATGGATCTCTTCTGCGACAATAAGGCAGCTATCTCCATTTCTCATAACCCGGTTCAGCATGACCGAACTAAACACGTTGAAGTAGATCGCCACTTCATCAAAGAGAACCTTGAAGCAAAGATAATTCGATTCCCATTTGTAAGATCGAAAGACCAGTTGGCAGATATTCTTACAAAGGCGGTGTCTAGCAAAGACTTCTATAACTCACTCAGCAAGTTGTGCATGCAAGATATTTACGCACCAACTTGAGGGGGAGTGTTGGCGTGAGCTGTAATTACAATTAATTAGGAGATTTGTTAGGAGACAAAATAGGAAGGGAATTACGGGATTAAAGGAGATAAAGATTAGACTAGGACGATTTGATTGTAACTTCCATTCTTATCTCCTTCTTATGTAAATATAAGGGAACTGTACCCAGAATAAAGAATCACGTTTGACAGTATACAAATTATCATTAGCAACTTGGCTAGAATAGTTGTAACCATATGGTGTTTTGTTGTTCTCATTCTTACTCAAAGCTACACTGCCAGCCTGAGTAGCTTGCTTACAGTTCAGAAGCTCCAGCCTACAGTAACTAATGTTGATGAACTCATTAAAAAGGGGGAGTTTGTGGGCTACCAGAAAAGCTCATTTGTGTTGGGAATCCTGAAAAACATGGGTTTTGATGAATCCAGGCTCATGGCTTATAATACTCCAGAAGAATGCGACGGGCTTTTTTCCAGAGGTAGTGGAAATGGTGGTATTGCTGCCGCATTTGATGAAGTGGCATACATGAAATTCTTTCTATCTATGTATTGCTCGAAATATACAATGATTAAACCTACGTTTAAAACAGGGGGTTTCGGGTTTGTAAGATCACTTCTCTTCCTCCCTCCTGCTCTTCTTGTCTCTGTTTGATATATCATCATGTACGAGCACACGAAATTTCTCAAGTGGGATCATTCTTTTTTGCGTTTCAGGTCTTCCCTATAGGTTCTCCTCTTGTAGCTGATGTATCAAGGGCAGTTCTACGTGTGACAGAAGGGGATAGGATGAGGGAAATCGAAGATGCTGTTGAATTCTGGAACTAATTCCAGGCCTGCTAAGCTGACAGGTTGGAGAAGCTGAAGGATCGAAGACTGAAGAAATCAAGTTGTATTATTTCCTGTTTTGAATTTACATTGTATTCAGGATGATTAACATCCTTTAGTCAATAAGTCAACATTTTTTCTGTTAAAAGTCAATTAGTAGATAAAGTCCAATTGTAACCGAAGTTAAATTTTAATCTTTGTAATGTTCTTGTTTACTATAAATAAAGGTAATGGGATAGCAGTAACCACAATGAAATATTCTGCCCATGTTCACGTTTCTTTCTGCCAAAATTACAGACGTTAAAGTTCTTTAAATTCTGGAAAATTTCTCGTCCCCAGATTTTGATTGCTACAGTACCTGTTCTCAAGTTTTTTGACAATTCGTCCGTACAGATTTGAACAGTACATGTTCTTATCAGATTTTTGAGTTTTTCTTCAAAAATCAACATGGTATTAGAGCAGAATTAGGTCTTTGAAAAGGGATTATTAGTGAAACACGAGTGATTCGAAAAAGTGAGATTATTCAAGGTCAATTAAATCTTGAACGGGAAAGAAGAGTTTTTTTCGTAAGTTGCAGATTTCTTCAAATCAAGAAATTAAACTTGATTTGTTCTTTAAAAGGATAATCAATTGACAGCAATCATCAATTGATATCCTTGTTCTCTTGTCTGTGAAGTTTTTGAAAGGAATTTGCAAAGAAAAGAAAAAACTCGAAGCTGACAAGAATGGATTCTTCATTTTCGTCAAAATCACCAGTTTTCACAGGAACCAACTATGGTGTTTGGGCTGTGAAAATGGCAACCTATCTCAGAGCCTTCGACTTATGGGAGGTTGTGGAAAACAACAGGGAACCAACTCCCTTGAATAACAATCCAACAATGGCCCAAATTAAATTCTTTAATGAAGAAAAGGCTAAGAAGTTCAAGGCACTTACCTGCATTCACAATGCAGTGAGTGAGGAGATCTTTACAAGAATAATGGCCTGTCAAACTGCAAAAGAAGCATGGGACAAATTGAAGGCTGAGTTTCAAGGAGATGAAAAATCCAAGAGGATGCAGATTTTAACATTGAAGAGACAATTCGAAGGATTGAGGATGAAAGATTCAGATACAATCAAGGAATTCTCTTCAAATGTATCCAAGATTGTTAATCAAATGACATTACTTGGTGAAGAAGTTCAAGAATCAAGGGTGGTTGAAAAAGTGTTAGTAAGCCTACCTGAAAAATTTGAGAACAAGATATGTTCTTTGGAAGATTCAAAAGACTTCACCGAATTGAGTCTTCAAGAACTGATAAATGCATTGCAAGCTGTGGAACAAAGGCAAGCATTTAGGCAAGAAAATACAAGTGAAGAGGCCTTTGCAGCAGGATTTAAAGGAAGAACTAGGTAGCAGCAGATGTTCTTCAAAAACCCAGAATTAAGAACAAATTCTGGAAAACAATGGCAGAGCAAAAATTGGCCAAACAATCAATCACATGCCAACAACTTCAATGCAAGGGGGAAGGAAAAAAGAGAACAATTTCCCACCTGCAAGTACTGTCAAAAGACAAATCATCTTGAGTCATTTTGTTGGTTCAAGAATGCTCAATGTCGAAAATGCAAGCAATTTGGACACATTCAGAAATTTTGCAAGATCAACACCTCAAATGGGAAGCAAGCACATGTAGCTGAGGTTGTGGAGCCCAAGGATGAACAATTGTTCACTGCCATTGTGAATCACAGCTGCAACAAGTCTGAGTTTAGTAAGCAAAATTGGCTAATTGATATTGGGTGTTCAAATCATATGACTGCTGAATTGAGCATGTTTAAAAACTTTGATGAAAATTACAAATCAAAAGTTAAGGTAGCTAATGGACAGTATGTTAGTGTAGAGGGCAGTGGGGAAGTTGAAATTGAGACCTTGGCTGGCACACGAAATTTTGAGCATGTGTTGTATGTGCCAGAAATTGATCAAAGTTTGATTAGTGTTGGTCAATTACTTGAAGATGGATATTCATTGTTCTTTATAGATGGTATTTGCACAATTAAAGATGAACAAGGGACATCTCTATTCACTGCTAAAATGATCAAAAGATGCTTTAGTATTGAAGAAAAACTAGAACACATAAGCATGAACATCAATGCCACTGAAAATTCAGTACTTTGGCATAAAAGAATGGGACACTTTAATTATGCTACTTTGAAGAAAATGGCTGAATTAAAAGTGGTAGAAGGGTTACCTTTGATTCATGAGCTAAGTGAAGTATGTGAAGCATGCCAATTAGGAAAACAAGCAAGAGTTAAGTTCAATAAAAATGCATTTAGATCAACTACTAAGCTGCAAATTGTTCACAGTGATGTATGTGGCCCTATGCATAATGAATCTTTAAATGGTGCAAGATATTTTGTGTTGTTTATAGATGATTTTAGTAGATTTTGTTGGGTGTATTTCCTTAAAACCAAAGGGGAAGTATTTGAGGTGTTCTTGAGGTTCAAAGCTGCGGCTGAGAAGGAATCCAGCTGCAGCTTGAAGATTTTGAGGTCTGATAATGGGGGGGAATTTACCTCCCATAAATTTGAAGAATACCTAGTTAAAGAGGGTATTAAGCATCAATTAACAATCCCTTACACCCCACAACAAAATGGTGTAAGTGAGAGAAAGAATAAGACCTTAATGGAGATGGCAAGATACCTTCTCTATGAGAAGAAAATGCCCTTGAAATTCTGGGCAGAGGCTGTGAGCACAGCCTCTTATCTCTTAAATAGGATGATGACAAGATCATTAGGAGATAAAACACCTTATGAGGAATGGTATGGCTACAAACCAAGCTTAGAAAACTTGAAGGTATTTGGTAGTCCATGCTATGTTTTGCAACCTGAAATTAAGAGAAGAAAACTAGACCAGAAATCTGAGGTTGGCATTTTAATTGGTTATAGTTCGAAATCTAAGGGCTATAAGATTTTTGATTTAAAAACAAACCAAGCTATAGTTGCTAGGAATGTTAAGGTGGTTGAGAACCAAATGTGGAATTGGGATGATGATAAGTTAGAAGATACAAGTATTGAACTTGCAGCCGAGAATGAAGATGAACTGGAATCTGATGATGAAGACATACCTGTGAGGGGAACTAGGCTGCTTAGTGACATCTATAATAGATGTAATTTGGTTGAAATTGAACCAAATAATGTAGAAGAAGCCATGGATTCTCAAGCTTGGGTGGCAACAATGAAGGAGAAGTTAATGATGATAGAAAAGAATGAAACATGGCAGCTTGTTGACAGACCTAAGCATAGAAAAGTCATTGGTGTTAGGTGGATTTATAAAACAAAATTGAATGCTGATGGTAGTATCAATAAGAACAAAGCTAGACTTGTAGTTAAAGGATACTCACAAGAACAAGGGATTGATTACCATGATACTTTTGCCCCTGTTTCAAGAATGGACACTATCAAGTTGCTGCTTATGTTGGCTGCCCAAAAGGAATGGTTGGTTTGGCAAATGGATGTCAAATCAGCATTTTTAAATGGAACCTTGAATGAAGAGATATATGTAGAACAACCTGAGGGATTTGAGATTGAATACAATTTGAACAAAGTTTATCTTCTAAAGAAAGCTTTGTATGGTTTGAAACAAGCTCCTAGAGCTTGGTATAGCAAATTGGATGATTATTTGACAAGCTTGGGGTTTGTGAAAAGCTTGAATGAAGCCACTCTATATGTGAAGAAGGTTGATGATCACATTTTGATAATCTCAGTGTATGTAGATGATTTGTTAATTACGGGTAACAATGAGAAATTTGTTGATGAATTCAAGATGAACATGAAGAACAAGTTTGAGATGAATGAACTTGGATTATTAGCATACTTTCTTGGGATGGAAATAACTCAATCAAAGGAAGGATGCTTTGTATGTCAAAAGCAATTTACAACCAAGATGCTAAACAAGTTTGCAATGGAAAATTGCAAACCAGTTAGCACCCCAATGGTGCTTGGTATGAAGCTCATAAAAGCTGATGGTGCCCCCTCTGCAGATGGAAGAATTTATAGAAGTTTGATAGGAAGTTTATTGTATTTATCTTCCACACGACCTGACATTGTGTTCACTGTCAACTACCTCTCAAGATTCATGCAAAATCCCAGCCAAATACACTACATTGCAGCCAAAAGAGTGCTGAGATACCTAAGAGGAACACTGGAATTTGACATGTTTTTTGGCAAGATGAACACTGTCAAATTGAAAGGATTTTGTGACAGTGATTGGGGTGGGAGTGATGAAGAGATGATGAGCACTTCAGGGTATTGTTTTTCAATGGGGGAATGCATCTTCTGTTGGAATTCAAAGAAGCAATCAGTAGTTGCACATTCAACTGCTAAAGCTGAATACATTGCAGTATTTGTGGCTGCCAATCAACTTGTTTGGTTAAGGAAAATTCTGAAGGATTTGGACTGTGATCAAGTGGAACCTACTGAGTTGTTTTGTGACAACATGTCTGCAATTGCCATTTCCAAAAATTCAGTGTTTCATGATAGAACAAAACACATGAAAATCAAGTTTCATGCTATTCGGCAATTCCAGCAAGAAGGAGAACTGGAGATGAAGTACTGTTGTTCTAAGGAACAATTGGCTGACTTATTTACCAAAACTCTACCAAAGGAAAGGTTTGAAGAACTAAGAAGAATGGTGGGAATGCGCAGTCCAGGAATCAAGGAGGAGTGTTGAATTCTGGAACTAATTCCAGGCCTGCCAAGCTGACAGGTTGGAGAAGCTGAAGGATCGAAGACTGAAGAAATCAAGTTATATTATTTCCTGTTTTGAATTTACATTGTATTCAGGATGATTAACATCCTTTAGTCAATAAGTCAACATTTTTCTGTTAAAAGTCAATTAGTAGATAAAGTCCAATTGTAACCGAAGTTAAATTTTAATCTTTGTAATGTTCTTGTTTACTATAAATAAAGGTAATGGGATGACAGTAACCACAACAAAATATTCTGCCCATGTTCACGTTTCTTTCTGCCAAAATTACAGACGTTAAAGTTCTTTAAATTCTGGAAATTTTCCCTTCAATTCTGGAAAATTTCTCGTCCCCAGATTTTGATTGCTACAGTACCTGTTCTCAGGTTTTTTTGACAATTCGTCCGTACAGATTTGAACAGTACATGTTCTTATCAGATTTTTGAGTTTTTCTTCAAAAATCAACAGATGCGTGGCTTGGCACACAAAGCAGTTATCAAGAATCCAGCACCTCATTTTCATCCAATAGCCTTAGTCTTAAGAGTTTTTGGGGATTATTTCTTATCACTGGCATTGCTTCCATTTCAGCTCTCATGATCTTCACAACCATATTTGTTTACGAGCACAGAGCAGTACTCTTGCAGCCCTCTGATTTAAGAACGACAACATGGAGCAGAATTCTTGTTCTGTTCAGAATTCTCATTCAAATGGACATAACATCCAGTAGAAGTGAATTGAATCCGAACCACATTGCTATCCCTGGAGATCTTCCACCGACAGACAATGATGATGATCGAAATCCAAATGCACAACAACCTGATCAAGAGGAAGTACAAAATATCAATGAGCTTGTCGTCCCAAATCAAGAAAGACCAGCAGCTACTGAAGTAAACCATGAAAACAATTGACTAGTAGATCAGCACATTGATTGTACGACATTTATATATTTATAACATTGTAAACAAGCTTGTATTTGCTTGAGAAAATGAAAATACTAATCTTAACATTCATATTTTTCTTATCTAATGGTGATTCCTTTCTGTAATTCGATGAAACGTGTGGGGTGAATGTAAAGCATCAAGAGTATTGTGCTGAGATTCAATCAAATTGGATGGATCCTGCTTCAAGTCAAGACATGTTTTGCATGGCGAAGGAGCTGGTAAACCAGGATGAATTTAAGAAGAATAGAAGTTTGAGTCACCACCCAATAACATGCACATGGACTTTTTCCTCACTATGTTCTAGTAGTGAGAAATTATAGCAAGGACCTGGTTCATTACCCAACCTGCCACATTAATCAATCAAATACCTAGTTGTGTACTAATTTCCAGCAGTTTTAGTCTCCTACAAATTCTAGCTTCAAGTTGTCATCATCTGGTTCAAGGCTTTTCTCATTCCATACATAGCCATCTATTTGGTGTTACTTCGAAAACTCGAGTCTATGACAGTAATTCTATGGCGGTTTGGAGATCAGACCAAGTCCATTATGCATATTTCACTTTTAACTTGACTTCAAGTCGAGACATTGAATTCTAAAGTTGATGGATCATGACATTAGGTTCAAGCAAACAAAAGAAACTAAAGTTGATATCTTAATGCATTCAAGTTTTTTTTTCTGGTTTGTTAAGCGGCTGCCGCTTCCTTGGTCTTTAGGCCGAGTCTTTGTGCCGGTCCTAGCAGGCCCCTGTAAATTTTCCTTTGCTTAATCCATTTTGAAATTGTTCAAAAAAAAGCTATTGCTATTGGCTTCGAAAAAGTTACTTCAACTTTATTGAAGATATGGAAGAGATGTAGCTGATCTTGAAGATATGGCTGATGCTGATCCTGAAGATATGGCTGATCATGAAGAGATTCATGCAAATATTATGTTTCCATATTTATCTTGTAAATCTTTAGGCTGTAATTATCCCCTGATTTCTCTCCTTAAATATAGGTCTTTTTGATGTATATAATCGGCTACAATCACAGTTCAATAGACAATAGATTATTCCAGTATTCTGGTTCTTCTTTCACATTCCGCTTCATGAATTTCACATGGTATCAGAGCTAATACTGATCCTTGGTTTCTAAAATCACTTAATCATCATGAGTGACGAAAATTCCTCCAGCGTGGTCAAGAGTTCAACATCAAAATCGGTATATGAAAACGACTCATCATCACCTTATTTCTTGAATTCTTCTGATAATCCAGGAGGAGTTCTTGTATCCTGTCTTCTGAAAGGAGACAATTATCCAACATGGAGGCGTGCTATGATGAATGCCCTTCGAGCCAAAAACAAATTGGGCTTTGTGGATGGCTCTTTACTCAAACCAGAGGAAGACATCAAAGAAATTCAAACCTGGGAAAAATGCAACTCAATGGTAATCTCCTGGATCTTTAATGCTATAGCCCCAGAATTGCATGATAGTGTTGCCTATGTAGATTCAGCACATGAAATGTGGGGAGAATTGCAGGAACGTTTCTCTCAAGGAAACGTCCCACGTATACATGAATTAAAAAGAGAGATTTGTCTAGCCCAACAAAAGGACCTTACTGTGTCAGTTTACTACACCAAATTAAAGGGTCTTTGGGATGAATTGTCAGCCTACTCTACTGTCCCTTCATGCTCCTGTGGTGCGGGAAAACAAATCTTGGCAGAGAGGGAAACAGAGAAAGTTCATCAATTTCTCATGGGACTGAATGATCAATATGGAATCATTTGTTCCCAGATACTGAATATGGAACCTTTTCCTTCTATAAACAAAGCCTATGCCTTTGTGACCAAAGAGGAAAAACAACTAGCCATTGCAGGAATCAGCCGTGATCAACTGACACAGGCAGCAGCCTTTAATGTCAAACACAACAGGTTTCCAACAAAGAATTTTGCAGGTGAACAACAAAGAGGAGAAACAAGCAAATTCCCTTCAAAGGATTTTGCAGCAGATCAACAAAGAGGAGAAACAAGCAGATTCAGGTGCTCATACTGTGATAAACCTGGACATTCCAAAGAAAAATGTTTTAAACTTGTGGGATATCCTTCAAGTTGGCAAAACAAAGCAAAGACTCTGAACTTTGCTAGACTTCAGAAGGGAACCAGAACATGTTTCATCCAACAATGCCATTGCTGAGCCAAGTCAGTCCACGGGTAAAAGCTTTAATCTCACGCAAGAACAGTATGAACAACTAATGTTCTTACTGCCCTCTGCTAATCAGAATGTAGCCAACTTTGTCGGTAAGGTCACTCACTCAGCTGATACTATAGATTGGATTTTAGATAGTGGGGCATCTGAACATCTCACATGTGATTCCCTTGATGAAACTGATACACAAACAACCCTTCAAAATATGCCTGTGAAGCTTCCAAACGGAACATCTGTTCCAGTGCACTCTGTTGGTCAGATTCGGTTGTTAAACATGACGTTAGATCATGTTCTTTATATTCCATCCTTCAAATGCAATCTTCTTTCTATAAGCAAGTTAACAAAGGCTTTGCAATGTTCGGTCACATTTTTTCCAACTTTTTGTGTCTTACAGGACCTCAAATCGAAGAGACTGATTGGAATGGGTGAATTACGTGATGGCTTATACTACTTCCATGGGCTGCGTATTCCATTTGCTGCTGCAACGTCATTAGCTTCTTCTTCTCCAAATTTGTGGCATGAGCGGTTAGGACACATCTCATTTGATCGATTATCCCTCATTCCAGAATTATCTAGCACTTCTTTTAAATTTTCCAAAGACTGCTGTGATGTGTGCCACCGAGCTAAACAAACTCGAAGTGTTTTTCCCTTAAGCAATAATAAATCTGATTTCCCTTTTGATATGATTCATTGTGACATTTGGGGTCCATATAAGACTCCATCTACATCAGGGGCACATTATTTCCTTACCATAGTAGATGATTGTTCTAGATGCACATGGGTTTATCTCCTCAAACACAAGTCAGAAGCACAAAAATATTTCATTCAATTTCATGCTATGGTTAATACTCAATTTAATCGGAGTATTAAAATAGTTAGGAGTGATAATGGTTTAGAATTTACTGCTGGCCATATGTTCAACTTCCTGTCTAAAAATGGTATTTCACACCAAACATCTTGTGTTGACACTCCGCAACAAAATGGAATTGTAGAGCGAAAGCATCGTCACCTGTTAGAGGTTGCTCGCGCTCTACGGTTTCAAGCTCATTTCCAATCAAATTCTGGGGTGAATGTGTGTTGACTGCAACATACCTCATAAACTATGCTCCCACTCCTAAATTGTCGGGGAAAAGCCCCTGTGAGATTCTATTCTCAAAACCTCCATCCTATTCACATTTGCGTGTCTTTGGTCGCTTGTGTTACGTGCATGATAAAAATCGATCCAATGATAAATTTGCTCCCCGAGCTAAGCCTTGTGTTTTCATTGGTTATCCTATGGGAAAGAAGGGTTACAAAGTATGTGACATAGAATCACACAAAAATTTTACATCCCGTGATGTGATCTTCTATGAAGACAAATTCCCATTTCAGTCTCTTAAACCTGTAAAAGAATCAAATGCCGTTGTCCCTTTACCCATTTTTGATTCCCTGGAAACGGTAAGTACCGTAGCTCCAGAGCACAACCCAGAAAATCCTTCTGATACACAAGATAATGAAGCTATCCTACCTACTGCCACTAACGCTGATCACCAGGCTGTTCCCTTGAACACTTCTCGATCTCAAAGAACTCGACGAGTTCCCTCTCATCTTGATGATTATATATGGCAGCTCCCTGGAATAGATAAGTCATCACAGCCCATATCTAATACAGTTTCTTCAGGTACTCTCTATCCCATATCCTGTCATTTGTTGTATTCTCGTTTTACCCCATCTCATCAAGCATTTCTGGCTAATATTTCTGTTGTGAGTGAACCCAAAACTTTTTCTCAAGCTGTAACAGACCAGCAATGGTGTAAGGCAATGAAATATGAAATTTCAGCTCTTGAACAGAACCACACCTGGAGTTTAGTCACCTTACCTTCAGAGAAGAAATCCGTTGGTTCCCGTTGGATATACAAACTGAAATACAACTCAGATGGCTCAATTGAACGCTATAAAGCTCGCCTGGTTGCCCAAGGCTATACACAGATTGAAGGTTTGGATTATCATGAAACTTTTGCACCAGTTGCAAAATTAACCACTGTCAGATGTTTGATGGCTGTTGCTGCTGCTAAGAATTGGGAATTACATCAACTGGATGTAAATAATGCATTCCTCCATGGTGACTTACATGAAGAGGTCTATATGACCCCTCCTCCAGGCTATCTATCTCCAGGTGACAATCGGGTCTGCAAGCTCCATAAATCATTATATGGGCTTAAGCAGGCACCTAGGTAATGGTTCGAAAAGTTCTCCTCGGCTTTAAGGAAATATGGCTTCAATCAATCCTCCAATGATTATTCTCTTTTTACTCTAATCAAGGGTACATCTTTCCTTGCTCTTCTTGTCTATGTTGATGACATGGTTATTGCAGGAAATGATTCGGTGCAAATTCAGAAACTCAAGCAGTATCTCAGCACATGTTTCTCCATCAAAGATCTCGGCACACTCGAGTATTTTCTTGGCCTAGAGTTGGCTCGTTCTCCACAAGGAATATCCTTTTGTCAACGAAAATATACTCTTGATTTGTTAAAAGAAACTGGTATGGCTGGCAGCAAGCCAGCTGCCTTTCCAATTCCTCAGCACCACCGCCTGCCATCAGATTGTGGTGAACCCTTGCAAGATCCAAGACAATATCGTCGCTTAATTGGACGACTTATTTATCTCACAATCTCCCGTCCAGATATCACTTATGGAGTGCAACTTCTCAGTCAATTCATGCAAAAACCCTGTCAGCCACACCTTGATGCTGCCTATCATGTTCTGCGCTATTTAAAAAGTTCTCCTGGTCAAGGTCTGTTCTTCCCTTCACAGAATGATTTTCAGATTAAAGCTTATTGCGATGCTGACTGGGCAAGTTGTCCCATGACTCGCCGATCAATTACTGGTTTCTACATCTTTCTTGGTACTGCTCCTATATCATGGAAGTCCAAGAAACAACCCACGGTGTCCCGCTCCTCCGCTGAATCAAAATATCGCTCTATGGCTGCCACCACTAGTGAACTGATATGGTTACATAGCCTTCTGGCTGATTTGTCCATCACTCACTCTCAACCAATGTCTCTTCACTGTGATAATCAATCTGCTTTACATATCGCTGCTAATCCTGTGTTCCATGAGCGTACCAAACACATCGAGATCGACTGCCATTTCATTCGTGAGCATTTACAGTCTGGCATCATTGCTACTCAATATGTTTCAACACAGTTTCAATTGGCCGATATTCTAACTAAAGCACTGGGACGTGATCGCTTTCATTTTCTTCTTCGCAAGCTGGGCATTCAGAATCTTCATGCTCCACCTTGAGGGGGGATATTGAAGATATGGAAGAGATGTAGCTGATCTTGAAGATATGGCTGATCATGAAGAGATTCATGCAAATATTATGTTTCCATATTTATCTTGTAAATCTTTAGGCTGTAATTATCCCCTGATTTCTCTCCTTAAATATAGGTCTTTCTGATGTATATAATCCGCTACAATCACAGTTCAATAGACAATAGATTATTCCAGTATTCTAGTTCTTCTTTCACATTCCGCTTCATGAATTTCACAAGCTTTTATACTCTTTTATCTTCCTGTTAGTTTTTAGAGTATAAAATAGAGAATATACAAGGTGTATAAATAGTGATTGTTGTAACACACAATGAGTGTGACAAATATAATAAAATTCAAATTCTCTTCTCTCCCTCTCCTGTGTTCTCTCTCCTCTGTTTTCTCTCTGATTATTCTTCATCAATTACACAATCCTAACATTAGCTACAATTGACAAGAAATGGTAATAATAAATAGTCTTCTTGATATCCATATATCATGAAACCAAAGTCTGACCCTAGCGAGATTTTATACTCTTTTAATAAAATGAACGATGAAAATAAATAAAGAAACAATAATCAAGGGCCAGCTAATGCTTGAATTTTAACATGCAAGGTGTTATAAAATAATTTGAACTTGAAATGAGATGGCGCTGTCTTGAAAACAAATTTTATAACAAAGGATGCTTCCATGTTTTTTTTTTACGAAAAATAAAGCCTGTTAAAGGTTTGAGTTTAACAAATTCAGCATACAAAAACAGAAGTAAATAAGGTAATCTAAACTATAGAAATAACAAGATCATAGATTAAAACAAACAGATATACAGGTGTTCTCATTTTCATCTTCTGACAATTGTCATTTCGAGCACATATTGAACCATAGTAGCCATTCAACAAAGGATGGTTCGTGGAAAGGATGCTCTACATCATCTTAATTAGTAAGTTAAATAGACGACTGACTTATACAAGTCTTGTCTTTAAGCGTTGAAAATCAAGCGAGCACTGTTTCATGATTGTTTGCCACGAAAAAGTATAATAGATGACACCTTAGTGGTTTTAAGCATAAATAATAGGATTAGGACTTCAAGGGCTGATAATTAATTTATTGAATTATCATTTTTCCCAGTAAAGTGGCCGGCTGCAATAAGGAGCATACCTTTCTTTCTTTGTTTTGTTGTTGTAATTATTATTAGGGTACGCTCTATCGGCTCTCCCACTCAATCGAGTTCTTCATAAATTATTCACAGTCGGATTGAAGTATTCATAAGAAAAAAGTTTTTGCAATTTTATTTAGAATTGAATTTAAAATAATATGAAACAAAATTATTTATCATTCAAGCCAACACTTCAAAAAGTCCAACAAGCATGAAACAACCATACGTATGTACATTGATTTAGGGGATATTTGCACCGCGTTTAAAAAATGTTTTTGAAAAAAATTATTATTTTTTATTTTTATTTTTGAATTTAAATTGATTTTAGGTGTTTTTAAATATTTTTCATGTGCTGATATCAAAAATAATTTTTAAAAAATAATAATAAAATATTATTTTAATGCATTTCTGAATAAAAAATATTTTAAAAAATAATCTCAACAACACTCTCAAAACATGCACTAATTAGTCAAGGTAACCCATTATGAAATGACAGTGAAAGAACTTATTTGATCAGTATCAGGCCCACTCAGAATAGACAAGGGGAAAAGTCAATTAAATACATATCGTTAGAAAAATAAGAAAAGGGAAATGACTATCAAAATTGAAGGTTTTTTTCCTGTTTATCACATGTTAAAAAATAATTTGATAACAATTTACAAACACCAATCAATAATCAAATAAATAAAATATAAAAAAATTATATACACAAGATATTTGATTACGAAGAGAAAACCTTTTGAATAATTTTTTTAAAAATAAAAAAAATCATATAGCGCAACTAAACTTAGGATAAACATTTTTTCACAAAGTTTGAAAAATTACAAGAGATATATCTCTAACAACAAACCTTTATATCTATATTACCTTACTTGTTGAGACAGTAAACCACGTTATATCTTTTACCGTAGTAGCTTGTTAGTACACATTCTGATCTTCTAGTTGTTGTCATCCTAACTAGAACATCTAGTTACTAACAATTTACATAGGAACTCTCCAGGAATCTACATTCTCTCGAACTCTTTAAGGGCCGATTTTTCTCGAGAATTTTCTACACACTCCTTGTGTGTCAAAAGTATATTTTGCGTAACTCTACATAAATTTCTTTGCTTTTTGGCACACTTGTTTAAATGTAATTGATGTTATTACATTATGAAACTCTCCTCTAAAGCACCACTTTTCTTCAGATTTAATCTTTTTATATACATGTCTTATGATATAAGGATAAGAATAATCTTGAAGCTTTCTAATATATTATATTGGTAATATACTATTAATGTGTTTTACAAAAACACTGATAAAGTCATCTTCAGATAACTTTTTCTTCTCTATTAGAACTTATCTCTTTTATTAACTAAACTAATCAAATAATTAGAGAGAGGATCTTGATAAAATTCTATCCTAAACAAATTATCTTTTCACCAATCATAAGAAGATTTTCACTAATTTAAGTTAAAAATGACATTTATAATCTCTTCTTTTGACTTGAGTTTTGATCAAATAGACACACAAAAATAGATTAGTAAGAATCAAGTTCAAATAAAAAAATAAATTCTTATAGACACAATCAATTAGCATGTGAACAATTGTTAGTGTTTTTAACAGTTCATAACTGGTATTTTGCTAACAATTCATAACATGCTTTAAAAGTAATTCATCTAAAAGACTTCAACAATTATTCAAATAATAGTGCATATGCATGAAGTTTAGATTAAAAGTACTGCATGTTGCCATAACATAGACGTTTATCCCAAATATTACAAACCATTATAATCAATCTAGGACTTAAAATCAACAGGAATAAAACAAAGTAGAAAGTAGAAATGTACATAAGAGGCTATAAACTACCATAACTACCCATTCCATCTATCATCTCCCTATTGATTTGGCACTAATCAAGCTTCTCATTATTGTCATCTCCCACAATCATACGATGGATTTGCTCAACATTCAACCTTAACTATACAAGCCTGTCATTAACTTATACCATATCTTAGTGGATATTAGAGAGAAATTTTTTAACTCCTCTAGCTTTTTTTATCCTATCTGATTGTAAAACTATCAAACTTGTTGGTTAAGAACTATAATTGCTTCATGATTATTGGAAGTAACAGGCTGGTTGAGGATAAATCTAGTTAAGATGAGGTTGATTCATCAATAAAAGGTCTTTTATTGTTAACCATATCTTCAAATTTCACAATAGTTACAATACATATTTTGCTAAACTTTTTCACTATAGGTTCAACATCTCATAAATGAACCTTAGCTAAATTAGTTACTCTAGTGGTCAGACCCTCAAAGAGCAGACTTGATTTCTTGATGGAGAAAATGTGATTGATCTGCCAAGCATGTCCAAGACAAGTCCATCGGCCTATACGAGCACACAAAATTTCCAGGTGATCCATGCTCTACAGAGTACGATTCCAGTCCGAACAGGCAAGAGCCTCCAGAGGTAGTAATAAATATTGATCACCAAACCATCCCAAAACAAGAAAGTGCTGTTAAAATTGTCTCTAATAACTAGATATGTAATGTAAGTTTATTGTAAACTTGCAATCATAACTTAAGAGATTAAAACTCCTAGTATGCATACTAATGCATATATTTAAATAATACAAAGTAAAAATATGTAAATCACTTGCTTGTTCATGCTTTTAGAATTTGATCAAATTAAAATTTTTATTGCTGTCAAGATTAATCTTTTGTCTTTAAGATTTTATTGTTTATTATCTTATAGGATTTCAATATCATCATCTTTGTTTAGGAGTATTTCTATACAAGGTCCAATGAACTTAAATGAATTATATTTAATATCTTTTTATAAAGATTGAATCTAAGCTTTAAAAAAAACAAAGTAGGATAACAATCTTAAAAAAAAAACCCAACAAAAACAGAAAAGAATTCATATGCAGATTTCAGATTATAGATGGTGTAACCTAGCTTATTTTTTATTTAGGATTAGGTCTTATACATGGACAGATATAAATATAATTGTTTGGCTTATATTTTCAAGAAACTTGGATGAATAAAAATGAAGTATTCAGAAGTCTATCTATAATTATAGTCATTCATTGATTTGCAGAATTAGAAGTTAAAAGAATATAAAACAGAAGTTGATGATGTTCTTATAATAGAGTACTCCTGTTGGGTCAGTTTTGAACTTGAGAAAACGATGCGTCTTTAAAATAGATTTTGTGACATGACAAAGGATGCTTCCTAGAATAGAAGCGATGGTTCCGGTTTATAAGATTTCGAACAATTTATTCTTAATAAGCAAGTCAAGTCAATTAGATAACGACCAATGATTTTAATTATTCCTAATTAGATTGAAATAAGGACTTCATTATTATTTTTTCTTTTGGTTATATAGTGAGGTTAAGATATTTAAAACCTAGACATTCATGTCACGATTAGAAAATTTAAAAAACTTAATTTGAATTTGAAGTTTGACAATTTCTAACATTCTTATAAAAATCGCCAGTTAACTTGTAAAATTGTACGAGGAAATATGTTGAAGGAATATGCTAAAGAAATCGGTTCAGACAGATGATTCTGGGTCGACCATTCGAATTTTATAACTATTCTTGAATCTTGATGGATTGTCGAGGAAGGATACCTTTATCTGGCCAAAACATCATCTATTAGGCTTTTTTTTTTCCTTTTTTTTTATTGGTTGCAACAAGCATGATTGTTTTTTTATGATTAAAAAATTTTGGTATTTTTGTTTTGGCTGCCTTAGAAAAAAACTAGAGGCCATTGTCGCTACAAGCTTGAATATTCTATAATCATTGCAGATATATGTATTTGATTTTGTCAAGGTAAACGGTGATGGGGTAAATACCATTGCAATCTTCACAATTTTTTTACAATTTCCTAGAAGTTACATGATTAGGAAGCCAAGAAAAAACCCTCTAATGGGGTATATCCAAAGTCTTCTAGGCTTTCCATGTCCATCTTTCACTCCCAGCAAACCTTATAAATAAGAGATGCTGCCATTCAAGCTTAAACCAAACAAACCAGAATCGTACAACACAACAAGATGAAGAAAATCCCTTCAAAGCCTTATCCCTCTTTGGTTTTTTTCTTTCTTTATTTGAAGATTTGGTTCATAGAAGTGCTGGTAGCCCAGAATACAGCAACAATTCCAGTGAATGTAGGTGTGGTTCTTGACTTGGAATTCTTGGATGCTAATATTAGTTTGACTTGCATCAACATGGCCCTTTCAGACTTCTATGCCACTCATGGTGACTACAAAACTAGATTGGTCCTCACCACCAGGAACTCCAGGAACGATGTTGTTGGTGCAGCTGCCGCAGGTTTTCTCTGATCCCAGCTTTCTCTCAAACTGTTGATTTGATCTAATATTGAAAATCTACTCTCTTGTTTTAAGCTCATGATTAACATACTTATGCATAAATTTATCTGTTGCATTTTGTTTAGTGTCCTAGGATTAAAAAAAACACAGACAAAGAAAGGATAGAGATAGATACAAAAATAAATATGTTTATATGATAGTTTTAGAGTAAATTTATGTCTTTTAAAATATAAAAGACATGAAAACATGTTCTCCGTCCCATATGTCTTTGTTTTTTCTGTTTTAAAACATTAATCAAACGCTACCTAGCTATTGAATATCCCATATGCCATCAGTTGCTTCATGATAAAATGCTACGCCAAATCTTAATTATTTGAGCAAAATTATTGGTGGGTGAAAAGGAGAAAAACTTAGATTCATATTATTCTTGAATAAGAATCAAAACAGGGTAATAGTGGAGCCTCTAAGACATCAAAACTCAAAGAATAAGAAAGGCCCCGTGTAAGCAAGCAAGGCATACCAACAAACTAATAGGAGGAACTCTCAATCAAAGGTTAACTTGCTAACAAAAACTAAGATTCTATAACAATATTAAAATAGATGCATGGGTGAAATCAAATAACTCGGTGAGAGAATATTTAATATATATTTTAACTATTTATAAGTATAAAGACTGAAACAAATACATACATGTCCATTAAACATAATAGCATATGGTAATGAAATACATGTTAAAGATCAGACAAGTCATTGACTAATATAACAAATGAAACTCTAAGGTTCCAGTAACAAAAAAGGTTTGAGGTCTCGATCACTATGGAAGAATCATTCACAACATGTGGTGTCTCTCTCACAAGCTCGGTATATAAAATATTATTTACACATAGACTAATTATTCTCTATTAGCATGGATTTAGTGAGAAGTATACCAATATCAAGATAAGGGAGATACTTGTATAATTATTAAAGCAAATTAATGCCATATCATATATAATTTAATTCAATAGAATGCAAGTGAAAACTCAAGAATAGATGAATACTTAGATAATAAAGCAACATATATAAATATTCAAGAATTAATCGATTGCACTCATCATATAATCAACATGCATATATTATTTATATTACATGCATATTAAATATTATCTTACTCATCCTAAAAACAAAAGCAAAAGAAAAACAAATGCAAAACTGGAGACTATTGAAATCATTAGGGGAAACGTTAGTAGAACCTATAACCGATATAAAAAAGATTAACACTAAAAAATGACTTGAAGAAAAATAACATAAAACATTAAAAATCTAAGCTTAGAGAACAAAATGTAAACATGAAGTCAAACTGATCCACCTAATTAATCCCAAACATAACCTAAATTGTTCGAACCTAGAAGACCTAAGTAACCCCTATATCTAGATAGACAATTGAAAAGACCAACTAGTCGAGTGCCACCATCAAGCCAACCGTTTGGTTGGTTTAGACCAACTGATCGACCAACAACATCAAACTAATAAGTTAGCTAGTTTAGACCAATCAGTTGATCGGTTGATCAAGATTTCTAGAATCTCAATTTGATAGTCTTTAATTAGAAGATCCCAAAACACAGTTAAAATTCATAAATTCAGTCATCTAATGAGTTCTTTTTAAACCATCTAACACCCTAAAATATCAATTAAACCCAACAAATCGTTCAATCATCAAGTCATAATAAAAACCATAAACTCTTCTTTAATCCTTCCACCAACAATTTCCCAATCAAAAACAATAATGAGGAAGATACTTGTTTCTTCCACCCTTGTTGAAACCAAGATGTAATTGTTTTTGATTAATCTTTACTGATTATTGAAAATAATTGATCTATACAGTAATTGTTTTCTTAATTAATCCTTTTCCTAATACAGCCCTGGACCTGATAAAAAATGTTGAAGTACAAGCAATCATAGGCCCAACAACATCAATGCAAACCAACTTTGTTATCGAACTTGGAGAAAAAGCTCAGTTTCCCATCATATCATTTTCTGCATCAAGTCCTTCCCTCACTTC